>PVKU01001124.1:0-340848 GCA_004027475.1 Anoura caudifer | reverse complement strand
TCATCACCAAGCCCTTATTATATGAAATGTTAAAGGGACTTATCTAAGAAAAAGAAGATAAAAAATATGAACAGTAAAAAGACAGCAAACTCACAGGTATTAACAACCAGACCTAAAACAAAAGCCAACTAAGCAAACCACTACAACAGGAGCAGAAACACAGAAATGGAGATCACATGGAGGGTTAGCAACAGGGGAGCGGGAAGAGGAGAGAGGGGGAAAAGGTACAGAGAATAAGTAGCATAGATGGTGGGTAGAAAATAGACAGGGGGAGGGCAAGAATAGTGTGGGAAAAGTAGAAGCTAAAGAACTTATGACACATGGACATGAACTAAAGGGGGGGAATGCGGGTGGGAGGGGGTGTGCAGGGTGGAGGGTAATGAAGGGGGGAAAATGGGACAACTGTAATAGCATAATCAATAAAATATAATTTTTTAAAAAAGGCTGAATAAAACCCCATTGTACGGGCAGACCACATTTTGAGCATCCACTCCTTCCGTAACGAACACTTGGGGTGCTTCCAGCCTTGGGTTTCTGTGCGCCATGCTGCTGTGAACGTGGGTGCACGGACGTCTCTTCAAGACGCTGCTTTCCGTTTAGACAGACACCCAGAGGTGAATTGCTGGATCTGATGGCAGTTCTGTGGTTGTGTTTCAGGAACTGCCCACACCGTTTCCCATGGCTGCCGCATCATTGTACGTGCCGCCACCACCGAGGGCAAAGGGTTCCAATTTCTCCACATCCTCATCAACACTTGTTATTTTCTGGATTTTTTTTTTTTTTTTTTAGCAACCATCTGAACATATGAGATGATCTCTTATTGTGGTTTGGATTAATGGATGTGGAGAAATTTTTCATCTGTTTGTTGTCCATTTGTGTATCTTTTTTGGGGAAATGTCTCTTCAAGTCCTTTGCCCGTTTTAAATGGAATTATTTATTTATTATTATTGAACTTTAAGGGGGGTTTTTTTATTTGTGTATATTTCATTGATTGAAGTGGTTTTAAGTATAGATATGGCATTCTACCCCCAAAGAGTCCAGTAGACATCCCTTTAAAAAAACAGTTCCTGCATAATCACTATATGTATTATTCCATTTACCAAAATTAAGAATGTAATTCCTAGTCAATAATCATTTCACCCATTCATTTTCAACACATCCTAACCTTCCTTCCTGCCCACCCACCGGTGATGGTTTTGAGGACTTCCTGTGCCTTTCGAGCAGCCTTGGTTTGGGGCTGGGGAGACACACAAGCTTTCCATTTACTGCTCAGATGGCCCCACTTAGTGGGACCCAAAATCAAGGTATCTGCCGAGATCTGGAACTCACCTCCTGGAAAGGTTCTCATCCTCTGCGACGTGAAGAATGTCTGGGTGGGAAGAAGCCAGGTCAGCGGGGCTGAGGTAACCCCTGCTGGAGTCTCTCCCACCCCTGCACCTGCGACCCCTGCCCTTCCTCCTCCAGGCTGGGTGTGGCAGCTTTTCTCAGGGTGGCCTGGGGACCCCATGCATCAGAATCACCTGGGATGTTTGTGGAACCTCAGGACCCCTGCCCTCACTCCATATTGTCTGAATCAGATTCTCTGAAGGGGACCCTGGAAACTGTATCTTATTATTTTATAGAGAAGATAGGAAAATATGTTCCCTATCGAGAAATATTTTATCTCAGCTTGATAAAGAAAGCAGTATCTAACATGTAAAGTTAAGGTGTACAATGTGAGGATCTGATACACGTGTATGTTACAAAATGATTATTAACACAGGTTAGATAACACCCCCATCACCTCGCTTAACTACCATTTATTCCGTGGAGATAACACTGGAGATCTACATCCGTTAACACCGCCGAGTCTACAACACAGCATGGTTAATTATTGTCAACTAGACGGCATTCAACGCCCCAGCATTTACCACCAGAGGTCTTGACCCTTTTGGTCAGCATCTCCCCATTCCCTGCACTCCCCAGCTCCTGGCAGCCACCATTCTGCTCTGTTCCACGAGTTTGGCTCTTTATCTTCCACTTGAGCTTACACGGCATTTGTCTGTCGTTGACTTGGTTCACTCAGCGTGACGCCCTTGAGTTCCACCCATGTTGCGAACAAGGCGTGGGAGCTGCAGACGAGCGCCTGGGGAGGCCATGGCACTCCTGCCCTGCAACACTGGAGAGCAGCCTTCACCGGGGACGGGAACCGGCTTCCTTCCTGCTGCCCTTCGGCTTACTCTCCCGGAGGGCCCCTCACGGGTCTACTCCCCCACCCTGCCCGCTGCCTGGCCGATTTCACGTGCACGTAGAGAAACGTTCAAAGTTCAGAAACAAGCCTAACAGTCAGACTTAAGAGTTTGACAGGGGACAGGGGCCCAGGAAAGGAGGCGGTGTGGATGTAGCACCATAAAAGGAGACCCCGTAGGTCATGGTGCCGCAGCATCCAGGGAGAGAAAAGCTCCAAGGAGGTACTAGAAAGATCTTGTGTCCCGCGTCAATATGCTGGAGAATATATGTCAACACTCACTCTTGCTAGGTGGCTGTCTCTGCCCAAACACCCACTTCGTATACCCAGACACTGTTGCTCTCATCCACAAAACCCCACCTGGCACCATCTTTAGTCCTGGGACACAGTCTACGTGGGTCCTGGGCAGGTACTCACTAAACATTAATGGCATAAAGATGCGTGCGTGAACATGCTCCTGGCAGCTGTGTATCACCATACTGGAGCTCAACTTTTAAAAGAACAGTGTGGCTAGTTTTAGTTGCAAATTTGCAGTGAATCACCTGCCAATTTCGAAAACTGGGCTCCCACATGGCAAGTTACAGCAAGTGTTACTACTCAGTTGTAGGGTCTCCAGCAGGGTATTAAAGTTGTGCAGCTTTGCCCCACACCCTCCCAGGCTGAGGACAGTAGTTACAGCCGTCACCGGGGACTGCGCTGGGGTAAAGGTGAAAGGACACACGTTTACTGACGACACCTGCCACAGGCTACGTGGCTGTTTCAATAGAGTCAGATGCCGGGATGGACATCAGGCACTGGTGATACGCACAGGACCTTACAGCCCCTGCGGAGAGGCAGGCAATTTATGAGTGAGGACACACGAGTCATCCATAGTGCCACTGAGTCAACCCCAAGTTCACCAGCTCTGAAGTCTGTGCCAACTGTTCACGCTGCTGCTTCCCACTTGCTGACAGTACACAGAGTGGGCAAACGAAGTTCACAGCTGTGAGCACACAAAACACAGTTTATGCTTGTGCTGTTTATTAATCATCGTATTATTTTCCATACGAACAACTGCAAACCTACCTTCTTGCCCCACTCTGTGTGTAAGATGTGTACTTAGAACAGGGAATCAAAATTAGGCATCTTCTGTCTCAAGGCTCTCGTTTTCCTGAAGAGGAAAATGGTTCCAAAGAACTAACGTGGCTGGAGAGCCCGGAGTCTTCACCGCAGAGCTTCGCCCTTCTGTGATCGCGACCGTAAAGGCTTTGCTCGGTAAGGGATTACGTAACAAGCATTTACGGAATGGCAGTCACTGCAACCTCACAGGGAGCCAGATGGCATTTCCACTCAGAAGACCTGGGTTCAAACACGGATGCTCGGTATTCCTATGTCAGGTCTAAAATACTAGGCGCCGTCCGGGAAGAGGCTAGAATGCTTTTTAATCCACATCTCTGAAGTGGGAAAACGGCGGACCGGTCTGGCTTGTCCAGGCAGACAGGGGGCGGTAGTGAGACAACCCCAGCTCTAGTTGGTGGAAGACGAGCCACCACGGGCACTTGACAGTGTGAAGGGAGGGGCAAAAGGACTGGGGCCTGGGACACTGATGACTTTAGAGGTAAGAGGGCCTGAGGGGAGGCTGGCTGAGTGAGGAAAGATCTGCCCACGCAGAGGGGCTCACACCTCCCCCCGGCTATTAGCAGGCAGACCCTGCTGGTTAATCCTGGAGCTCTGTCCTGACGAGCCTGTGGCCAGCTCCACAGTTGTCTGTGGGGTGGACAGACAATAAGAACAGGGATCAGACGTGGCAGGTGAAAAGACGCCTTTTTGTCTTCTTTGGCTATGTGGGCGGCAAGATTAGCCCTAAAATTAAACCTACTTCCTGGCTGCAGAGGCCTCCTTTGGTGGCACTGAGAGCCTGCTTCTATCACACAAGTTCTCAAATTAACTGCTCCTGTCATCAGAGGGGCCAGAAGCCCCTTCTGTAAAGGGCCAGGCAGTACTTTCACCTTTGAGTGCCATGCGACCTCGGTCACCAGAACTCCATTCTGCTTTCATGGCACAAAAGTAGCTTAAAACAATACATAAACCAGTGAGGCCGTGTTCCAATAAAATTTTTATTTATGGACACTAGAACTTGAATTTCATGTATTTCACACATGCCACGGAATACCCTTCTTTTGACTTTTTCAACCTTTTAAAAATGGTTTGGGCGGACTGGCCGGCAGACCAGTGGGCTAACCCCCGGTGCAGAGTCAGGGGGTCACCTGTGCTCTATGCAGAGCGTGGACTGTGTTACCGGCACAGGCCACGGCAGGATGGCTCGGTTCCGGCTGCATCATTATTACATTCACCCGCCGCACTCAGCATCATCACACCGGCTGAATTTGGGTGCAGGGCAAGATCCTTGGGACCCCGAAGGAAAATCAGACAGGGCTCTTCTCCCTGGTCCTCAGAGGGTCAGAAAAGACACCCACAGGTGCGGTTACATATCGGAGGAGCTGGACGAGTACTTGTATTAGACTCTTAGGGCCGCCATAGCAAATTACCGCGAGTGGCTGAATGCACCAGAACTGCCTTCTCTGTCCTGAGGGAAAGACTGGAAATCAAGGTGCCGGCAGGGACGGTTCCTTCTGGAGGCTGGGGAAGAACCCAGCCCGTGACGGGTGGCTGCCAGCAACCCTTGGTTCCTTGACTCGTGGGCACGTGGCTCCACCCCCTGCCAACACCGCCAGGTGGCCTCTTGCTCTGTGTCCGTTTCCAGGCCCGCTCTCATCCCGGGTGGTCTTTGCTAGAGATCCTTAATTTCATCTGCAAAAACGCTTTCTCCCAATAAGGACACATTTTCAGGTCGCAGGTGGGCATGCCTTTGGGGGGCTCACAACCCCCAACGCCACTCTCTAGAAGGTGCCTAGAAGGATGTGGCTCATGTCGTCCTGAAGGCTTCGTGAAGGAGGTGGCACAAGATGGTCCTCGAAAGGTAACAGCTGTTGTTCGCCAGATGGACGCAAGGGAGGAAGAGGATGGGCTCAGGGGCCTCCAGACCCGAGCTGTGGACGCGTGGCACCACACACCACCCTCTAAACAGCAAGCGGCTGGTGCTGGCTGGAGAGCGGCTGTGAGTGGGGGCGCGGGAGCTGAAGGCGGAGAGGCCAGCAGGGACCCATCAGAAGGGCTGTGGGCTCCCGAGCCAGCACTGTTCGGCTCGGTTTAAATGGAAGCCTCCAGGACTTGCTTGTGAAGCTGACCCTTTGCACAGCATCAGAGCTCAGACTCTCCTCTCAGTACGTCAACAGCGCACTTGGACTAGACAGCGTTTAGGCAGCGTCTCCCCATCGGCACGTTCAGACTTCGTAATTAAGGTGTTAGGACCTCACGGAAACAAACGTTCTCGTCTTCTCCCACTCTCGAGACCACGGCCTTCAGCTTCTCCTGGAAAGTGCCCCTGAGCCTCACCCTCCTCCCAGCGCGAGAGGCTCCCTTTCTTCCACGCTCTGCTTCCTGTTGCTGCCTTCTCACTGCTGGGGAAATGCCAAGCAAGCAAGCGTGGGGCTTCCCTTGTGTTACTATGTCCACACAGGAGCGAAGCAGGAATAAAAGTCACGCTAACAAGATCAATGCTCGGACTGCACTTAGCGGGATGTCAAAAGCAATTAAAACTGGGCACATGTGGACAATAACAGAGAAAAATACTTTTAAAAAGAGCCAGCTGTCCCCTAAAACAAGGGAAATCATGTAATGTGCCTATGCATTTCATAAATACATGCACTGGGAAAGCTTTGGAAGCCTGAACCCAACCCTCAGTAAACCAAGCCACACTTAGAAAAACGAAAGCTGATTTTTATTTTGTCATCAACAGCCATTCTTTAAACAGGAACATGCATACGTAATACTCTACGCACACATCACAGCTTTTAACGTTAGTTAATAAAGGTTAGACACACAACATACATCCTTACAAAAGAGTCAAAATGCAAACTTAAACTTTAAATGAGTCTGACTGATTTAGAAAAGGGTGCATCGGGTACCATTTGTACAACACAGTTAACTTAGACGTCTTTGTTTGGGTTGAACGTGAAAAGGCGGCGGTAGAAAAGAAAGTCGTTGAGGGTTTTTAAATAGCAGAATAGGCAGTTTTGCCATGCAGGAGAAGCAATATTAAATATTAGTTTTCAAAAAAAATCCACATTTAAAAATATTTAGTTCAAGTCACAGAATTTTCCTCAGTAGAGACCCCAATGCAATGCATGATTAGCTGCCTTAGATGGCGAGTTTGAAAGGACGACATCCCTCCAGATGTAACTTTACTGATTTTGGCACAGAAAAGAAGTCTTAAGAACAAGAACATGGTTTAAAAGGAGGGAAGAGGAACAGAGGAAAGAACAGAAGCGAGAGAAGACGAGGGAGTAACCGCGACCACCAGGAACTGCGCGTTCTCGGACGCTGCGGAACAGTCTCCCATCTCCGGCAGGCGCTCGGCCCCAGGGGCTACTGCAGCATGGACTTGATCTGCTTCGAGGTAGTCTCGTCGTTCAAATGTTTTGTTGTGTACCTGAAAGTGAAAGCCGCTGAGAATTACAGCAAGCACACACACACACACTACCTGCATCAGGTTCTGAAACCACGGCAAGCGAGGCGACCGGCCAGGCACACCTCCGCCCCGGCTCCGACCCTGCTCCGCGGCGGGCCCACCCTGTCCGCCACCCTCCCACGGAGCGGCCGGCAGCTGTTTCGCTCCGTGAGATCTACCTTCTTGGACCGATCGGTTAGATTCCGAAGTAAACCGTTAGCTGTTCCTTCTCACTCAGAATAAGACTATCGTCTTCCATCTCAGGGGTTGGCAAGGTGTAGCCTTTGAGCCAGAGCCCACCGACTACCCATGTTTTGCTCTGGCTGTGACCTAAGCATGTTCTCACAGTTTTAAGTAGTGGGGGTGGGGGGAGGGATCAAAACAAGTGTAACGCTTCATGTCAACGTGGAAATTATATAAAATTAAAACTTCAGCTTTACTCGACACAGCCATGCTGATTCTCTTAGGTCCGGACTACGGTTACCTTCCCACTGCCGCAGCAGAGCACACCCGCTATGACAGGCGCCACGCGGCCCACAAAGCCTAAAATACGTGCTTCCTCTCCGGCCCTTTTCAGAAAGTTTGCCGACCAGGCATATGTATTTAGCTTTAAGTACATAAACACAAAATTAAGACTCTGAAAGAGAATCACTAAGAGTAATTCTTATGTTATGAGAAGATTCACCATAGGATTCCTTTAATAGTGAAATTCAATAGGCCAGCCCACTGTGTGTAAGGCACGGTTCCTGGAGCTAACGAGCTAGCAGAGGGGAAAGATGACACTGTGTTTACTAACAGAGACGGGGCACACCTGGGAGCAGAGGGTGGCGGCACTGGGCAGGGCCCGAGAGACCAGGAATGACCGGGTCGCGGGACACGGGGGCCACAGTGAGGAGGAGCTTGGAGATGCTGCTGAGGGCACTGAGGGCCAGGGGAGGGAGGACGCTAGGTGGAGGAGCCACGTGCGAGCTCACTGACGTATAGGGGCCTGGGGGCCCAGAGCCTGGACGAGAGTAGGAGCAAAGGAAACAGATGCTCGAGGCTTGAATGTGAGATACATTCTGGAGCTATTTCAGAAAGAACTTAATGCTGAATCAGTTAATTTGCCTCGCAAGAATTTCACATAATCAGCCGTCTTTAATGAATATATTATTTTAAACAGATATACACGTATTGTCTGGGTTAAAGAAATTAAACTCTTACTACTTTCATTTCAAATCAACTTAAATATTGAAGAAATGTCTGAACTCTAGTAAATGCTGAGCAAGGTAAAGAGACAAACACGTGCTTATTAGGCACCTGATAAACTCTCTACAATTTTACTTAGAAGTCACTTCCAAACTGTTCTCCTATTACAGCACAGGCACCAGAGTGCCCGGCACGTAATAGGTGCTCAATTAACCTTTGTGCATTAGGAAGATAAGGGAAGTAGCCAGGCTGAAATAAAAATCCATAAGGGCATATTTACATTAAGTGACAGGTGAGGGAGCAAAGACTTAACCTTTGTTTTATTTCCCAATGGCATATTAAGTGTGGACAGCTACACACCATGCTACTGATGTCAGGAAATAAGAATCTTCCCTTTCCGTCACATGCAACTGGAGAGTAGAAAGAGCAAGTCACGTGCACAGCAAGATCCCTACGGCACAGGACCTGACGTGTTCCTGCTCAGCCACGCCCCGTGACATGCCAGGAGCTGCGAGCGCTCGCCTCTCTGCCCAGCACCAGCTCTCGTTGCTGCTGAGGGAGCGACGCGACCAGGAGCGCCCAGCGGCCCTCAGAGCCGTCCCTGGACGGAGCCACGCCAGATGTGGGCTGTCACCCCCACACTGGCTCACCAAGCAGAGGCCAATGGCCGTGAGTGCACGTGGAAACAACGTGTGAACACGGAAGGGACTGCTCTGCTTTGGGCACAGACCCCTTTCCCAAGTGCACACGACTTCTCCTCCTGAAGAGAAGCAACTGCCCCGGCCCTTCACTCTTGAACTAAATAAAGGGCGGTTACCCAGCCCTGACCCCTAACTCCCAGCTCCAACTTCCTTCTCCTGCAGGACCGGGCTCCTTTTCTCCACCTATAAAATACAGGCATGAGCTGTTGCTTTCTTTTAATCTCACACTGTAAGTTGGAGAAACTATAATTACTACAGAAAAGCATTCAAAATAAGCAACTTATCTTTGTGTACAATTATACTCCCTTTTTAAAATTGTTGGTTATTTGTTATTGGCCCCAAGAAAAACTATCTGAGGAAAAAGGAGTGAGCACCCCTGGTAAACTGGCTATTTCCTGAAAAAGGAAGTGACTCGGAGAAAATGCGCTCCGTCGTGAGAGGTGTAAATGGCAATGAACCCTGGCAGAGCACTTTCAGGACCACCGAGTGCTTTCTCCACGGCCTCTCTTCCGCTTCCGGGAAAGGGCCAGGCTCCTTCCGTTGGGGCAGCATTTCTCCAGGAACCAGCAGCACCTACGAAACGGGGTGCCTGAGCCCCACCCAGGCCTAATTCGGGAACATCCCCTCCGGAGGTGGTGACCCTGGGATCTGCATTTTCCGACCCCTCCAGGTGATTCCAAAGCACTGAGGTTCAGTCACACAGCGAGCGCTACAGCATCAAACGTTTCTCAAGAGAGCCGTCCTGTCTTGGAAAATAGATTCTGACATGTATTAGCTAAGTAACCCTCTAGTTTCTCAAGAGCTTAAGATACCTCTTTGCACAATGAAGGCACCCAACACCCCAGACCCACCACCTCCCTCGCAGAGCTGTGGTAAAGACTATATATATAAACTCACGGATGTGAAGCTGCATCGTAGGGTTAGTGACATAAAAATGTTACTTGCTATCACCCCTACTACAGGACATCAGGTGTACTGATTAACCTCACAAAGCTTGGCACATGAAAAAAATAAGAAGCAAAACTATGTTCACTAAGTAAAAAGAGGTCAAGAGTTAAAACTGCTGTTTTCCGATGTCCGTTACCGACCCAGGAAGAAAGCCGCCGGGCGGCCTCCCTCCGCCGGGCTCTTCCTCCCCTCCCTCCGGCACACACCCGCGGGGCTCCCGGAGCCTGCCCCGTCCCTCACCCCCTGCCTCTCTCATCTCTGCCTTGATGCCAACAGGGACCGAGCTAGCTTCAAACTCTGACGAGAAAGCTGAACTATGGGTTTTAAAATGAGTACCTGAAGCACGGTCCCTTCAAGGTAAAGAAATAATACTAAAACCTCCTGGACCTCACAGACCTCCTACTGTTTAATAAAAAGGAACCCTGTCTCTTGCAGGCTCTGGAGAGTCTCGCCCATCGGAAAAGAAAGGGCTCAGGAGAACCGGGCTGCCTGGGACACAGGGCACCTTCAGAAAGGGGTCAGGTGGGAAAGATTCACAACAGCTCAGATATTGGCAACACCAAGGAAAAACCTCCAGAGTTTAACACCCCAAAGGCTGAAGGCCTCTGACAGGCTTGTGGGTGAAGAAGTTTGACATTTTAAGGGTTTTCCCCTCGTTTTACTACGCTCCTTGATCCTCCTGAGGTTCATTTAGGACAGGCCTCCTGTGCTCAGGCCGTCGCGGAGCACGCAGCGCTTTCCACAGCTGTACACAGTTATCTGGTGGCCGCACTCAGCGGGCGCGACGCAGCCTGGACTTTGCTTTCTGACGTCGTGCCAGGCGTGACCAAGTATTCTCCACGAAACATGGGAGTACGACACTCTGTTGGAAATAGTTCTGTTCCATCATGTGAACTGCAGAGCGCAGGTGGCGTGCGACCTCAAAAAGTCACTACAGAATTATCTTTATGTTCATACAACTTTTGTGTTTGAACACAAAAAAACAACTAACAAGATGATCATCTCTAATGCTGGGGAAATTTTACCACTAATTAAATCTCTGTGAGATAGAGATTAGATAAAGATTAGGTCAGTTGAGTCATAACGTGCCAAGATTTTCACTTAAAAATACCCCAGCATTCTCAGGAGCTTCAGCAACTGAATCAAGTGAGGCTAGGCTGAGAAAAGACCACCCTCTTCCGGAGCTGTGACCGTATCCCGGAATAAAGAAAAAAGTCCGGAAGGATGGTCACCAGAACGTTAAAGAGTGGTTTACTTCAAAACAGTGACATTCCATGTTTCTTTCTCTTTAAACTTCCACGTTTCCGGATTTTATTTACATTAGCCTTGTAAATAAGCAATCTCTGCTTCAAGAGGGGCAGAGGGTGAAAACCAAACTCTTTAGCCAAGAAATAAAGCTGCTATTCTCATTACACACAGACACTTCATTATAAAAATGCTGCGACCAATATCTGAAGCAAAATGAGACCTTTCCACCTCTCCCTTCAATGCACCTCCGCCCTCTGGGCTAACCTCATGGGGAACACCCTCTGAGCCAGGTGTGCCCGCACCCACCTGAGAGCGTTGAGAAGACCTTCCACACTGTTAGGGGGCTGGTCCTTTAGGACTTTGATACAACCTTTCATCTGGGAGAAAAGGAAACAGAAAAGGTGAAGCATCGGTTTTTCGTCACATTCATGCTCCAAATAGTCATACTTTAGCACTGCAACTGAGGAACTCATGAGGAAGCACACACTAGAAATGTAATTATTCTTTTTTTCTTTTTTTAAGGTTTTATTTATGTATTTTTTTCAAGAGAGGACAAGGGAGGGAGAAAGAGAGGGAGAGAAACATCAATGTGTGGTTGCCTATTGCACACCCCCCACTGAGGACCTGACCCACATCCCAGGCATGCGCCCTGACTGTGAACTGAACGGGTGACCATTTGGTTGGCAGACCGGCACTCAATCCACTGAGCCACCCCAGCCAGGGCAAAATGTATTTATTAAAACGGGAAAAGAAAAATCTACCTCAATCTTATTATTTCCAGTGTGTCAGTCAAAGAAAACTTTTGAAGAACCAAGTCAGACTGAAGCACACCCACACTCACGAGAAAACTCAGGGTCAGCTAAGGGAAGACTTCCTGAAAGGGTGCTGAGTAGCCTTTTCGGGGATGAAATAGAGGCACTGGCAAGGAGAGAGGAGCCCTCCAGAAAGACGAGCCATGGCAAAGGCGATAAAGGTACTGCACACAGAGGACAGATTGTGAGGAACCGAAACGACTCCCACAGGGGAGTTGACAGAAGGCCTGGAAAGCCAGGAGGACCCCGTTAGAACCAAGGGGGTGGCAGAGCAACATGTTACAGGCTGAAAAAAAGCAGCAAGTCACTGAAGATGACACGTAAGAAAGATGAGCCTGCTTATCGTGAAAAAGCACAGCACAGCAGAAAGCCACCGGCTCTGGAAGCCACAAAGATGTGGGTCTCAAATCCCGCGGCACCATCCACTAGCAGTTACAGTACTTAATTTCCTAAACTGCGGTTTCTCTCTAGAACGGGGGAGATAACGCCTACATCTCAGGAGTACTTTCAGAGTTCATGGGAGAGCAAATGCACAATTCCTGGGACACAGGAATCACTCGATGAACAAACTCATTCCTCTCTCCCCGTGGTGGGCAGGAATGAAGGCGACCGGTAATCCAGACAGGAAACTCTGAGAGCCTGAACCAGCTGTGACAGGGGAGCTGGAAGATGATTATCACCCAACACCGGTTACAATGGGTTGGCCAGAAAGTGCATGGCTTTTCCGGTAAAATAAAACAAATTTTTCTTTTTCACCAGTAACTTCACTGATTTGGATATTTTTGAGTACATCAGCTCTCTCCTCCGTGGCACAATGTTGACTGTTCTCAATTAACTTCTCAATTTAATTGCTGTCAACTTCAACTGCTCTCCCAACCATGCAGCATCATCCAGCGAGAAATCTCCAGCATGAAACTTCACAAACCGCTTCTGACACATTCAATCAGTCACAGCACCTTCTCCGCATGCTGCACAAATCTTTTGGGTTTTTTTTCTGTGTGTTTCAGTTGCCTTTTTACCTTTCTTGAAATAATAAGGCATAATATGCCAAAAATGTGGTGTATTTTCTTCCTTCCTCAATATTAAAATGGCTACACAGAAATTCACCAGTTTGGATGTTTTTTTAAATGCACGCTGACATGATGGACAGCTGTCACAGCACAATCTAAAAAACTGTTTCAAATGAAGTTAAAAACAACTAGGCGCTACTGGAGCCATCTTATGGGAAAAAAACAAACAAACTTTTTTGGCCAAGCCAGTAGTTCTGAAGAACCAGTTATGAGAGGGCGAGAAGACAAATTACAAAAAAGAAAAACTGAGGCTAGAGTCACAAATTACTACGAATGGGAGCAGAAAGGAAAGTGTGTAACCTTCACCTTTCTTCACTGGAGCACCTCTATTGATGTGTAGTAGACAGGGTGGGACAAAGGTGTTCACAGCTATTTGTATGGAAAAATAATAAAATAATAAATGATAACAAGAATAAACTCTGTGTTTTGTGTACTCACAACTATACACCTACTTTTGCCCTTTCCTGTATGTTTGGAAATCAATCTGTTGTTTGAAATGGCCTTTGGTCAAAGGAACGAAAGGATACAATAAAATTTTTTTCTTACATCAGATTATTTACTTATATTGCCCAATGTGCAAAAGGACTACTCACGAGTATGAGGTCGCCCTACCCGACAAGGACACACTCTCAGCGACAATACAGTTACCCTTCAACCAGTCTACCCCACCCGCAGACAGGCTCTGGGACACACCGCACGGGCAGGAGACCGAAATCCACCACGATCACAGACCGCCACCCCGACCTCCGGGACAGAGCGCGGCCTGCCAGCTCTGACGACAGCCTGTGCCCTCAGTCATGGAAACTGCTGGGAAGTATACAAAACAAGTAACTTACATCAATTTTTGAAGTTTTGGCGAATGCTCCCACTGGATGTACATGGTCATAGAGGATTATGACGCCCACCATCACCCTCAAGCAGAATGACACTGTGTCTTCGTTTGTGAACCTGCTTCTGTACTCCCTGGAGGGCGGAAAGGGCATGGACGGGTGAGGCGCACGCGCATTAACGAGCTGACTCAACTCTCAAGCTGATGCTCGAAGAGGAACCTGTTAGTCTCCAGAACGACTGCAAACATTAAGCCACCCTCTTCCATTCAACGGGGTTCCCAGACACGAGGTGGTACGGAGCAGCCGGCACGTGCATACTATGGTCTCTCTATGCACCTTAGTGTGTTACCCACCTGCTAGCAGAAATCAGACAGTTTTAGAGAAATCCAAAGTAGCCCCACAGTAAAAGTTTGGGAATAGGTGCCTTGTGAAGGTTGCTATCACCAATATGATGAAAAAAGTCACTAGCTTAAGAGCAAGTGTGTCTGCTAACTTGAACTAAACATATTAATTGTATCACTGGATTTTAATTTTCTAAGATTTGATCATGTTATTCTCTCATTGGAAACAGGAGATAGAACTTTTGTCTCTGCAGAAGGCAGCCTGGCACAGTAGCAAGAAAGCAGAAGCAGGATGAAGACATCCAGGCCCCACCCCTCCCCCCTGGGGTCGGTCACAGGTGTGCATAGGTCCCTTCATTTC
Source organism: Anoura caudifer (assembly GCA_004027475.1). Classification (NCBI taxonomy): domain Eukaryota; kingdom Metazoa; phylum Chordata; class Mammalia; order Chiroptera; family Phyllostomidae; genus Anoura; species Anoura caudifer. The sequence continues at coordinate 326,573 of PVKU01001124.1, read as the reverse complement.
TCAGGGCCTCACTCTCCTGAATGAGGAGGAGGAAGATGATGATGATGATGATGATGATTCATAGCTACCCTCTTGCTTCATAAGGTTTTCCAATAGGACAGTATATACAACAGCGCTCTGGAGAATCAAAAGCTCCACAAAAACTGAAGTTCTCTAGTGCAACCGCACATACTCCAGGAGCCCGGGATGGAGGCTCCCTGCCCGTGACAGGAAAGCCAGCCAGACAACACTGTGGCAGACGTCACAAATGGCTGGGGGGGAGGGGTCCAGAGGAGGGGCCGGGCCAGGGCGAAAGAAACGAAGACTGAGAACTAACACTGCGAGGAAAGGACATGTAGAAGAGTAAGGCACGGTTCTTCACTGCCAAGGGAGGATGTTTCTGAGCAGCAGGCAAAGAGCTGTACAGCTCTTCCCCTGCCTGCCCACCCCGCCCAGAAAAGCACCGCACCCACGCTACGGCAGGTGTAAGCTGGTCTGCCTGGTCTGAGGCACCGGAAACCAACTGGACTTCACACTCCATCAGAAGTTACATTACGCTGCCAAGTAATTTTAATCCTATTCATACATTAACGTTGGTCACCTGGGACCTACTCAGTTTTCACCTTCCTAATACGACCTGTGCATTTCTGGACAACCGTTTCGCAGGGCTGTGAGGGTTAAAAAGACCGGCTGATACTCACGGGGTTTCCAGCATGACTCTGCACACACTAGCCATGGTGCTTAGACAGTCTGTGGTGTTTTCTATCGGTAAGTTTTTATTCTGTCAGCGTGTACAGGGAACAAAAGAAGTAAAAGGGATGGAAAGTTAGTGCATTAGTACAATTTAAAATCTAGCATAACATCAAAAATTAGCAACTTTAAAATCCAGTTCCTACTCTTACTTTTGTAAGAACACCACATTCGATTCTAGGCACTGCTCTAAGTTCCGGAGACAGAGCTACAAGCAAGGCAGCCAAGCCCCGCTCCCCTGAGCGGCGCTGCCAGTGCGGCCGAGCGGAGACCACCGCGGCATGCGGACAGGAGGTATGTGGGTTTCATCCCCACTGCGCTGGGAAGTCACTGGAAACATTTTAAGCTGAGGAGGAAGGGAATGTAGTTTATGTTTTACGATTACTTGGCTCCTCTTTGGAGAAAGGACTCCAGTGGGCACGAGTGGAACAAAGAAGAACAGTGAGAACAGGAACGCAGTAATCCAGGTAAGAGTGTGGGGCGCTCGAGTGGCGAGGTGGCAAGAGAGGTGTTCAGACTCAGCACATATTTGGGAGAGAAAGCCACTAAGACTGTCTGATGGAGTGGACACAGTGGGTAAGATGAAGAAGGGGATTTAGGATAATAAGCCATAAGTTACTGGCTTGCACAGGCATACCTTAGACATACTGTGGGTTTGGTTCCAGACTGCAATAAAGTCAGTCATACCTTTTGGCTGGTGAAAAGTCTTGTCTTCAATGTGTGAAAAATGCAACATTTGTGAGGTGCAATGAAATGATCTACGCCTGTCAGTGGTTCTATCAACTGAGACAGGAGAGACTGGGGAAAGAACCGCACCTCCACTGAGGTGCGGACCACACCTCCAGCGGGAGGCTGCGAACAGGCGGGCGCGTGCACACGGGTGGGCCTCGGGGAAGGGGCAGCACTCAGTGGACACATCTGCGAGGCTACCAGCTCAGAGACGGACTTCCACACCACTGACGGACCGTGATCATCGTGTCTGCCGACGGCAACAGTAACAACACAGATGACAGCTTCCCCGGCCACGCTTACCTCCGATACAAATTTTGTTGTGGCATCACTTAAGGTTTTCAGCATTGGGGTTGCCTCGGCATAAAACAAAGACATTCGATTTGCCAATTCATTATTTACTTCGTTTTCCCCTTCTGCCTGTGAAGAAAATAAGAGCTCCTGATGATATCAGTTCACAAACCATTAAACTATCTCATCTATAAAAGTACCCAGGTCAAGTGCCTGCCTCATTAATGTCTGCTAAATTAATCTAATACATACCCTTAAGTTAGACCCTCAAGTATTCTTAAAAAATAGAAAGATTAAAAATGATACCACACCATTTTTTAAAAAGATAACCTCTTTAAAAATATAGGGTAGGGCAAAAGTATGTTTACAATGTTCGTGTAGAAAATAATACAATAATTAATAAGTAATAATACAAGAATAAACTGTTTCATGTACTCACAACTGTAAACTTACTTTTGCCCCACCCTGCAATTTAAATATTAAGCAATGAAATAAAACACTGACAGGCTGCCTTCTGTGTGCAAGGGATTATTCCAAAGGCTCTGGAGGACAGGAAGAGGACCATGACGTTGCACCTGCCCCCACTGGTAACATGCAAGCATTCACAGTGACAAGCTAAGAGGTGATGATGGCAAAGGGGCAGGGGAGACTAAGTTAGACCAGGAGAATCTCAAATGGACTCACAGAAGAGTTCAGCCTTTGCAGGTGATGATGGGCAGGTACGCCCAGTCAGGTGGAGGGGAAGAGCGTGTTTTCTAATGCCTTGGAAGAGTGTAATTCCATGTAACTCAGTGTGTTTGGTGTCACAAGGGGCAGCAACTGGGGAAAGACAAGGTTAGAGAGAAAGGTGGGGGTCGGACTGCAGAGGGCCTTGGATGCTGCCAGATCTTTTGTCTGTGATGGTAAACCACTTACAGCATTAGAAGAAAGGAATGACAAGTAGGTCAATTTTCTAGAGAAAGTTAATGAATGAGAGTGGGCAGATTGTACCAAGAGGAAAGACTGTAGGTCAGAAAATGAGTTCTACTGCTATAGAACAATCACCAGAAAGAGGGTGAGAATTAGGCTTTCAAGAGGGATGAAACAGGGGGAAGATTTGAGAGATACTTCACTTGAAAAGGACTGAATTTACAACTTTTTTTTATAACTTTGGATGGTGAAAGATAGTGCAAGGTGATTTTAATGTCCTTGGTCTTAAGTGATGGCAGGATGAATAGAGAATTAAGTGTTTTGCTTGTATTTTATTTTACATGGTAGGTATGAAAAAGACAGATGATGAGGTTAGTCCCACAGCAGGAACTGGACTGTGCAGAATCTAACTGATGCAAAGAACAGACGCCTGATGGAAAAGAAATCTTTCCTCACACTCAGGGACTGTCTTGGGAGCAACCACATCATAAAATATTGATTCAATGAAAAGGAAAAAAAAAAAAGAATGGTATCCTTTGGTATTTTCTCTAACCTCTTGTGTCACTCAGCACTCTTTACATACTTATATTTCTTTTTTTTTTAGAGATTCTATTTATTTTTACACAAAAGGGAAGGGAGGGAGAAAGAGAGGGAGAGAAACATCAATGTGTGGTTGTCTCTCGTGAGCCCCCCACTGGGTCCTGGCCTGCAACCCGCATGTGCCCTGCCTGAGAATCGAACCGTGACTCTCTAGTTTGCAACCAGCGCTCAGTCCACTGAACCACACCAGCCAGAGCTATAGTATTTCTTTATTAAACTATCTACTAGAGGTTAGGGCTGAGTCTAGAAATTTCTCTATTTTCCATACAACATAAGCCCTCAAAATACCTAGAGGAAAAGATAGTATGTTCTTCGTATTTAAGATTTTCCTTCACCTGACTCCCTGGAGGCGAAAGGACAGCAAACAGCTTAGATGAGAAGTCAGGAGGCTACAAGCCTGGAGAGACCAGAGCAGACCCCCCACCGGCCCAGACACAGGCGCCGAAGAGGCGCCCCAAGCCCATGACCTCACCGTCCTCTCGTGCCAACACTAGTACTTTCTGTCCCAGGCCAACTTCTCTCCAGGAGCCTTCCATTCCCAGAACACAGGACAAAATACCCCAAACCACTGACTCACAAGCCATGATGCCATTAAGGTGATAGTACATAGAGAAGTCTGGTCAATATCAGCGTTACACACACAAAAATAATTGTACTGAGGTAGTCATAGGAATTGAAGTGGAAAAGTACAGGAAAAAGGTAAACATTACCCCATCTGCTACCATTTGCTCTTCTGCCCTCAGCTGTGGTTGCCCAACGTTACTAACTTAATCCCTAGCTTTACCTTTATCAGAATGAATGAGCGAATGAATGAACAAACAGATAAACTGAACAAATTGAGAGATGGGTTCTCACCACCCCCTAATTCACTACTGACTTACTGGGACATTGTTAATCCTCATCCGACTCAGTGTTCTTCTATAGTAGCTAAAGTCGTTCTGTATGGCAGGGTTTGTCATCTGAAGAAGACATTGATAACAGAAAAATGTATTACACATAAATGACACTGTAAAAATTAAGTGAAAAATCTACTAAATACAGTTTTAAGTATTAAATAAATTTCCAATTTGCAGTAACATTTTAATGACTAAAACTGGTATTACCAAGATGGCTCTTTTCACTTAAATTATGTTAATACTGCACTAGTCCTTACGGAACACGTGAAACTGTGGACTGTGTTTAGTCATGGTGAGTGCGTTTCCCTTCATCTTTTCAATTATTTCACGTAATACACTAAAAGGTTACTTGCCAAACACTGGTATTACCGAATACAGAAAAAGAAGAAGTCCTCCGTAGGCACCTGCTTAGGAATTACAACGGAAGTATGTATACCCGGCCAACAGGACACTCTTCGCACAGACCGAGATTTCACACTGAAATCATTCGGGCTCCGAGCATTAATAAAAGCGAACGGCTGTCCACGATGCAGTCGCAAAGTGCCGAAGCTGGGACCCCGCTCTCCCATTTCCTAGCCAGGTGACTGAGGCCCTGAGAAGTCAAAGGACCTGCCATGCTGCTGGCTCCTGGGACAAGGACTCAGGGGGAGCTCAGGGATCCCCGACAGGAGACCCAGGGCTTGTTTCTACGCACGCACTCCTCCTCACAGTGGAGGTAGCGGGCAGGCAGGTAGATAAACAGGTACCCTGGAGATGGGGCAGGGGGGCATTTTGACATTTTTATGTAAAAGGAAGTTAAGATAAACGGGGGGTGAGGAGAAAAGGAAAAAATATCACAAAGGTCAATACTGTTGTTTAAGACGTATTTTTTAAATGAAGTTTAATGAAGGCTGAATTGGGCAATCTGCTATGTATGTACCAAAAGGCCTACCATAATTTTTAAACCCAGTTTTCCGTTTTTGCTAAAGACCATCAGACACCATTCAAATACGTTTTAAAGCATGGTCTCCAGGCAGCTCCTCCAGGTGCTCACTCAAAGACCTGGGATTTTCACCCAGTCAAGGCCAGCAGGAAATCCTACCTTGAGTTCATCAAACCGGAGCGTGAAGTGAAGGATCTCTGCGAACTGTTTGGCGAGGGCCTGCTCTCGCTCTAGGTGCTGGGTGGGCGAGTACGGCGTACTTGTCAGGGCTCCCAGAAGACCTCGTAACGCGGTTTCTGAACAAGAGGGGTTGAAATACTGTTTACATCTCCTGGTATTTGCAAATTGGAAAGTGAGCAATTTAGAAATGTTATGCTTTCAATTCCCATAAAGGTACCATATTTGTCACGTGTAATAAACACTTGTTTGCCCAAATTTTGGAGGGAGAAATAAGATTGAGCATTATAAATGGCTAGTACTAATTCTGTATCTACATAAATGTTTTCAATTCTTTTTAAAATTTCTTGTGCCTTGTATGTTCTTGTGTTTTGTAATTATTTGTCACATAAAATTTCTTGTACCATAGTATTTCCAAAAATAAATGCTAAAATTCCTTTATAATACAAAAAACAAGTATCTAAATATAAATAAATAATTGAATTAAAAAATTAAAGCGAAGGACTTTTTTCATAAAAGTTTAGGCCAAAAACATGGGTGCACATCACACACAGCAAAATATAGTAAGTTCTCTTTAAAACCCAGATTATCTAAATACAATTACTCAAACTGAATACTGTATAAAAGAACAAAAACCCGCCCTGGCTGGTGTGGCTCAGTGGATGGAGCGTGGACCTGCAAACCAAGGGGTTGTCAGTTCAATTCCCAGTCAGGGCACATGCCTGGGTTGGGTGCCTGGCCCCCCTGGGGGAGGGGTGCGAGACGCAACCACACATTGATGTTTCTCTCCCTCTCTTTCTCCTTCCCTTCCCCTCTCTCTAAAAGATGAACAAATAAAATCGTTTTTTTAAAAAACAAACCTTAGAGACCAATTCAGTTTTGTATTCTATAAACTCAAATTCAAAATAATGCAAACTGTAACTGAATCAAATACCAGGATCAACGGGCACATCTTACACTATACTCACCACTCTACAGAGCTGATTTTCTGAAACGGTCACTGTTACCTACAGCTACAGCGCTTCTACACCAGCGCTGCGCCCCCGCAACCAAATCTGTGCGTGGCTGAGTCCACGACCAACTTCTCATACTCTGAATATGCTATTATTTATAAAAAGAACCTGCTTTCTTTCAGCTACTGAAGGAAATAAAATATTTAGTTTAATAATTAGCTTCCTGAGTTTCTTAAGAATTTGGCATCTCAGGATGATAATACAAATATTCTACTTCATTACATAAGTAAAATGGTCCCTTTAAAATAAGTGCCATTTTTGGAATGCCAAGCTAAGTACTGTGTTTAAAAGGCCAATAGTGGTATTTCATTCAAAAAAGTTACAGAAATCAAAATAATTCAGTAACAGATTACAGAACCAGAAAATAATCCTAGTTCCTATTCAGAGAAAATAGCTTACAGAGCCAGATGGTGATCTGATATTAATGAGTGTCAGGTTAATAAACAAATATTTCTTAATGATAATAAATTTATGTCAGATCAACCATTAACTTAAAAAAATACCAGCTCGACTATTCATGAAGACCTAATTGTGAGCCAACATGCATACTGTAAGCTAGCCTAGTCTCTCACTCAGCTTTCACAAGTGATTACGACAAGGGTATTACGGATGGACAAACTGAGTTTCAAAGACATTAGCTACAACCAAGGTGTAGCTATAAACGCCAGGTGTTTCTGACTATAGCCCTATTCTTTCCACCATAGTAAGCTGTCTCTCAAACAAAGCGACATTCTACCCAGCCTTCAGTAACCTCGTAAAATATGAGTCTACTAATTACTACCATCATGTAGTTCATACGTGTCCGTTATGTGCCAGGTACTGGACCAGACACTTTGTAGGTATTATCTGTTATCCACACAGTAACTCCAAATGGTAGTTACTATCCTTTTTTATAGTAAGCCGCTGACTCTCTACTACATGCCAGGCGCTGGGGAAACAGAGATGACACAGACATACTTCCTTCCTATGAACAAACACAGCCTGACTACACAGAGAGAAGAAAGAGACATTACTACAGTCTGATGTGTGTTAAGAAATACACAGTATAATGGAAAGGTATAAAAATGGGACCTCGCCCGGCTGGAAGCTCAGAAAAGACCTCCCTGAGCAAGTAACACCTGGGCCGAGACTGGAGTGTCCACTAGGGATGAGAGTGAGTTTGCAAACGGACAGGGCAGGGAGCCAGAGCTTGGCGTAGTGCACAAAGTGCAACAACACAGGTGAGCAGAGAGCGCGCGGAGCGGAGTAACTAGTACTACGACAACGCACGTGTAATGTGTGTGCCACATGAAGCATCCTGGCCTTGTCCTCCTAAGAGCCCTGGGAAACTATCTAAGCAGGAGAGTGATACCATCAGATTAGAATTTAAATTCTCCACTTCACCCGCAGTGTGGAGAATGGACTGTAGGTTTATGGGCAGCTTACAGAGCCGCAACATGAATGTGAAAATCAATGACAAGAAATCACATTTTTTGGCTACTTTAAAAAATGGTTTATTTCACCCTGAATGGTATGGCTCAGTGTCCCACAAACAGGAAGCATGCTGGTCCCATTTCCAGTCAGGGCATGTGGCTGGGTTGCAGGCCAGGCCCCCGGCTAGGGTCATGCAGGAAGCAGCCGATCAGTGTTTCCTTCTCTCACCGATGTTTCTCTCCCTTCTCCTCTCTCAAAAAATAAATATTTTTTTAAAAATGGTTTACTTCTCCCAAGGTTCATTCCATGTGTCAGCATTAATGTAAGTGGAAAGTAAAGTGTGAGAGATACAAAAACAGGAAAAACCATTTTAAAGAAACACACACCAGTGCCAGAACAGGACTGCTGGTCCTGGTCAAGTAGCTCAGTTGGTCAGAGTCTCATCTCAATACTCCAAGGCTGCGGGTTTGATCCCGATCAGAGCACATATAAGAATCAACCAACAAATGCATAACTAAGTGGAAAAAGAAATCAATCTTTCTCTCTCTCTCTCTCTTCCTCTCTCTCTAAAGAACATAAAGTAAAATTTTTTTAAAAAAGGACCGTCACCCCAAAATTTTGCATTTCCTAGATATTGTCAAGTCTCAGTGTTAATATCAGCATTCAAAGCACTATACCACTTTGAGGGATAGGAGACCGCCCCCTCAGCGGGTGGACTTGGGTCACCTGGCTGAGCTGGGAAGGCCAGTGACCTCAGAGAACGTCTGTCCATGGAGGGCTGGAGTTCTCAAGAGATCTACTGTAAAAGGGACACTCAAGATGGCAAGGCTGTTCACCGGCCTTCGGAGCAGCTAGATCAGCCTTCTGCCCCGGGCTCCTCTGCCGATACAAGAAAGATCTACTGCTCTAAATATCCAGCATCAAGAGAGGAGTCAAAGACACAGGATTCTAGAAGGTGACCCAGGTCCCTAGCTGAGTTAGAAGGAAAGGGAGGTAAAGGAGGGATCACCTAAGGACTGGTCTCTCCGCTGAAGGTCCTGAGACAAAACCACAGAGTTATGATTCTTAGAAAAGGTAGATGACGGAGGAAATTAATGGACTACTAAGCCCTAAATTCTGGAAGAAATTAGCTGGTAGACCAATGCAAAAGCCAAAATTACATAAGAAGTTGGCAAGAAAGAAACTGACCGGGAGAAATAATGCAGATTAGTCCATTAGTCCACAAAGCAGAGCATGAAGATGATCAACGTGACAACTAGGACAGGGAGGCCCCTGCCAAAAGTTCCTCCTGAGGGACAAGTGCCATTTATTCTCACCAACTGCCACCCATCTGCTATCACAGAGCAGTCTTTGAGTCCTTAGAAGAGAACCCAAAGGATGTGGTCTGTGGGGGATTTCAAATAGCCAAGAGACATGGCCACAATTATTGTGGTTGCTTTGGGAACCCTGATAGATTTTGGTAAATTTAGCCCAGTGAAAAGGAGTCAACACGTAGGAAAAACTCACTCACTATGACCCCTGAAGATGGTCCCTATAAACAGCCCCTGGACCAGGAGGGAGAAAGACTGAGGAGAGACAAAGCAGTCTGTCTACAGTCTGATCCCATAACCCTCCATCAGGTTACATCTCAACCAGGAAGGCCTCAGACCAAAACACACAAGAACAGGGTATTTCCCTGACCAGCAAGGTTAAGCTCTCTCAGCAAAGCTGAGCATCTTCCCAATTGCTTGAGTGATCCCTTCCCTGTCCCTTCGTAAACATGCAAACCAGGAAGGGATCAGGGCCCTGCTTCTGGCACACACCCCATGATGAATCGGGAGTGCTCAGGCCAGGCCACCCTCTCCTTGACATAGAAAGATCCTGAAGGACCATGCTCCTCTGTTGGCTGCCTGGTGCTCCGTGAGCTGTCTGGGGTTGTCTATCCTCAACTCTGGCTCAATAGTAAGGCAGGAAGAAAAGAGACAAGAGACATTAACAGACATAAACCAGAGGACTCAACAGACTGGAGGACCAGACAGGATACTAAAACTCAGAGCCTAATTTAAGCGATATGGCCAAGACCACACAGCTAATAAGCAAACACCAGAATTCACAGATAAGCTGTTATGCCACCAAAGCCCAACATCCATGTATTGCTTCTCCTAAATACCCAACACATATTTCATATTGCAGATGTATGTACTCATTAATGCATCACTCACTCACTCAACAAACATCAGCTCCTATCACATGCAAGCAGGGATCCGCATCCTATAAGCAAGGAAACTGGAAATATTACTAGCCAGGTTATTGGGCAAGAGAGGAGAAGTAAGCCCTCGGATTGAAAATTGGTACTTTGCTCACAACTCTACCCAGAGCACAATGGGGAAGGTTCAAGGCGTTCACAGCACAGCATGGAAAGCGACAGCTCTCGGCCAGGTGCTGCGTTGCTGCGCATCTCTGCTGAAAGGGAACACAGCTCCGATGAAGGAACACGTGCCAGTGCCTGGACTGGATTCCAAGCGTTAAGATACAAGAACACATGTAAGCCTGGCTGCTTTGGCCTATTTTACAATGATTCTTTTTTTTACTGGCAACTGCTAAGAGATCAAAATGAGCTTTGCTAGGACCAGAGCACCATCTAAAGCAATCCAAGCATAGATGCAGCAGCAACTCGCTGTACAAAAAGCCTCTGCACGTGAAGGAGCCAAGATAACCATGACTAAGAGACCAAGGCTAGTGGTCGGAGGCTCCCAGGCTACAGACTATGTCGCTACTGGACTGCGAGAGCAATGGTGTGAAAGGACTGGCTGCGGCGCTTGGGAAACTAAATTACAGTCCTTATTTCTAGTAAGAAAAGGATAGTCTATAAACTACTTCTATATCAACTATTACTTATCATTTAATACTGTGTACTGCATCTAAAGAAAAAGTGATTCTTTTATTTTTTAAAAACACTATCATTTTCTAAAAAAAGAACTTCAACTTCAAAGCAAAAGTTGCAAACACAAATGGCCAAGTAACTAGTATGAAACATGAAAAGCAAGATACAAAGAAGTAGGAAACAGCAGGAACCTCTCGCAAACGAGGAAGCCCAGGCCCTACCCAAAGAGCAGTGCTCTGTCACTGAGCTCTGGCCAGCTGGGGTGCAGATCAGTGGGTGAACTCATGCCCAGGCCACCGATTTCATCGAACCGCTGGAGACTTGGAAACAACACAACACGAATAATTACCAATTTTTAAAGCTGGCAACTAATGAGGAATTTTTTAAAAACTACGGGCCAAACAAACCACACCTCAGGTCTAAATTTAACTCAGGAGCTCCGGTTTGATGCCTATCTTACAATACGGTTTTCTTACCCAAATTGCACGTATTCATTTAAAATATGTAACGTGTTTATAAGATCCAAAGCTCAAAACTACACAAAACATGTGTCAAGAAATTAAATGTAAATATTTCAAATTTCCGACACACCTACACTGCTCCTCCTCTAGGCCCACAATTTCAAACAGAAAAGCCTTTCCAAGGTGCATCTGCCAAATGACACAAGCGGCTAAATGTCTAAACCTTACCTCTGCCTCCTTTTCCAAGAAAGGGAATTCCTACGTCGTTCACATGTTGTGCTGAAGGCACAGATCTGATCTCGCAATAATTTTTCCCATGCAAGGGAAAAAGCAAATGGTTTTCGATTCTTTTTGCTTTAATAACTGTGAGTATATCATTAGCTTCCTAGTTCTCCACTTGTACAGTTTTAGATATATAAACTCATCACAGTCAGCAATGGTTTTAGTAACACCAAAATCTGAACAATCCACAGGCCTGTGGATTCGTTCCTACATGTGGAAAAGGATTTGCTGCGGAGCTGAACAAAATTCTACCAAGTAGTTTCCCATACTAGGCTCCCTTGAACTGTAATGAGACCAGAGATTTCCTTGTGTAAATTTTAATTTGTCGAGGAGAATGGTGTAAATAAAGACCTAGGTGTATGCTATGATCTTACAGTCTAACAAGCTTGTTTCATGTATGTAACATTAATTTAGCAATGTGAACATAAAATACTGTAAATCACTTCCAGTGTTGTCAATAAATGTCTTTTTCACTAGGGAAGTCATAATTACAAAACTTTCAACTTACCTAACCTCTGAGAAAATTCATAAAATTTCTTTAATTTGCCTACTAGTGGGACAACAGCACCCCATGCCTTCTCTTGTAACTTCTCGTCAGCTGGATGCTGGATGGCCTTCAAAATCCAAAGGAAAAAACAGTCAGACTTCCAAAAATCACAACAGTATCATTTTAACATTATAATAAAGGTTTCAGCAAATGTCAGAAGCCCTAGTAGAATGTATAAAATACAAAATAACAGACCCAAGTATGCCGAGAGTGGGCCTTCTCAGCTCCATGGATACTTGAAGCCTATCATCACACACACCCTTTCGGTTACCCTTGCGGAGGACATGACTGTAACGGACTCAAGATGACACAAGATACGTTCAACGCGGTACGCCTCGGTACGTTTCAGAGCCTCCAAAAGAAACCACGTTTTACTACTTCCCATGTCACAGACAGGCTTTCTTAGCAGTTCTTCCTCAAAGAATTATTTTAGTGGAATAAAAAGAAGCCAAAAAGGCAATAAATGAAACAAGATGCCAACTCTGGAATAAGGGTATAAAACCTTCAGTAATTCAAATTCTGGGGTCCAAACTAGCTTTAAGAAACCCACCAAACACTTAAGAACCCAAATCAACCTGAAATACATGATTCAGAAATTGTCATACTTATTTCCTATAACAAAAGCATCATACTGGAATCCAAGTTTTCTTGGGTTTTCTGGAATAAGAAGGCAAAAAGTTCGTTTCAAATCTGAGAGTGGAGAAAATAAACTACAATTTACAGACTCTGTAAGGTGAATATGCTAGGCAATCTTTTGTGAATATAGAGGGTTATTCCAAAAGAAATATATTTTCTTACTTTCATCTTTATGGAACATAATGCTTTTTGCAACATCCTGATTTGTTTGTTTTCTCTGACATCTTCAAACAAGCTAAATATACCATCTGAAAATTGAAACTCATAACCCAGATGGAGGGACGGGGCTACCTATAAACATCATCAGGAGGTACTGACATGTTTAGATTTTCCCAAGGTGACAGTATTCTAACTTCGTCTTCAACAAAACCAAGAACAGTAATGCAAAATAAAATTGAAACCAAATAAATTTAGAAGATGCTCTTGAATAAATCAGCTATGAAGGAAATAAATGGGCTATATATTGTTTAAGCAATTTGCTCTATAAGCCTGTCACTACACTCAAATTTTCTTGATTTTTTAAACATTAAATTTTAAGAACAATGCTTAGGCACAATAGGAATCTGAAGTACATGGTACTAACCAGAAATATTTTAATGTTAAAAAATACTGATGTTACAATAGGTAACAATCTTTATTTCCTTTTTAAAAAAGATTTTAGTTTTTCAAAGAGGGGAAGGGAGAGAGTAAGAGAGGGAGAGATACATCAGTGGGTGACTGCCTCTCGAGCACCCCCCACCGGGGACCTGGCCCGCAACCCAGGGATGTGCCCTGACTGGGAATTGCACTGGGGAGCCTCTCGTTCACAGTCCTGTGCTCAATCCACTGAGCCACACCAGCCAGCACCAATCTTTATTTCATATTATGTTAATGTGAATGTTTCAAAGGGACTGTGATAGCATCCTGCTGTACATGAAAAATCCTTTTAGCCTCAAGCCCAGTGTTTTATAGCAAGTAGTAAAAATCTGTTTATTTTACTTATTCAGGAAATGAGCAAATAAAAATTTTAAATGTTTTCTTCTCTTGAGAAGCCTATCCAACTTTTCTTGCAAGGATCTAAAAATGATTTTCTAAATATACTCATCCTAATAATACCACATGCCCCAGCAAGTGTTACCCATTCTCACAACTGAGTAGAGTTAACAATTTCCCTGCCTTTCCAGGATTCGGAACTGAAGACAACGGCTGCTCTTTTACGGCAGCATCTTACGGTTCCCCTTACAGTTCTGACTCCGCTCCCTTCACATCAGCGTTACTGCCGTTAGAGAACGTCCGGCAGAGCAGCAACACAGCCCGACAGCCAACGGGTGCTTCGTTCATGCCCATGGTCAGGTCATCGGGGACGGGGCACTCTAACTCTCAGATGTATCGAAACGCTAGTGGAGGGTTCTTATTTCCATCTCCAGTGATTTATCCCGGAGAAGTTGTTTTGTTTATTTAACAGACTCTCTCACACATCAAATGTTGTTCTACTTAGAGTACTGTTAAGAAAATGCTATTTTTAAAAAGTGCATGTAGCTCCATCATCAGCGTGGGGATAATGGTAAGCTCTCGTCTGCGTTCCACGTGTCAGGTGCGCTGCGCTCTTTCCTGCACGAGTCACCTAACTTCCTTCATCCTCAGAACAACTCTATCAGCTGCTGCCACATCTCTGCTACCCTGAACACGGTGGCCATAAAGGTTTTCACACTCATCTTCCTCTTGAATGACAGCCTTTTGGACAGTATTTTCTAAACTGTAGGATTCTGCTGCAAGAATACAAATTACCTATAGGTTTTATTTTATACACTGCCAAACTGACCTCCAAAAAGACAACCACTTCGCAGTACCACTTGCATTGAAACTACCTGTTTCTTCATAAACAACTGATGTTGAGCCTCTATCAATGTATTGCTGCATTCAGTAAAATTTCTCAACAGTGATGTGCACTCATTAGCAAATGGAAACATCTTTTCTATTTTCAGGGCTTTTTCGTAGGTAGAGTGCTTGTTCTACTAAGCCTACCAAGACCTCATTCTGACCTATGCCGGTTATGCTGGCCGTACCTGCTGTTTATGTATTTGGCATACAGACAGCTTTTTTCACAACATACATTTCTCAGTGAAAATTTCTTCAACTTCTTGAATAGTTACACATTCATCCCCCACCTACAGAAGATGTAAACGCTGTTTTTTAAAGACTTTTCTAGCTTACAGTTTTTATTTACCTATTTCTCTGCCTTCAACTCCTTTACCCAACAGTTTAATTATGGTCCCCTTATAGTAAGTCTCAGAGCCAGGACGGTGAGTCTCTTACCCCTGATTATTACCCCCCCCCCCCATATCTTAGCGTCCGCCAGTATTATTCTTCTATATAAACTCTTTTTAAAACTTTGAAGCACTGATCTGCTCCCCCACTCGCCAACCGTGGAGGAATGGGAGTGAGCGCCTCGGGACCGCCCAGCGCCCCTAACGGCCGTGCACCCTACGGAGAGCTTCGGCTGTGGCTGCCGTCCTAGCAGCCTGGGTGTCACAGCCCACAGGCCCTCTTTCCAATGACCAATGTGTAAACTTTTATATTATTGTACTCCCTTCTAGAACACTACAACCGAATCTTTTTAATCTTACTTATTTATTTTGAGAGAGAGGAGAAGGCTGGTAGAAAGAGAGGGAGAGAAACACGTATTGGTTGCCTCTTGCTAGGGCCGACCAGGGACCGGCTCACAACCCAGGCCTGCGCCCTGACCAGGAACCAACCAGCAAGCTTCTGCTTCTTGGTTGACACTCAACTAACCAAGCCTCACTGGTCAGGGCTACCACTGAATCTAAATATGCATTCAATTACCTCAACAGAAGACCTTGGGGAAAACTTCCCACAGAGAAACAGAATAACCCTTCCACTTGGGAAGTTTTTAAAAATCCTAAGAGTTCTACCTTCGGGAAAAAAAAATCAAATAGGTAATGACACTTTTTCTTTATTGTTTACGAAGACAACTGTAACCAGTCCGTAAGAATTCAGTTATAAAACAAACTTCAAAAAAGTCTAATGATATAACACTGATGAGCAATTTAAAATAAACTGTAGCACTAATAATTAACGGAGAGAAACCATGAAGCATTTTCAGAACAATTTGTGAATTGATTGCTATGACCTATAGGGAAAAAATATCTTATCAATTAGTAAATTAGGATCCTGCTTAATCATTTAGATCTTCCACCTCAATGATGTTTGATTTTTCAAAGTATGTTTAAATGTTTCCAGACCTTGAATTTCACAGGTGTGGTCACACGCCTTCATTAACTGAAATCGTAAGGTTCTACCGAAGCTAATGACGTTGGCAAAGCGCTGTGCCAGCACTGACAACACAAATATAAGTTAGAATCAGCTTTACCCTCCTCAAGCTGGAGGTACAGTGGCAGAAAGAAAAACACCAAGTGTCGATGCTTCTTCTTTAAAAAGTGATGGTTACCACAAAGGAAACATGTGCCAAGTACTAGGGGAAGGAGAAAGGGGAAGGAGGAGACCACTGGGTTACAAAGAAGGGTAGGGACTGAACAGGAGAAGGAACAAGGAAGGGCATATTCCAGACAAAAGCAAAGGCAAGGAAGCGTCTGCGTGCCAGACATTCCGGAAACAAGCAGTCTGGCGCACAAGGGGTAGAAAACAGAGGCCACGTTACCTGTGATCTCCCTCAGTTAATGTATCAGCAACCACTAATCTCACTTAGAAACCATGAAGTCACTTTGCTCTCTCCTCCTATATGTCAAATATCCAGTCAATCACCAAAACCAGCAGGCAATTTTAAATTGCTAAAACATTTCTTGAATTGTCACTGTCTAGTGCCGGCACTTAATTCTGCCTTCACTAGTACTCCAAACGCCACTAGAGGAACCGAGCTGGATGCGAACCGTATAGCAGCAGATCGATCCTTGACAGCCTGTGCACTATTAGTTATAAAGAACAACAGAACAAAGGGTGGGGGGAATGAAGAAACAAAGTGTGGGACATGCCACACTTCAAGAAACGTGGTAAAGAGAAAAGGCAGCGCCGAGGTTTCTTCCCGTACTGCTGAGTACGTGTACATGCTGCAAGGGAAAAGTCCATGAAAGGGAAAACGCAGAGGATGTAATTCAGACAAGAAATAATTAAAAGAGTCAAGTTCCAGAGAAGGATGGAGAACAAAGGCAGAGAAGTTAGCCTTGGTAATAAGGGGTACAAAGACACTGCTTCTTCTGAAAAACAGAAGTGGAAAAAGAGATGAATGGACAGAAACCTGGATAAATTCAGAGGTTTGGGAGAAGGCGGCTGAGGGAGCCCACACTGAGTATTTGCTCTGTGGTGTAAAGCCATCAGAGTTGGAGGAGTCCAGACCTCAAGGATGATTTCAGCGTGTCCCTAGGAAACTTAGGAGGAGCAGAGAAGACAGACTGGCAGGACGAAAGCCCAAGAAAGGTGCGTGCTCTCCTCCCCTCCAAAAAAGTACCAATAGTCCCCCAGGGACACAGTAAATTTCAGGTGTCAGAGCAACCAGAGGAACAAATAAAATTTTCTTTAGTACACACAGATCACATATTTGCAGAACACTGTCCTGCTTTCGCTCTTATATCTTGCAACCAGTTTCGAAATAATGCAAGTGATCTTCCTTTAAATACAATACTTAGTAAGCAAGAGAGTCCTGAAGCATAGAAAATGACAGATTAAAAAGAGGGAAACAGCAAGTCTCAGCTGATTTACCTCTCGTATTTCATGGCCGGCTCCTCTGTATGACTGCAAGTCCTCCAAGATGCCTTCTGCATCTTTTAATACTACATTCACCTGATTATAAATTTCCTTCTCAGATTCTGTGGGCTGGGCATCTAAATAGCAGGAAAGCACAAGAAAATTCACAGTCACATGATTTTTTTATACACATATAACTCTAAGCAACCCAAATTTCTAAAGATGACTAACGTTTTATTCACTGTTAACTCTGCACTTCTTAGAAAGGACTGATAATTTTTTCATACTTCTACACTGGAATAACTAGCCACAAGTTTGTAAATATCACAAAGAAGAAAGGGAACACCAAACATTACCATTCATTTTGGTTACAAATCACGACCCGGTATATATTAAGTGAACTTGAGAATTATAATTTGAAATTTAACTTGTGATAGCATTAGTAATCATTTTTTCACTATATTCATCACTATCAGTAATGACTGTCAAGTGATGAGTAATGATCTATTTTAATGCAACAGAATTGAAAGGCCTACTAATATCCTCCCAATCTATGGTGTAAGGCTGAAACGACTTTATCCTACTATAAAGCTCATTTCAATGACTGAATTTTGATATAAAAACTGTTTTAAAAAAATAGTTTTTAGAATCTCCCCTTTTCCAGGGACCACTTTAAATTCTGTACCGAAGAACTTCTCTGCTGACGAACACAAGGTCAAGACTCCTTCGCAGGGGTCCAAACTATGACACTGTTCCAGAATTCGTGGGCGGCTGGAAAACTAGATACTTCAAGCTACAACACTGTCATTTCAGTTTTGTAACACTAAAACAAAAACTGAGTTCCTACATCCTTGAAAAACAGTGAGGAAAAAAGAAGAACTGCAGTTATAAAAAGGCGATGAGGAACACAGACAGATGGGCACCTCCACCACCTGCAGGGTCAGCCACGGACATATGTTAACGCGGCCGCAGCCCGACTGGCTCTCGCTGCACGGGAGGCAACCGAAACTCTGTTTCTAATAGCACGTCATCTGCTCCTCTAAGGATAAACCATTTTTATTTAACCCATTACTTTTCGCTGGGGGATACACACTCTGTGAGGAAACTGAGTTTTTCCTTAAATCTTTCCAATTAGGCCACTTGACTACAGATAAGGCACAAAGCAGTTCAAATGGTAAACATCACAATTACCATAATGTTTTAGAGAGGAATTGTGCTGGCAGAATTTCTGCTAGAATTTTCTCACATGAGGGTGAGGGGCAGCCCAAACTTAACATACGAACTAAGAATATTTCTGATGGGTCTTTGTTTACCAATCATATAAAACTAGTCCCTCCAGTTTTCTGACCCGTGCCACCTTCCCACAATACACGGTGATCTATTTATTTATTCCTTCCCTTAGAAAATGCAAGGACACTTAGTTCACACATGAAACTAGGACTCCAGATGCCTAAAATACTCTGTGACTTGACTTGGGGCTTAGAGAAAGTCATAATTCAATTCCACCCATTAAACCTGCCAGCTACTCAAGAACATACCACATTTTTTAAAATCAACAATTACAGTACCAAATTTTAATATCAGCACACTTAACACAGTACCACAGAAACAATAATAAAGTAACATTTACATGCAAAGCCAACTTAAGAATTTGTGTTCACATATCTGTACCCTTATATTTCAAATTTCTTTTCATAAATCATGTACTTTTTAAATGAAAATACTATGACAAAATAATTACACAAGAGTAGCCAATTAAAGAGTCTGTGACCAAAGCTACAGAGGTATTACTAGGAGCAAATACTGGTATTATAGTGATATTTTAAAAATCTGAATTTGTCACTTAGCAGTAATATCCTTTCATATTTAGCCAGACCATATTCTCCAAAGTAATGGGTAGACACACTTTTAAAAAGGACACCTCATAACTTTTATACTTACACCAGGTGCAGTAGAGAAAAATACTTTTTACATGCAAACCAGCAGCTGCGTACATTTGCACATGGGCTGTGAGACTACAGACATATACATCAAGGAGACACGTATCAGCGTCAACTCATGAAGAGGGAATTCATGACAAAGGACAACATTTTGACTTTCATATATCGAAAGGTGTGTATAAAGTTTGCAGATACTAAACTACGGATTGTCGGTGTAGTGACTAGTCGTTAAAAGAAAAACGTGACACTGAGACTTACATACAAAGAAACATTATCAAGTAGATAGATTTAAATAGACCTTGAAAGCGATTAATAATCTTCAAAGATTTAATCAATGACAAGAAACTTGAAAATAAAGATTTCCGTTTCCCCTAAGGGTGGAAAAAATATCCAGCACCACACTGATTCAACATGTTTAGACGGTCACAGGAAAGTCACACTGACAATTTTGAAAGCTGCTGGAGACTGCTGCAGAAATGAAGACACACAGAAAAGGGCAGACAGGTAAGCACTACTGCACCGACAGCAAGTCATGCAAAAGGGCGACGTGCCGGGGGGGGGGGGGAGGAAAAGACTCTATAAAAGAAAGCATTTGTTCAAAAAATGGTATCATATAATGCACCCAAGACTTGTCACTTTGATTTTTCACAGCAAATAATGAAAAACTGTACTAGTTGAAGAAAAACCGATGGCTTAGCCAGCCAATAAGAGGACACCCACTTGGCTGCTTTAAAAGGATGCGTCGTCTGCTCCAGAGGGCAGGCACAGGGACTGCTCGCCAGGCTTAGGGAGAAGCGACTCACAGGAAATCGCAGCCTCCTTCAGTTGCTCTTATTGTTTGAGGGTGAATTTAAATATTTAAATAATTTCACACCACTTCCCTATAAAAGAGTCACTAAAATAACTGCTAAAATTGAAGTTGCTATGGTACAAAGAAGGCAATGATCAGCTACAAAAGAAGAAAGTAAAAAGCAAACCATAAAAATTGTGATTGTACTAAGGGGTCTCTGTGCTTTAGGCCTGCATTCATTCATTCAGTAAACATGTGCACTCTCTCCCCATAAACTTCATCACGGCAGGGGCCTTGATGCACAGCACATACCACCGCATGGTGTGTGTAAACTCAGGACCTCGCTTTTCTACCACGCGGATGGGTGGAGTGGATGAAAGGGACCGAGACGGTAGATATAAGTACGGCTCCGGCGTGGCTTAAAGGACATCATTACGCATTTTTATCTTTGAACAAACAAAGTCCTACACCATCTCAGAAAAAAAACCTACAGGAAAATGCCACCAGAATAAAAATATTTCAAAGTGCAGGGTGAAAGCAACAGAAAATATACAAGAGGTAAAATGGAAAATAAAGTTGTCAGACTAAAAAAGGTGGGTATTGATATTTTTCAAAGATGGACAAACAGGCAACATAAAAGACACAAGAATTAGAGGAAATGCATGACTAAATGGAAAGGCACTAAAACAATCAGAAAGTGAGGTTCCATTTCTCATTTACAAACAGCCACCTAATTCACTCTCCTACCCACATCTATCTGAAGACAAGGAAATCAAGATTAACTAACAGACACTGAACACCACCATTTATAAAGCACTATTCTAAGGATGGAAGAGACATAAATATAAATAAAAGTCACTCTCCTCCTAAGAACCACAATTCAGTGAACTAAACATATAGGTGAGCAAAAGCAGGATTACAGTTGTAATACAAATAAATACAATAATAAATAATAATACAAGAATAAACTCTGTGTTTTGCATACAACAGTAAACCTACTTTGCCCACCCCTGTATACTACTTACTCAGGCTAATGACTTGTCATTAGAACAAGCAATAACTGAAGTGTCATTATAAAATAAGAGATTCCAAGGACCAGAAGAAGCTATACGTGCCCCAATTTAGTGCTTTTCATACACGCTGTCATTAGCAGAAGTGCTGCCAAATTTTATGGGGCAAATATGAGCTTGTATGTTAACTGAGCCATTTTTAAAAATAAAATCTTATCATATAGCTATAACTTGTTTTTTAAAAAATGACCCTCTTTCTAGTACAAGAACAGATAACAGTATGTTTCAGTGAAAACAGATTGTCGTTTTATGCCTTTGTACATGTTCCTTCTACAATGTCCTTCACTAAATTTGTCTGAAACATTCTAACTCACGGTTCGCAACTCAACTCAAATATCACCATCAAAAGTCCACCAAGAAGCTACTCACTGCTAGGTAAAGTTAATCCCTTCCTGATCTGTACCTGGAATGTAAATTATGTGAAGAATATTATTAATTTGCATTTCTGTCTATTTTACTAGACTGAGAACTCCGCAAAGGCAGGGGCTGTATCTCAGTCACCTGCGTCGCCAGCACCGACTAGTTGGCATACGGAGGCAAGCTCTAAATGCACCTGGAACTGAAGTGAAAAACAGCACGTGTGTGCACATGCAGAAAGAAGGGAGTAATGCTTTACTGTAAAGACAGAGTCTTTAGCTTGTAAACTACAGGACTCCACTGAATCATGTCTAAAAAGTACCAGAATAGTTCATTTGTATACAGCTTGATGCAAAATGCCAGTATGTCTATCTGTATGAAATTATTTCTACAGTTGTCCAATCATGAAGAGACAGTGAGCTAGATTTAACCAGTTAGAATGATGGAAATAGTAAACCTAAACTAGTAGCCTGAATATTACTAGTTCATCTAGAAATAAACAATGTAGTACTAAATACTTTAATAAAAGAATGTGGCTTTATTCTCTGTAATCATGAGGAACTGGCATATCAATGATGTTGATCATGTTGAGTGCAGTATAAAACAGTTTAAAAAGGAACCATCTGATGGGCTAAGGTCACTCTAGTAGCCAAATCGTAAGGTAAACTTTCACAAATGCAAATTTCCAAAAAGATGAATGAGAGAGAAAACTGATGAAGAAAACTCTAAAGTTAGAATCAAAAGAAAACATATTTCAACATAGAAATAACAGCAGGCCCTAGCTGGGTGGCTCAGCTGGTTGGAGCATAACCCCATGCATCAAAGGGCTGCGGGTTCAATTCCCACTCAAGGGCACATACCTACATTGCAGGTTTGATCCCCAATCAGGGCATGCACAAGAGGCAACCTCTCAATGTTTCTCTCACATCGATGTTTCTCTTTCTCTCTCTCTCAAATCAATAAACACATCCTCGGGTGAGGATTAAAAAAATAACAACAGGCAAAAACTCTGGCCTAGTATATAGTGTATTTTCACTAATTTTAATTTACATAGTATACCAGTAAGTGCCAGGCCAAAAGTTCTATGTTGGTTGATATAGGCAACAAATACCAATCCTTAATATATACTGCCTTTAAAAAGTTAACACTTCATATGTAGCTCTTCATCATTGGTAAACTGTTATTATTAGCAATTCTAACATTTTATTGCCAATAAGCTAGCTTTTTAAATTTTAAGGATAATGATCCAAACCCACCCCATATTAGAAAACCAAGGCCAAATGTTTTAAGCACTACAGTAAATTCATGCTTCTCACTTGACCACAACATAATGCTGGGTTTATAAAAAGATCAAGTGCCAAGTCTTGAACAAGATCTTGACTGTATCAGAGCCAAGATTCTGCAAATGTAAGGAATTTGAGACAGAGTAAAAGGAGACAGAATAGCAGAAAAATACACAAGACCAAGTTTGAAACAGATGCAAATAAACTAAAACACAGCTTTAATGTAAGTTGCCTCATCTGAAAGAATAACCTTCAAGTCAGCAATCTGCTCAACATCCGGAAGCTGATTAAAATTCATGCTAAACATGCACTTAAAATAGCCTTGTTAAATTGTTGAGAAGGGTCAAGAAAACCAATACTTATTTAACTACATGTTCCCCTAAAAGCCCAACAATTTATTACGGTCCTGATATTGACATTACTACTCTTTGCTAGCCTGTACGCGGTACCCAAACTATTTACAGAACATTGATAGGAATGCAATAAAAGTAGAAAAATATCAGAGACCACAAATTATTCCATAAAATGCAGAAAAGCTATAAACTAATGTGTTCATATGAACTCCTGGTTTAAAGAAAAAAATATATAAATTATTCATGGAGTAGAAATTAATTGCACAATATCACATAAACTAAATTGAGGTTGATGAAAAATGCAATGACTCTCTGAGAACTTAAGGGATTCGTTTATTTTGTTTTAAAAAACAGAAAAGGTCTTAAATTTTAAGTATTTAAAAATCTGCTCAAAAGTTTTAATCTTGGGTGATAATGCAAGGGATGACATGATTTAGTCTAAAGGCTATCTCTTCACCCTTTCCTAACAATTTTCTAACGATCAGTTAAAATAGCAACATTCACACTAAAACACCAATTTAATATCATTTTTCTTGATTTGACAACCAGACAGGCTAAAGCGATACTGACAGCCAAAGAAGCAAAAGCTTTTCAGCATGCATGGGGGTCAATGACACTTACCTGCCACCCTTAGACCACATTACAATAGGTCATGCAACACAAAACAAACAGAAGGCAAATTACTTAAAGGTCTGTGAACCCATTATTTTTCTTTTTATTTAGAGTTAGGGAAAAAACTCCTGAAATAAATACATATAAGTTTAACTTTTCAAATTAATTATGTGCAAAGATTAAATAATTAAGGTTCACACTTACCTTTTAATATTATGCCTAAATTACTGAGCTTTGAATGGCCTTCATGAACAGATCTGTATTAAAATACTTCACTAGGTACAGTGTTAATAGTTAATTTTTCTCAACTGCATTAATTTTCCCCAAATATTGCTTCTACTAACAAATTGTGAAGTAGCATTTGTCCTTTCCATCAAAATTTTTTCATAGAAATGTTTTCATTAGGGAATCTCAAATGTTTTCATTAGAGATCTCAAATTGTAAAATAACTTCCAACTAAGAGATATGAATCTCTTACAAAAAGTCAAAGAAAGCATTTTATCACAATTTAACCTAAAAATATGATTTTCAGTTCTAGAAGGCACCAGAAATTTTATTCAAACAATTCATAGCTCAGTCATGCAAAGCAGTTAAAGAGATGGCAAAGTGGAAACATTCATTTAGTGCAAGACAAACGCAGTCTACTGCAGGCAAAGAGAAATAGATATAAAATCATCTTCTCACTTTCAAAATCAAGGAAAAAATTTGGCCCCTGTTCAAGGTCTGTGCATGTCAAAACTTTAAGAAGATTCCCCATGTTAAGGTACCTGTCAAGACAAGAATAAGAAAAGAGAAAATATCCCTTTATAAAAAAGAACATTGGAAATTTATTTTTCGTTTAAGTAGTAACAGGGAAAATGTTCATTAGGCCATGAATTCGTCCTTCAGGTCACCCAGATGTGCTCTGGCAGACAGCGAACCGAGTGCGCAACGTGCTGATGTGTAGGACCTGGAGGTGAAATGCGGTTTTCCTGTACACAATGGCACGACTGCTGCTCTACTTCTTCTCAAAATCCTCCCAAGACAAGTTTCATTAATGGCCTTATAATGAAAAATTCTTTAAGTATTCCAATAGTGCTAGAATTCTGAAAAAGAAATTACTGATCAAGAATTATTCACATGTAATCTTGTTTAAAATTGCACTGAAATCATCATTTATTTCAAAGCCAATATCGAGAGTTTTGGTCACAGCTCACCTTTGCATTTCATCTTAAAATAGCAGAATATTAAGCTTACTTCCTGTATGCCATGAAATAAAGCATATATTTCTAACCGAATTTGGATTCTTAATTTGTGGCGGTCATTTAGGTGTTGATTCTGGACATGCAGCACACTCCCGATTTTCCACAAAATCGCCGCAGGGTTATAAGGCGTAGTCACCAAGGCATACTGTCAGAATGTTCATCATAAGGCTGCTGGCTTCATGGACCAATGAAAGGACAGCACTGGCTACAGACTCAACATGATTTTAGCAAATGAGAAACTGAAGAATTATACATATGATGGTGATGTTTGCCTACGATTAAGGAAAAGAGTCATGCAAACTTTGATTCCCCATGTTTTATTAACAAATATTCTGGCTGGCCTTCACTGTGGTGTGAGTATAATTAATCTTTCACCTTTACCATTATGCACCAGCTGTGAAGGGCTAAAGAGACTTACTTTCAAAGTCCAAGAAAAAATGTGCTGCATTGTGGTCTATGTCCCTGGTTAGCACCTTAATGAGATTACCCATGCCAGCAAACCTAAAAATAAAAATGGCAACATCATTTAGTTCCAGTAAAAAAATTTTAAGCAGAGGCCTGGGATTCGGCAAAGGCTGGCTTGCTCATAATTACCAACAGGTGCAAGTTTATATGCTCCTGGCTCTGAAAATTTGGAACAACAAAAGCACAGTTGGCTCTGAGTTCATAGCTCTTATCTCTCTTTTCCACATATCAAAAAAGTTACACAAGCAAGATTGGAAAAAGATTCGATTTTTAAATAGAACTTGCAATATTTACATTTGATTAATCTATGCTAGTGTTACTTCTTTAAAATGGTTGAGGCAAATATTCTTAATTCAAATTAACATCAAAAAAAGATTCCCTAATAAGCAAATATTGAGACCGTATTTTTAAATAACAGGAATATTTTCCTTCTGTAGATCAAACCTACTGGGAATACAAAGAAGGCAGTATTTGAACCATATTTAACCATTAAAGACTGAAGGGAGTTATCAATTAATGGCCTATTTAAAAATTCTTACCACACATAAACCAATTATTTCTTATATCATCTATACTCCAAAGATAAATCAAACATGTTATTATTTAATTCATGGACTGATTATTCAACAAAATTAACTGTATACAACCATACAAAGCAGGTAATTTAAAAGTTAACACACCAAGTTTGCAGAGGAAAAACAGTAAAAATGAGGTATTGGCATAAATCTTGCCCAAGAATTTGCCATGACTCAGTGAGGACGGACGTGGAGGAAGGTGTCAGGAGCATCAGGAAGCCGGGTTCAAACTTGGAAGTGGCAGTAGCTATAAGTCCCCTCCCCTAGTCTCAATACTTTTTCTCCAAATATGGAACTGCTAGCAAATATAAATGAAATTAAACATAAAATTAACAGTATTTTTAGTCAATGAAAGGAGGCACCTTATTACTCATCCCCATTACAAGAAGTCTGAAAAGAGTTATCATTTCTGGCCGCCTGTGTCGGCCCCCTTCCCCCACCCACTCCCTGGACAATGGTCCATGTCCCTAACTTTAAACTCCACAAAGAGGAAATAACAGTATATGTATAACTGTTATCTGCCGGGCTCACACACATTTCTTTAGAAAATGTCAAAGCAATCTAATTTATTCACAAATATGGTAAATAACGAAGGGCCCCTTCTCTTTCAAAACAATAGTCTCTGAATGGGAGAAGCAGGATCTGTCTTATTTTTGGTATCAAAATCCCTATTACACAGAATTTCACTGGAAAGATTTTGTACAATGTTTTACACAAATGGATTAGTTGAGTTAAAAACTAAGAGGGAACTACTTTATCTTAATTATCTTATACATTATAGAAAGCTTAAGAATATGAACCCTTTTTTAAAAATTGATTAGAGAGTGAGAGAGAGAGGGATTGACTGATTTGTTGCTCCACTTATTTATGCATTTATCAGTTGATTCTTGTATGTGCCCTGACCAGGGATCAAACCTGCAACCTTGGCATATAGGGACGATGCTAATACCAGCCTTTTATATGTAAGGAAAATATAAGCACTGTTCCAAAATCATCACATTCAAATAATTACCTCAAATTGGTTACTGAATTTATTTAATAAATTTTAGAAACCATTTAGAGATAGACTATTTCACTGCTTTAATTTTTAAAAGCTTTCAAATACAACGGAATATGTTTCCAAACACGTAAATTCTCTCACTAACAAGAACTGAGACCAAATATGCAAAGAATTACCTAGTGTATCAAAGTGTCAACTACAGACGGAAAGTAAGCGTGAGAAAGGCTGTGACTGTTTTAAAGGGGAACAAGGCAGCACACCATGTGGTGGCAAGGGTTTATTTAGTCCTGGACTCAAACCAGACTCCAACTCTAGCTCTCCTAGCTGTTTGACCTTGAGAAGGCTACTTAACCTCTGGGACTTGTTTCCTTTATCAGTAAAATACACATACTTATACATAAGTAACTATCTAAAAGGATTATTATGACAGTTCAATGAGATTAAGCACTGACTGAACATAGTGTCTGACACATAGAAAGCATTTAATAAAATGTTGGCTGTCATTAACGTTATAACTCAAAACACAAAATAACTTAAAAAACACTAATGGCTCTATTTCTTTTCATGCAAACCCGTTTTCAATCTATCGATTAATTGCAATGTTATGAATCAAAGTATATCACGATGACCATTTTTAGCCCATTTTTGTCAAGAACATTGCTGAAATGCTGTCCTAAACTTAGTCCTATGAGACCATCAGCAGGTACAGGAGGGAGAAGGAAGGCAGAGATCGGTTTCCTTAGCTTTTCACTTGTACGAACTCAGTTGACCCTCAAGGAAACAGTGAAACCAGCCAAGTCCGCCAGCTCCACTTTCCTACATCCCCTCCTGCGAGCGTCTTCCAGCATTTAGTCCTTCTTCCAAGGCGTCCAGGCCTAATGAGACCCCACACCCCTCACCCTACTTCACACTTGGTCCTGACCTATGCACTCTCCTTAAGTGCTCAAAGATTTAGCACTTCTTAACCTCTTCAGTACAAATACACACTCTCAGTTTGAAAACGGCCCAGGGTATCCAGTACAGGTTTCTCAGCCTCAGCACTATTAACCACACAGGCTGTGACAACTAAAAATGACTACAGATTCTGTCCAAGGCCCCCCGGGGGGCAACATCACCCTGGCTGAGACCACTGATATAGCACAACAGTGGTCCAATGCAGTAAGTCCCTCTGCCACACAGCACGCGAGAAAGATGCTCTGCAGGCAACCTGCAGGCAACCCACAGCCTGTGTGTCTGAACAAAAGCTCATGCAATTTTTCAAAGATCTGGAAACAGTTCATTATTGTATTATTAATTGTGTTGTCATATCTTTTCTTATAAGGACAAACAAAAAAAATTAAAACCATGTCTGTTTTGCACTGTTTAAATCTTTAGCCAAAAACAAAACAAAGCAAACAAAACCTCCCATCCCCTCAGTGTGGCTGATTTCAGTGATGACGACACAGTGGCTGACTGTCAGTTTTGGCAGGTACCCGAGTGCCTGGGGTTCAAACCCTAACTGCGCCACTTTCAGCTCTGAGACTTCAGTCAAGATTCCTGACTTCTCCATGCCGCTGTATGCTCATCCTTAAAATGTACACAGTCGTAAACACCTACTGCAGAGGGTCCACGAGCTCGTAAACGGCTAACTTCAGTACCGTGCCTCGCCATCTCTGTGCTGCTGCTGCTGCTGCTCCGGCTGCTGCAGAGCCTGCCTGGCCAAAGCGCCAGCTCCCGGCAGCCCGGCAGCGGAACCTGTGGAATGTGAGGTTTCACAGGGTGTGGCAGCCTTCCTTCCTGCCACCAGAAGCGGTCTGTCACAAAAGAACGAAGCCAACTTGCAGTGCAGGGTCACAGAAAGGGTCCCAGAGTCACTAATTGCTGATTCCATTTGGTCCCAAGTTCCGGCTGCCACTTCTGTCAGTTCAGTAGCTAGATTTTCTCTGGTTTTAAGACACTCTAGTTTCTTTCAATCTATTTCCCCTTTACCTATTTAGCTGAGTTGGGTTTCGGTCACTTGCATCTAAAAGATTTCTGACTAATAAGTCTTCTAAGTTTCAGAGGAACAAATAAATCTGATACAAGGGACAACAAAATATATAAAAGATCTTTCAGATCATATACACAACTTGGTCGTGTACTGATTTATTTTAGAAACACTATTTTAAAGTAAATGGTAAATATATTTTGGAAAGAAAACTGCAAGTCTTACCATTTTAATTAGGAGGAAAAGCTAAAGAATTTTCTTTCAAAATTACTTTTTATTATAATCTTTGGATTCAAATTAAACACTATATTTACTAAGTAATCTAAAAAGAAATTTAATACACAGAAACCAAATATAATTTACTTCCAGTGTAACATTTATGGTGGAATTTCATGACAATGAGCTCTTACGTTACGAGTTTGTTTCACAGTTGACTACTTATCTGGAAAGGAAAACACTCTTCCTGGCCGGGTCTGTGGGATGTGTTTCTGAGCTCACAAAAGGCACTTAATAACTACATTAGACCATTTCCCCACAAAGCATTTGTTTCCTTAATTAAAATAGAAACCAAAAGAAACACAATGATACACTACAGTTAATATACTATTTCCTCTCTCTTTCTAGAAAATTCCTTTAAGATACTTTTACTGCATTTATTCTTTTACGCTCAAGGGCTTTATAACGCTGTGTCCTCTGCCTGGAACGCCAGTCCCAAGGATGGCTTCCTTCCCTCCCTCAGGGCTCATCTCAGATGCCCCCGCCTCAGCGAGGACTGTCTGCCAACCTGATCAATGGCAGCTGCACCCGTGCCCCACTACCTTCTGTCACCCCAACTTAGTCCTTCAGCATGCAGAACACAAACTCGATCACTCTATTCGTCTGGTGTCAGTTTTCTCCACAAGCAGTTTAGAAACTCAATAAATATATCTGAGTGGGCGATGAGAAGGAAGAAAAACTCACCAACACAGTGACTAACCTCACTATAAATTGAGGTTTCTTAAACTTGGCAAAATTAACATTTGAACCATACAGTTCTCTTTTGTGGGGTCTGTCCAATGCACTGTAAGAGGTTTAACAGCACCCCAGGCTTCTACCCTAGAGCCCAACTGTGGCAACCGGTAACATTTCCGTATGTTAGAGATCCCCTATGGGGCAAAACTGCCCCCCCCAACTAAGAATCACTATTTTTAATGCACATCCTGTTTTGCCTAGGAATTCTGCTACATACCTCCAGTGAATGTACTCTCCCCTCTGCCACGTGACCATTCCAGAAGGCTTTTTTAAAAAATCTCCTCTAACCTCCAACAATATCTCTATCCTCACACACAAGAAATGACTTCACTACATTTTTTCACCAATAAAAGAAAGAAAAAGAAACGTCTTCTCCTGGCCTGGAACGCTCTGTCCACAGATCATCAAACAAGCTACTTTAATTCGGGCCACTGCTTCAGGGGGCCACCTCAGGGAGGGCTTCCTTGACCAATCCATCCATCTCCCCCCCACCCTCTCGATCGCCTTCTCAAACTGATGGCTATCATCCCTTGGGCATCTGTCTTCCACTGCTGGTGAACTTCAGGCAGGCAGGGTCTTTGTTTTGTATACTTTATATGTTCCTAAGTGGGATCTGCGCGCCCAGGTTCTGCTCTTAATGAGTAGACTTAACATGCCCCCCAGCACTCTATACCCAGAGCGTTTTTTCTCCCACCGTATCCCTAGACAATTTGAGCACGAGCTATCCAAGAACTAGAACTCTAAGAGGAAGCATGAAAATATTACTGTACTTAAACCAACACGGATACATAAATGCTGCACAGTCGGAGGTGAACTCTCGCCCCCAAGCCTATCCCTCTGCTTTGTGATGTTGCGACTAAGAACTGCAGAGCATATTTCCTAGACTTTGTCAGCCGACTTCTCGTTAGGTTCCAGCAGTGGGAGGGACTAACAGCAGACTGGAAGGTGAAAAGAAAGAAGGACCCTCTCTCTGGTTTTCCCACCCTGTCAGCAAAGGACAGGCTCCGCTCCCGGCTCTGGCTCCCAGTGAACCCGGAGCAGCAGTGCGGTGTGCCCCCACTTCCCCTTCAGAGGTCTCCACTTCCAGCCGAAAGGGCTCTTTCTTGAGCTCCTAAAATCTGCCTACCTTTCCGCTTTTCCCTTTTGTTTCCCCAACTTTACAAGCCATATTTGCTTCCTGTGGTTACCATTAATGTCTAAGTTATTACAAGGGATTAAAAAAAAGAAATACATATATTTGGGGTTCTTCCAATGTATTTTATTTTTCTTTTTTAATTAAATTTATTGGGGTGTCACTAGCCAACAGGGTCATATAGGTGTCAAGTGTACATTTCTACAATATGTGATTTGCATATTGCATTGTGAGAATATAAGGCTAAGCAAAATACATTTGGTCTTTATCCCCAGTTCCTAACAGAGTTCCTAATCCCTTGGAATTTCCTGGGTGACAGGAGCCTCTTCTGTTTTAATGAGATGACTCTTGGCAGGCCCCTAAATAGTTTTAAGAAAGAGGCTCCTTAAAGAAAGACAAGGCATGATTAGAGGGTTGGAGCTTTCAGCCCCATCTCCTGACCTCTGTAAATAAATTCATATGTTAAATCCCCAATTTAAAACCCCTAGCAAGGTCTGTGCTTTCCTGGTTGAAATCCGACTGATAGAGGACATTCTAGAGAATAGCTTAATCTTTAACCTTACCAATACCACCTAATCTATCATCACCTGGTACTGATGTAGCTACTGATAAAGTGAATCTTTGCTTCTCCTTCCTTGGCAAAATGTAAAATAAGAGAAGCAGGAGTCAGTTATCACAGGATGCCCAGCTTCCGCACCATTACAGTAGTACTAAAGCCTCCCCATGACTCCCTACCACATGTCAAGATCAACATACATTATTAGTCTCGTACTCACATGACGTTAAGTTACATGCCTTAAAGAAATGTGACATAAACACAGGAAGGAATGGAAACTGGGAGATTTCATTTCTAGTCTTGACTGTAGGACAAAATAAGTGACTTCACGCAAGTCAGTTTACGTGTGAGACCCAGTCTCTCATATTGCTCCTGACAATGACTCTACATGTTATGTGCATCTTTACTAATGCTGACATCTAGTGGATATACTTAGATTTAGTATTTTAAAATGAAAAATCTTATTTAAGCTATTTAAATAAAAGACTGACTAGAATGCCTGACCATGTGCAATAAATATAACAAATTAGGAGATCAATATTGCCCCTCAAATGGAAGTAAACCATAAAATAGTATTTTATTATATTAAGCTGTCACAACTTTGACTTTGATCCAGAGATTACTAGTGTAAGTACTCTTCCATGCCCCCAGCCACTAACATTGAACCACCAATGCAAATTACTGCCTCAGCTGCGAATTCAGAACCAGAAGGCAACGCAATGTTTCCTGCTATGTCTCTCGCAGCAGGTATAGACACGGGGCATGAGGAGGGCTAGCACAGAGTTCCAAGGTAAGTAATCTAGAAGTGCACAAATGATGTACGATAAAAATACGAAACAAGCAAAATTCAAAATTAACTATTTTATAAAATTTATCATGAAGGTTTCTTTTGGGAAAAAAATAGGATCATTAAATTAAAAATAGTATTCCGAATTCACTTTCTTAAAATTTCCCACTATTTTGAAACCCATGAAAAAATTACATGTATAACGTATCTGGTAAACTACATACCTCGGAATGCAAGGGAATGATGAACACAAAACTGAAGCTAGTGCCTATTCCTGGGAGAGGGGGCCCTGGTACTGGGCAACATCGAACATCTGGGTGACAGTCTAGTTCCTCAACTACTGGTGGGTTCACGGGAGTCTTTTTTTTAGGTTTTTACATTTACAAATAAAGGTATATACATTCTTTTGTATGTATCAAGAATCTGAAACGTCTTAAAAATGTGAAGCCATTGTTGCTCAAAGAATATATGTGACTCAGTCAAAAATGCCCAACAGAAACAACTGGGTTGGAATGCAGGCACTTCCACTCTCATACTCTACGGCGATGCATGAATGATCTGATAAATAAAAGCCTTACCATTATGTAAAACGCTGAACGCCTCTATATCCGGTGATTACAGTGCCCGGTGGTGGCGGCTGCGGTTTTAAGTCACGCTACCTTTACTTAGCTCCTGTCTGCCAATCTCCGTGACAGACACGGAGTATCTGGCGCTGAAAAATCCGGAGGGTGGCAGAGACCACACAAGACAGTGTGGCTTTCTTTCAAACAGAAGCATGCAAACAACACTAAGAACATACAGAAAAGGGAACACTTAACCAAAGGCTTCCCAATGGGGCTGATTCTGTCCTGTTTTCTTTAAATCAGGAAACAATTCAGACATAAAAAATCAATCATATTCTACCACCCCAATTAAAGCAGGGACACTTTGCTCTATCTGCTTCCGATGCCTCCCCCTACATCTTTGTGCAGTTAACCATCCCGACCTCCCCAACCAACTTCCCCCCCACTTCTCCCCCAACTCCTAAGGTAACCAGAACTTAAAGCACGCCTCCTTTTCAAACATACTTAGTTTTTTTACTACAAAGGTATGTATTCATACAGAACACAGTACTCGATTGTGCTTTTCAATCTGTATAAATGATACACTCAAGGAAATCTGCCAGGATCCGTCATAAAGGAATGAGCATCAATCCTCGTTATCATCCTCTGACTGACAGAGTCAAGAGGTTTCTAAAACCCTTCCTTCTCCTTTCTTTCTCTCATAATTTGAGTTGAAAGGTAGAGTATTCTCTCAAGTAGGATATTCCTTTTTTTTAATGGATTTGGGGTCCCTTCTTAACATTAATGGGAAACAGTCAGTATGAGGAGTGGAAGACATCAAGCAGAATGACCTTATATCTGATTATCAATGAATAAGAAAATCTTAGACCAGGAAAGGACTATTCATGCTGCTATGAATGTCGTGTCCCCTCAAAAATCACGTGTGGACATCATAATACCCAAACAACAGAGCCTTTGGGGGGTCACAATGAAGTCATGAAAGTGGAGCCCTCGCGACGAGATCAGTGTTCTCGTCAAGGAGACCCCGGAGGGCTCCCCTGACACCTCTACCACCTGAGGACACTGCAAGGCAGTGGTGGGCCCTCACCAGGACCCAACCAAGCTGGCACCCTGACCGGGGACATTCCAGCCACCGGAACTGTGAGAAACACGTTTCTGTGGTTTGTAAGCCACCTAAGTCTATGGTATTTTGTCACAGTAGCCCAAACTGACTAAGACACATGCTAGAATGAAAGCCTGAAGCTTGACCATCTGACCTTGAATTTATTCTCTGATATCCATGACAAGTAGCCAACTAGCCTGTACTTTAATACTTTATTCTTCATGGCTATACCCAATAAGTCACTCTATTTTCTTTCATTTTTCTCAAGAGCTTTCAGAGCCGGTGAAATGCATTTTTCATGTTGCTTTAGGCAGTCAGAAAGACAATCATTAAATATTCTATTTTCAAATGATTTAAATTTTAGACTTTAGTCAATTTCTAGAAACTTCAGCCAATGATTAAATGATGCACAATTAATCCAACATGACTCTTGCCCTCAAGAATCACATAAAACTTAAGTTTTAACCTGAAATTCACTTGACTTATTAATTTCTCCTCATTGGCTCCAGCTCTCCCTGGCCGCCTGGAACCAAACAAAACAATCCCTGAGCCACCTGACAACCCATTAAATATCTGAAATATCTTACTATACATTAAACTGAAGTCCAAAGAAAGTTGTTTAACAGGCAATACACATATACTCACATATGCAAAAAATTACAAATAAGATATCTCCTGTCTAGCAATTATGAGGATTTAGCGTCTGAAAGAGAATAATGTTTAGACGAAGTTATTTAGGAAATACTCACCATAAGGACCTTCTTAAACATAGACTAAAGGAAGCAAGGGCAACAGAACCATTTTTCTTTGACTATGACAAGAACTTCACCTTTGTGTCCAAAGCACTGGCAGAGGGCCTTGGATGCTGTTAAGTACTAGATGAAAGTAAAAGTCAACAAATGAGATCTTACTGTGTGCCAAGTGCTAAGCGAAGCAATGTATGTACAGTATTATCTTGTAAAATCCTCAATCATTGTATAAGGTTGGTTAGCATTACAATCCTCATTTTACTTCTGCGAAACTTGCAGATCAGAAGGATTAAGTAACTTGCTGTACAGTGAGGCTGGAATTCTCACTCAGGCAAATCTGTGTTCCAACAGTTCTCTTGACCATTTTGCCATATTGCTTCCTAGTCACAAGTGAAAGTAACAAAATTCATCCAAAAAGTTTCAAAAAATTTCAGTTGTTTCTGAAAGAAATGAATACTAGTATTAAAATGTCTGAAGCAGGAATGAGATTATGAGAGAGAAAATAACGTGGTGACTAGGAAAAGATGACAGACAGTACACTAAGAAATGTCCTGCCCTGGCCAGGGAGCTCAGCTGGTTAGAGCAGGGCTCCCCGACCCGGGGGTTGACTGGCGGGCTCACTTCATCCTGCTCCCCATCGCTCACATACCCACCTGAGCTCCACGCCCCCCAGCTTCACCCCACTCCCCACTGCATTACCACCTGACCTCCATCATCCTCCCCGAATCCCACCCTGTCCATGGAAACACTGTCTTCCATGAAGCCTCCATAAAAACGGTCCCTGGTTCCAAAAAGGTTGGGGACCACGGAGTTAGAGGGCTGTTCCAATGCACCAAAGTTGCAGGTTCAATCTCCGGTCAGCACACATACATGAAGGAACCAATGAATGCATACATAAGTGGAACAACAAATTAAAGTTTCTCTTTCTCTCTCTCTTAAAATCGATTAATAAAATTAAGAAAAAGAAATGGAGAAAGGAAAGAGAGAAAAAGAGAAAGAGGAAAGAGAAAGAAGGAAGGAGGGAGTGAAGGAAGGAAGGAAGGAGGGGAAAAGGAAAAGGAAAAGGGAAGGAGGGAGGGATCCTTAAATATTTCCCTACCATTTGTCAGGAATTTCTGTCTGAGCCTGGCACACTAAAGAATTTATACAGTGAAATTATAGGAGGTCACTGTCAAATGTTTCTCTTGTTCCTGAACTTCAATTAAAATCATTCTATTAAATATAACTCCTTCAGGTTCATTGTAAGCAGTATATAACAGCAAAATATAAATGTCCTCTTCTTGGTAATCACATAATTTTTAAGACAGGTACTTGAATAATTCTACATTTATAAATCAGTATCTCATATAATGCTAAAAAGACTCCAACAGAGGACACTGCATTTTGATCATGCATAGGAGGCAGTAATTATAACTGAGTGTGTTTTCATTGCATCACTTTAAAAAATACTAGTTGGACAATGGAGACAGATTCCCTGAGTAAATTTAAAAGGCACACTCCATGACTACTTTCAAATGACAAGGCCTGATACCTTTCACTAAATAACACTGTAAAAGCTGATTTACCACCCCCCAAAAAACTGATTAACAACAAATAGGAGGCATTCCATTGTTTTCTTATAGTGGAGCATATTAATTTTAAATGGATTTTCAAACTGTTAAGACAGACAAATGCAGAATGTATATATCACGTAAAGTTTTCTAAACTAAGTATGTTGTCTAATAATTATAGCTCTTAAAGTTCTACATAGCATATACAAGGACAATATTTATTTAAACCAAAGTTCAACTGACTTAACTACTTTGAATATTTTCACTGTATATCTGAAGTTGCAAGGAAGGAAGTGAAAGAAATGAGAAAGGATAGAAAATCTGAGCCTAGAATATAGGGTTCATGACATGACTTGAAACCATGTAGCTCAATTCTCTAATTTTAATTTTTTTTTTAATAAAAAGGGACGGAGAACTACAGAAACTTGGTGACTTGGGCAAAAAATCAGCAAATTAGTTTTTTGGTTGTTTGTTTGTTTGTTTGTTTATTTTAGTGGAGCTTAAGCTGATGACTTTGACAGTGCAGCTTTTGAAAACATCTTTAGAATATGGCATCAGGGTCAGATCATATTGATAGAACCAAAACATCCCACAAGTCGGACACCCACTGTGTTCCCTTCAAAACGAGTATTAGCGCTGTTTTCACTACCAAGCGAGTTTCAGTCACCTGCCCTGCCCTTTATTTGCAGTCAGCTGCAAGGTGCTGAGCGCACTCAAATCCAGTGGCACCGCTCTGGGCTCTTCCTGACTGAGGCTGGCGCGCTGTCATTGTACGGTTCCTGCCGAAGCAGCTGAGAAACGCTGGATGGCTTTACCAGTCCTGACTTTGTGTGTGTGTTTCCACAGCATCAGAGCGCTTAACTATCTGCATCCTTCCTGTGGCAATTAATTACGACATTTCTCTTGTTAAACTTTTGGCATCTTGAACTATTTTATTTTTTACATGTGCAGTTCACATTTCTGGAACTAGAATGTGAGTTCTTCCGAGGAAGCAAACTCCATGGTGTAACACTTATCTTCTACACCATTTTCCACAGAAGCTTGTTTCACAATTATTAACCATCAATCAGAAGTTTTTTCAAAGCTATTTCCAAAACTTCTAGCCTACCCCATTAGGATATTTTTTAAGGTATAAATGAGTACTGCTACTGAAGATTAGTTACACAGAACATTAAAAAAACTTCTCTTATCAAATATGATGAAAGAAAGGCCTAGGTAATTATTCACTAACAGGAGTTTGATTTTAACCTGGGCTCCAAAGAGAGAATGTAGTGCCTGTGAATCTGGATGGGAAACTATTAATTACTGTGAATTCCTCACTTTTTAAAATTATAGTTAAGTATTTAGCAGAACTGTCACCAAAGCTTATTCCCGGTAAGAAGCATATACACTACTCTATCAAAAATTGGTATTTTTAATATTTGTTAATTTTTTCAATATATCGGGCTCCCTTTTTAACCGTCTGTCTTTTACTTCATAAAGCAATTATCACAATCATTATTCTGAGAAGGGATTCACAGGCTTCCCCAGAACACTAGAGGTCACGGCACCAAAAGTGGCTGAGCACCCCCCCGCACTGATGTGCAGGGCAGGTGAGGGGATCCCAGTTCCAAAGGACATCCTGGTAACAGGCACGGCAGGTCTAAAGAATGCCAGGCAAGGTTCGAAATGTAAATATCTCTACCTACGACTAGGAAGAGCACCAAGAGATTTAAGCTGGTCATTTTCACTTGAAGAACACCAAAGGATCTACAGAAAAATGACATTTTCAAATACCCATTAACTTGTTATAATTACAGGACTATTAATGTTTCAGTACTGAGGACCACTTAACAGTATTTTTTGTTGTGTTGTTTACTTCTAAGACTTTTTAACAATTATCAAAACCAATAATTGGTAGAATTTTTATTAAGAACATATGTAAAAATGTCCTCCCTTGTAGCTTCCAATTAAATAAATAAATATTTTAAACTACTAGAATTATAGCTTAGACCTTTTCTGATCAACTACACTGGTGATAGCTGAAATGACTAAAAAGGTAATTTACAAACAAAACACATACCTCTCCCCTACTGAACAAAAGCTGTTTAAAAAAAAAGTTCTAATTAATTTACATTTTTCCACTACTTCCTAGTCTAAGCCACAAACTAAACAATATAGAGTATTATTTCCTAGAGATATTTTAAGCAATTAAATATTATGCACAGAACATTTTCCTTAAATTAGGTTTAGCCAATGTAGTTTTTAATTTAAATCATGACTTTTACTTGTATTTGAATAATCATTTCCCCCAAAGACATATTTACCTTCAGCCAGTGCTGGTGATTCTGTTCTCGTCCCTCTATCTGTTTAAAGAAAGAAAAAAGGAAGAAGTCTAAAACATTATTATACTTTGGAACAACTTGAATTTGACTACAACTAACAATAAGGTTCATGAGGGCAATCACACGTCACATGCACATGCTGTGTATGTGCGTATGTACACGTCTCCTCGGACCAACACAACTACCTACAGAGGACCTACTGAGAGCAAGGCATTAGGTTACACCTGGAAAACACAAACCAGTGACGAAACACCCTAGCTGTCACCCTCAAGACACTCAAAGACTAATAATAAGTGTACTAACAAAAGTGTGCAATTCTCATTATAGCTTATGAAACAGAAGAAAACAAGGGAAGAAAATTACTAATTCTTTTTTATTCTTGTAACAGGGCCTAAAATATATCAAAAGAGGTATATTTCTAAATTCTGTTACAGTTTAAGTTCATTTCATTCCAATGTACTATTAAGAAAAATCAGGTTTATTACAGGTGTTATGATCCTTGTATTCCGTGACAATAACCTATTATTTGCCAGAGGCACGTGTGGCAAAACTCAGGTGAACCACACGGTCCTCTCTAGGACCGGCTTTGCTATTTCAAAGCCTAAAGCAATTTTAAGTAAACTTAAACTTTCAGAATGAGTTTATTCTAATTTTCCAACTAAGAGCAACTATAGCCACTGTAACAAACCAGCTTAGTTCACACAGAATGAGAAGAAACATTTGACCAATGTAACTTCTGTGAAAATTTCTTTCCCTAATTGTTTATTCTACAAGCCAAGAGTCCTAGATTTAACACACATACAAGTTCTATGAATCAAAGTGTTTGGTAACACCTTGAGGGGATGGGGCACCGCCTTCCTAAACATGACATTCACACTGCCTTCCAAAGGCTGAAATGCGGTGCTGTGTCTCTGACAGATTATACATACAAAAACAAGCCCTGGCCGGGTGGCTCAGGCAGCTGGAGCATCCTCCTGTACACCCAAAGACTGAGGGTTTGATCCCTGGTCAGGGCACATACCTAGGCTGCAAGTTCAACCCCCAGTCGGGACACATACAGGAGGCAACCAATCAATGTCTCTCTCACACATCCATGTTTCTTTCTTTCTCTCTCCCGCTGCCTCTGCCCCCACCCTCGCCCCTCCCTCCCTCTCTTCCTTTCTTCTTCTCTAAAACAAATGGATATATCCTTGGGTGAGGATTAAAAATACTGGAACATGGCTCCAGGAACCAGTGGATGGAAGTGGCAACCCTGGGCTCCACTGGATTAGAAATTCTGATTCTGGGGAGGAGAGAAGGGGTTTTGTGCTCTGAGAGACACAGAAAGAACTCTGAAAACAACTATCACCTGATCATTTAGAACTCATTATTTTGGATCAGCACACTAAGGGAGGAGTTACTATAAGGTGGGTGTGGGGGGCCCCTGTAAATTGACCCTATCAACCATGAGGACTTACGGCTACTGCTAAACAGTGGTGACAGGAGGGGAGTGTATTAAGAACCTGGAGCATTCAACTGGGCTGTCATGCTGGGTGGTAACTACAAATGGGCAGCTGCAGCAACTGTCCCCCGGCAAGGATAAAGCAACAGCGGGCACTGATCCCTTGGGGAAGGTCTGGGTTACTCTACCAGGGAAAAAGCCTCAAGCTGTTGGAGCACTGGCTAAAGGCAAGGAAAATCTAGAGTGAGTGGTAGAAGACTGAAGTACAGTCTTCTGTACTGAAGGCCCCCACACCTCCTCTTGTAAGCCTAATGTCAAGACTGTGGCCAGTCACCACCTTGAAAGCTTTGTAAGAGGCTGGACTAAATGACAGGGCTTAATGGAGAACACAAGGGGGTGGGCCGAATGGGACACGCCCTGTGCCCCACCACACATTCCCACTCCCACTGAGACACCTCCCCTTCACTGCACTACTGGGATGCTCTCAGCTCACGGCGTTGCTTTAAGATGCCTACAGGAACTCTCCAGCCATCCTGAGACACAAATGAACCCTGTGGAAGCCCTGCCCAATGAGGGAGGGGATCTGGTAGATAAACAGCCCCTCTTCCTACCCAGAGGCACATTCTCCCTGCCTTTTCAGAGGCTTCCTCAGGATCAAGTCTCACCTGCTCAGAGAAGTGAGCGATCACATTGGTCAGTAACGCACGCTTGGACTGACTGTCCTTCCTTCCAGTTTCATGTGCCCCAGTTCTCCAACTTCAGTTTCCTGTTAACAGGTCCCCAAGTAAATTGTCTAAGATGTCCCTGTGTCAGGCTCTGCTTTTGGGGAGAAACAGGGTCAAGACACTAGTCCTACAGGGCACCACACTTCCTTTTCATCCCATCTCACTGGAGACTCCTTCCTAATCTCTGCTGAACTTCTCTCAAACCCCTGCATGCTGACATGCCCAGGGAGGGCTCAGCCAGGGTCCTCCACTCCCCTTGTCATCTTATGGTTTTAAATATCCTCTATGTGTCAAATTTTATGCCATCTAGACATTTCTCTCCAATGCCACGATGCTCAATAATCTCCAATAATATTTTCTTTTAAGATTTTATTTATCTTTAGAGAGAGGGGAAGGGAAGGTGAAAGAGAAGGAGAGAAACATCATTGTGTGGTTGCCACTCACATGCCCCCCACTGGGGACCCAGCCTGCAACCCAGGCATGTGCCCTGACCAGGAATCAAACCAGTGACCTTTTGGTTCACAGGCTGGTACTCAATCCACTGAACCACACCAGCCAGGACTCCACTAAGATTTTTATTAGATACCTCAAACTTAACATGTCCAAAAGTGAACTCCTCATCTTCCCCCTCAAACCTTATCTGTCTGCAGTCTCCCCCATCTCAGGGATGAACCTCTATCCCTCTAGCTGCTTCGGTGAAAACCGTGGATCCCTCTACAACTGCTCTTTCTTATACATCCCATATTCCACTCAAATTCTCAGAGCCTAAAATCTTCATGCCTACTATTCTACCTCCTAGTAACTCGACGCTGAAGGTTCAGCTGTGTGAGCAGTATTAGACCTACTACTTCAGTATTCAAGAGCCTCTAGGACAGGGCTGCAAAGGTAAACGCACACGGGAATTAGCGGGAGCGGGAATTAGGTTGAAAGTCAGCGGGAATTAAATTAGAAGTGCCAACTGGAGCAAATGTGCATGGTTAATCTAAAGGATGCCGTTGCTATTAACGTGCCATGCTGCTGGATTGCACATAAAATAATTTTTAGATGTTGTCAACAAGTTAAATAAATTTTATAAACACTCAGGAAGCCAAAGAAACTGTCTGAGGGCTATATTTGGTTAATGAACCTTCAGTTTGCAACTTCTGCTCTAGAACTTTGTATTGCCTACAATTTATATATTATTAATTCTAATCTTTTCCTTTTCTCTGTCAGTTAGGAGATGATCAGAGCTATTTATGTTCAAAACCTAACCCCTCTGGTTTTCCTCAAAAGCTCCTCTTGGATCAATGTTACTACAAATGGAATGAATAAACACTTTTTTGCTTTTTCTGCCAAAGAAAAACTTCCTTCCCTAAGGCTGACAGCAGCCACCCAGAAATAAACAAAACAAGTGGCTTGGCTGGTCACCTTCATACTTTTATAAACCACAGAAGACAAACCAGTGCCACTTGCATAAAACCGTAAGAGAAAATTCTATTTATCCTGTCTCTTTTTTAAAATATATATACACATACACACACACACAGAGGGGAAGGGAGAGAAACATCCAAGTGACAGAGAAATATCAACTGGTTGCCTCTTGTATGCATCTGACGGGACCGGACCCACAACCCAGGCATGTGCTCTGACCAGTAATGGAACCAGCAACCTTTTGGTCTGCAGGATGATGCTCCAACCAACTGAGCCACACGGGCCAGGGCTGTACTGTCTAATTCTTAACAAATCAAGAAATAATAAGACACACAATTGTTTTCACCCTTAGAAATCAAATGTTAGGTCACATTGATTATCATGTAATACGTGAATTAGATCATCCAGGCCTCTAAAATCCACAAACCTAGAGGTTCTTCAAATAAGTGGTAAAATTTGTTTGCCTCCAATAAAACATAAAACGTGAGAGTCCTGACTTCAGAGCATTCTGCCAACTGCATTTACAGCTTTGCGGCATTTCAGATGACG
The DNA here is from genome assembly GCA_004027475.1 of Anoura caudifer. Taxonomy (NCBI): domain Eukaryota; kingdom Metazoa; phylum Chordata; class Mammalia; order Chiroptera; family Phyllostomidae; genus Anoura; species Anoura caudifer. The sequence goes on along the minus strand of PVKU01001124.1, from coordinate 283,853 downwards.
GTGTGTCGATCTAGCTGGTTACACAACCCAGACGGTGTTCCTTCTTCATCTGGGTATATGATAAAATCTAACTGAGTTCAATTTGTTTAAGTTCCCTTTGACATTCAAAGAGCAATCTGAAAAGCCACCTTAGAAACAGAAAAAAGCACTTGAATTGAAGAGCCTACTGACCACGTCTGCAGATAAGACAATACTGTAGAAGTGCATGATCCTGCACCCTCTCTCAGCAACCTGGGCACGTACGTGTGTGTGTACGCACACAATACAGTGCCTTCTTTCACATTTCTTGTTAAACTATTAATGATGTTAAGGGTTTTATTTTCTTCCACAATTGTGAAACTAGTTCTTTCTCATTTCTCCACCAAGGCCTTACTCATTTGTAAGAGGACCACTGACACGTTTGAAATTTCCTGGATCAGACAGTCAAGACCTAAGCACATGCGATAAAGCGAGATACAGTCTTCTTAGAATATCCCCCGGCACGCGCTGCATGACCTATTTCAGAGAAGCCTAACAATCCAATGAAATAAAATTATTAGCCTATTTTCCTTGATGAAAAAAACAGAGGCTTCAAAGGGTTGTAGCTTGCCCAGAGTCGTAGGGGGAGGGGAGGGACTATTTTTCAGGAAAAAGCCCTATTTGAGCAATAATGATCACAATATTCCTTTCTGCAAACATGACCTGCCATAAAACAAATACTTTTCCCCCTAACTTCCACCATAAAGTTAAAAATTATTCCTTAAAGAATGAACCACAACAGTGTAACTGGAAAACCTGAGGCAAGGGCTAGATCAAGATGATCTAGTTTTGGGGACATTACTACTGACACTTTTCCTTTCTACTGATTCATTGGGGTGACGCTGGTTAACAAAATTACACAGGCTTCGGGTGCGTAAGTCCACACACATCGTCTGCAGTTGTATCGTGTGCTCGCCACCCCAAGCCAGGTCTCCTTCCATCACCATTTATCCCCCATCCCCTCCTCCACCTCCCTCTATGCTCCCTCCAGAAATCACCACACCGTGGTCTGTGTCTGCCAGTTTTTTCTCTTTTTCTTTGTTTGCTCAACCCTTCCACATTATTGTTATTATCATTATTATTATTATTATTGGACAAACCATACCCATAAATATACTTTTGCTGAAATATCTACTTGCCTCTTTAACTTAATGAGAAATGAAGATACTGTAAGTATAGGATGCCTTATAGTTGTTTTTTTTTTTTTTAATTTTCTCTCATCTTTCCCATCCATCCTATCACTGACCAGTCGCACCTTTCAAAGCCCACCAGCAATCAGGCACCACTTCAGGTCATGCACCGGCTACAAAGTGTTTAGTTGTGTCATCTCCCTGTCTCCCAGCGACAGGTCCACAAGGCATTTTACAAAAATGGCTAACCAGGCAATTTGCCAACAAAGATAAAAGCGCGGCAAAGAAACACAACCAGGAACACGCAAGTCGAATTCTCGCGGAACAGACAGGGAGTCACAGCAGAAGTGGCTGACTGGGAGCACGGTGCCGGGGGCCGGCAGGGAGACTACATCTGCAATCCAGGAAGCTCTCTGCGAAGGCGACGTGAATGAGGAAAGGAGTCTGCTGAAAAAAATGAAGACATCCCAGAGGAAGTCACAAAGGCAAAAAAAAATCTTATTAAAAAAACTCTTGGATATATTTCATGACATTGAGAATGCAATGGATAAAACGTGGAAGTGAATCCAAACTTAGAAAGAAGTATGACAATTTGGCCAAGACATAAAAACGGGGTGCACTGTGGCCTGTAAGCTATGCAACAAGGAAGAAAGCAGACGACTGCTTGCTTTTACTGACAGCAGACACTAATAGTATTAGACCTACCCTATGAAAAAACACATAAATGTCAATAGCTCTAACCCACATAAAAGGGAAATGATCTCTTCTAGAAGCAAAGAACTTCCACCAACCCATGTCATCCTACAATCGGGGCACTTCGCAGAGTACCTCGGAAATACGGTAACAGAGTCACAGACAAGTCCATGGTTGAATAGGCCAGACACCCAGAGCTAAGTTCACTTCTCATTTCCCATAGCCATTTTTTCTATTGCTGGAAATATATAAACAAGTATTTAGTAGCAAAATCCCAAGTACCAAAATCAAGACAATGTTCTACAAAAGCATGTGAGATGTTCTCTAACTTCTGGGTCTGAACCAGGAGCATATCACAAATTTCGAAATGCAGAGAGCTATATTTTGAGCCACCCATGCAATTTTGTAGTCTTCTTCCACATACAGCAACATATGCAAAAGAAAACTAGGAACCACTAATAAGATCAAATGCATATATCCCACTCTGAAGATTTCTTAATCTTTAGTATATCGTTAAAAACTGGAGACGTAATTTGCAAAATCTGGCATACAGAAAGGTCATCAGTGCTGCCCATTACAAACCAAGCCAGTGTGCTGCTCGGTTCGGGCTGCTGCAGCGCGGGCCAGCCAGGCCAGCACCGCAGACCTCGCCCGCACTTGGCCTGTACGCTGCAAAGAGAAGCTCTGTGCTTGGGCGCTCCCACCTAGTTCGCCTAATTCCAGGGAGCTCTACAGCCAAAACAAATGCTTCACCACCTTCTGGGAAAAAATATGGATCCATATGTAATGTCACTTGATAGAAAGAGCATGTTTTAAATTTGGGCAAGAATCTTAAGTCTCTCAGAGCTTCAATTTCTTCATCCGTAGAAAGGAAGATAACACCTACTCCTAAGACTGAGAGACTGGCCCTCCCCCCAGGTCTTAGCTGTCAGGCTCAGCCAACCACACTCTGCACAGGTGCTGTTACTACCATCCTTGTGGTTCTAAGAGCCCAAACAATTCAGGCAGCATCAGGGTTGTTATGAAGTTTGTTAATTCAACAAATATTATTAAAATCTTCATTGTATCTCTAGCAGTGATTGTGATACAAAGAAATAAGAAAAAAATTTAAAGATTGATTATTTATTTTTAGAGAGGGGGGAAGGGAGGGAGAAAGAGAGGGAGAGAAACATCAATGTGTGGTTGCCTCCCGCACACCCCAACCTGGGGACCTAGCCCACAACCCAGGCATGTGCCCTGACTGGGAATCAAACTAGCGACCCTTTGGTTCTCAGCCAGTGCTCAATCCACTGAGACACACCAGATGGGGCAGAAATAAGAAAATTTTTATCCTCAAAAAGGCTAATGACTTCCTGTGGAAATAATACTTGCATACATAAAAAGTAACAAGTCCATAACAATTCTGACCACCCTAGATTATTGTTACAGACTACACTCGTAACAGAAACTTAGAGAACAAGACAGTGTGAGAGAAGAGCATGATAATCCAAGTGGGTTAAGTATCTCTTCCTGGGCCCCATAACACAGTATTTCACTCCTTAAAATGTCTGGCTCTTTCCTAGGACTGAATGTAGTTGTCAGAGCCCCTGCTGTTACTGTATGCCTTGCAGCTAAGCATAATGCCTGACACATTGCAGTCTCCAGTGTATATATGCTGAATGAGTAGACAACTGAATAAGAAAACATGATAAAAGATTTAAGGAGATTAGAATAAATGTGATTTGTTTAGAATTAGGATGGGTCACTGTGCTAAAAGGATTTGCTCAGGAAAATGAGCAATAAGGACAGAGCGATATATAAATAAGCAGATAACTGATAAAAATTAGAAAAATGTATAACTTCTCCTATTAAAAATGAAAGGGATAGACTTTAAATAAAATATCCTACCATGATCATACAGAGAATGGTTTTTCCAGGCTGACAGAATAATTCAATTGCAACAAGCACAGATAACCACACTGGAGAGATACTGTGTATTTGATATTTGATATTATTGCACAGCTATCTACCTTGGCAGCAACTAAACAACAGATTTTTAAACAACTATTAAAAAATGTTTTGTCACATAATAGTAAAAGTTCTGAACTGCTTCCTAATGGCAATTCAACAAAGATTAGAAGAGGACCTTTGATAGGCCAGATGTTACGCAAAAGGCAGAGTATAAACTGCTGGGTAAGACAAGACCTGCCCTCCAAAAGCTCAGAGTCTGAGATGATGACATGTAAACAAATTACTACAATACAAAGTAATTAGGTGAAATGCTATACTAGAGTTCTACAGATAAGCTGCTACAGGAGAACAGATGAGGGAGTAACTGAATTCTATCTAGAGGACAGAGTCAGAGGGACACTAGGGAACTGACACACACAGCTACAGAAAAAAGGGTCGTTAGTTTCTCAAGCGATGGTAATTCGTTAGTGGAACTTTGTTTTTCCTAATTTTTAGAAGTTTGTAGAGACAGTCAAGTGGAACACATTTAGTATTTGCAGATTTTGTAGTACATATGTACGTAAACAGCCTCATGTTGCCTTTATGTAACAAGAAGGAATTGTCATTTCCTAAAATCACTGCCAACATGCACACTTACTATTTTGTACCACATGCTCAAAACAATGTAATGAGTGTTTTATCTTCAAAGCATGAGTATAAACACAAGAATAGAAAGCAAATGAACAAATTAAAATTACCCTGAGTTATGTCAGAAATCAATATCATGCTCTCTATTTTACAGACTTAAACACCTTAGTTTAAATGACTTTTAACAATAAACACCCACCAAATGATGAATATATCACTGCCATACTTTACTGTTACAAATACTTTCATATCATTGGTGATTTTGAATACCTATATATTTCAGACTGGAAGGTAATAAAATAAATGATATAATTTTAAAATTAATTTTGAATATAATAAAACTAATCTTGAACACACTAACTCACAATATCCTTGCTGTATTACCATTTGCTGCTGTTTATTCAGTAAAACATTACCAAAATCTGTACCACTTTCACGTGCCCCCTTTCCTTTTCACTTAATTTCTACTAGATCTAAGAGCTTTTATTGTGTAGCTTCTGTTTTAATTACATTCTTAGGAATTCATTCTATCTTGATCAATATATACTATATAACAATTTTTAGTCTATTGGGAAGTAGACTTCGCTTCCTTGAATTAAGAGGAAAACATTTCAAAAGGCACCAGTGAAGATAGGAATAAACTGTAGGTACTGAAACTATGGCTATGGAAAGAATTACTGGTAATCCATGTTAAATGATAGATAAGAAAAAGTATTCATCACTGAAGCTAACAGATCATCAGTACAGATGTTTATTTTAGCTAGTACACCCAGCCTCCTTCCTAAGGTACCTTTTTCTCAGGCATTATTAATCTTATGAAAAAAAGTTAAGTATACAATTATACAAAATAGCCATACAATTACTACCTTTAAATTCCAAATTAGGGAATGATTATTAATGTTGATTAAATCTGCTTCTATTCAAGATTTGAGCTTTATGATTATGAGTCCTTTACTTAACTTTCTTGTATTAAAAACATTGGAGTTTTTTTGTTCCATACCTTCTTAATAATAATTGACAGCTATTATTCAGATACACATTACTTAATAACAGCTATTATTAAATTAAAGTGCCTGCCCTGTCCTATGCTGAACTATCAGGTGAGATGTTTGGGGGAACCACATATTCACATGGTCCGAAAGCGTCACACTGCCGGTTCTTTACTAACTGAGAAGGGAACTGTGCCTTACCAATGGAGGCGACTGGCAGACACCACCTTAATCCAGGGATCAAACCTACTGTCACCAAAAAATGCGACAGACATCGTGTGCCTCTTGACATGACACACAATGGGAAGTCTCAATTTAATCCTATGTAAAATAAATTGTCCAGTATGTTTAACCTGATTCTATTTATAAAGAGACATCACACGGATGAGTCCAGATTATGGAACTATTTCTAGGACACCTGCCTGGATGGGCAGGAGCAGGTATTGGGCTACGGAAAAGCAGTTCCATTTACGCCATGTGCAGGGCTCCAAATGGGGACAGAGTTGGGGGGCGTCAATGGAGCACAAGGGGGGAGGTCAGAAGTGTCAGCCCACAAACACTGCCCCTTCACCCCCAAGACTTCCTACCTTGAGAGAACAGTCATTTTTAGTGGCAGGAACAGATCGATGCCACCATGCCCTAATCAGCCTGGTATGCGACATAAACAGGGCTCTATTTTCCTGATGCTCACTCTCCTTCGGTTAACCGAGCCACCTGCTATCTCCCCAATAAATTATTTTCCCATCCGAGTTACCCTGTCAGTTTCTGCAGCTTGCAACCAAAGACCCTTGATTGAATTATATGGAATATTCTGGACTTAAGTAAAAAGCCAACTATAATTTCCTTCCTAATTCAAACCCATTTCTACAAAGAATCAAAACTATGTTATAAATGTAACTCTGAGGTGCAGAGTTTAAAGGATCAAAGATACTATCACAACAAAGATGATACAAATCAGCTTTTGATACATTCAAGAGGTACCTAATTCATTAAAGCTAAAATTTTTTTAAAGTACAAAATTTGAGCCTTAAAAAAGTATGAGAACATCCACAAGGAACAGATGACAAAACATCAACATTGTTCTAAAATGTTATCAGTCAAATAAAGAACAACAACAACAACAAAAAACAACCAAACAACCAACAACATTCCTACAAGTTCTCTCTGCTATGAGATAACCGTCTTTTTGTTTTATATATTCCACACTGCTCTGAGAACAATGAAAAGAGTCTCCTCCTGGGCCCACCTTTTCTTTAGACCCCTAATTCATATGCTTCCTTGTAAAAAACCAATACATAAGTAAAAAACTACTTTCCATTCTTTCTGACTATCCTTCATATTTTGAATCAAAAGTGGAAATTTTAGCTCTACTAAAACTAATATCTCTTACTTCCTTGATAGTATCTTGTAGTCATACTGAATCCGCTAATCCATTTGTTTTTTTAAAAAGATTTTGTTTGTTTGTTTGTTTGTTTGTTTATTGTGAGAGAGGGAGGAAGGGAGGGAGGCAGGGAGGGGGAGAAACACCAACATAAGGCCACCCCAACTGGGGGCCTGGCCCACAACCCTGACTGAGAGTCAAACCGGCGACCCTTTGGTTCTCAGGCCAGCACTCAATGCACTGAGCCACACCAGCCAGGGCTCCACTTGGTACTTTTAAGGAATACGTTTAGAAGTACAACACATGTTAAGGAGAGTAAAAACATATTTAAACTATAGAAAATCCTTCCTATAACAAGGGAAGAGATTAGTAATATTTGTGAATACCTATTGTGTATCACACATTTCACCATAAATCATTTTTTTCATAAACACTATAAAACAGGCAGTATTACCCTATTTATAAAGCGTAAATAAGGAAAACCAACCTCAGAAATCGGTTGACTTGCCCTGATCGGCATGGCTCACTTGGCTGTGTGTCGTCCAGAAAAGTGAAAGGTCGTTGGTTCAATTCTCAGTCAGGGCACATGCCTGCTTGGGTGGTAGGCCCTGGCCAATGCAAAAGGAAACCAACGTTTCTCTCCCTCACTTTCTCCCTCCCTCCCCCTCTCGCTAAAAAGAAATAAACAAATAAACAAAATCTTTAAAAAAATAACTGGTTTACTTACCTCATGTCAGAGCTAATAAGGGGTTGATCCGACTCAAGCAAAGATCTGCTTGGTCCCCAAAGTTGTTGACACTTTATCCCATGACAAAATGCCTCAATGGACACATTCTTCTTATAAAATTTCATTATCATCGATATGTTTCTTATTAGAAAAACAACTGTAACCATTACCCTGAACAAGCAGAATCTGTGGGATGTAATCCGAAAGCAACTTTCTGTCCACCACTGTCCTTCAAAGTTATCCTGTGGCGACAGTTAATGTCCCTGAACTTTTATTTAGGGAGGTCTATGACTTTGGTCACTTTCAAGTTATAAAAGTGATCTGAGTTTAGAAATTGAGAGATTCAGTTTAGTATAATAAAATCATCACAGTTTTCCATTCAAGGTTACAGCTCCGCCCCATCCCAAGCCAGCTGTAGGTGGTGCAAGAGGCGACTTCACCCTTCTGCCTTCCGCCTACAGTGTCTGTCACTAGAGGACACATCTGTCACTGGAGGGCACATGCCCTAGGCCAAAGTGTCCAATGCTGGTCATGAGGGCACGCTTTCAGGGATGCTGTGGGAGCTGTCACCACTCAGGCCCTGGGGATCACTCAGCAGCATCGCCCTGGATGCAGCCAGAGGCATCCCCTCTGACAATCTAGTCATTTGTCCCCCTTCACTCTGTCCCATACCCCGCTGATCCCGTGGGCTTTCCGGGCTATGGGAAACATGTACCCCTTGCCCAAAAGAACTTGGGGAGGGTGGGCCGTCCTCCTGCACAGTAAGCTCACTTTGCTGTGCTTCCAGAACAGCCAGCCTTTCTCTCACCCAGGCACAAGTGAGACAGGCATCCACCTGTGTGCCCCAAGGTACCACAAAGCCCCTGCCCTTGCAGACAGCACTCCAAGATGGCGGGGGGAAGATGAGGAGAAACTCCTAGCACACTGAGAACCTGATTCAAAAACTCTTTTCTGATTTCTAACAACTCACTTCAGAAACTCTTCTGATTTTCACCCTGGCCAGTTGGCTCAACTGTTGGAACCTCACTCTGCCCCAAAAGGTTATGGACTCGATCCCTAATTCCAGGATGAGCAGGAGGCAACCAGTCAATGTCTGTGTGTGTCTCTCTAAAATCAGTGAACATATCCTTGCGTGAGAATTAAAGAAATGAATTCTTCTAATTCCCAACTTCCTGAATCTTTTCATATCAATGAAAACAGGATAGGTATTAGAAGTCACAAGATCCATTTTCTGGCTCTTTCTTTTGAAAGACCTGCATGGTGTTCTTACAACTCACTATGTTGACCTAGGGCCAAACTAAGAATAAGAGAGTTCCATTTAACATCTTACTATGGAATACACAGGGTGGGCAAAAGCAGGTTTACAGTTGTTTGTCTGGAAAATAATACAATAATTAAAACAATAATACAAGAATAAACTCTTTCGGTACTTACAACTATAAACCCATTTTTGCCCAATCCTGTATTTAACATTTTTCTAAATTTCCCATAAAAAAAGGAAGAAAATTCCATAATCCCACACAGAGGTAGCTATTGTTAACATTTTACTATATTGCTTTCCTTTCTGTGAAGAGTTTATTTGAAATCTGAAAAAGTTTTAACTTTTTAAAACCTTGTACAAAAAAACTCATTTAAATAATTTCATGCGCAACCCACCTCCTGCACTATTTAAGCACGCCTTTTCCAAACACAAAACTCCCACTACACCAATGTGCAGCGCTCTGAACCCCGACTCCCTGAATCCCTCCTCACACTCGCAGCCTGTAACGACTCCCAGCTGCCGGAGGCTAAGATCCAGTCTTTTTAAATTAAGCAGCATCTATATGGCCTCCTACACCTGCTGTACCTCTAAACGAGATTTAAACCATGCATCCATCATACAAAAATCATACTCAGGAAAATGTGAATGTCAGGGGGGTTTCTGGAATTTGACCTGTTCTCAGAAAAGAAGTGTTTCAGAGTCTGGTGACAGCTCCAGGGCGGCCACTGAAAGGGTCTCAGGAGCATCCCCAGGGTTACAAGGCTGAACTCACAAAGTGCAAAAGAGCAAAGTCACTACTTTAGTAACAGGGTAAAGTCCAGCTCCTCTTGGGGATCAGTCCTGTAGGACTGCAAATAAAACTCTACCACCACACATGTGTACATGTACTGGCTCCACATGCTCTGTCCCACCTGCCAAAGAGTTAATCTAACACTCAAGAGCAGATTTATGGAAAATTTCAAGGTATAAAAATGGATTTAGGGATTAATTTTGTTAAAGTTTCACACATAATTTGCCATCCATTCACAAAGAGCACATTTAAAAATTTGTTTTAAAGGCATCTTTCAGCAAACAAAGTGAGAGACAAATTCCATTTAACATGCTACCAATAAAAAAGCATTCATAGTTCTTACCCGAAGAATTTTGCTTTTCTCAGAAGTTTGTGTCATTAAAAACTCATAGGATTACAGAAGTGCTTGAAGAAAGAAAATAATTGGTCCCCTCTTACAGCTGACAATAAACATATTCACTCAAAAAGTGCGCAAGAACAATGAGCGTGGGCAATGCTGACGTGTCTCCATGTATAACCGTGGCGGGTATGTGTGCATTCATACAACACGCATGTATGTGCAGAGATGTAGGAAAGATGTTCACCAAAACAGTGACTGCTCAGATGGGGATTTTCACTTTTTTCTTTTACTTTTCCCTATTGCTCTAACTTTTTATAAATATGAGGATAGAAGAAAGGAATCCTATTTGTGTTATTGAAACACGGCACAGAGAGCTACAGTAATCGAGACAAGTGGTACTGGCAGAAGGACAGACACTCAGACCAATGAAACAGAAATGACGGTTCCCAAATGAACACATACACCTATGGTCAGCTAGTTGTCAACAAAGCCACCAAGGAAACACAATCGGGGAAAGCAGCGTCTCATGAACACATTGTGCTGAGGTAACTGGGTTTCCATTCACAAAAAGATGAACTTAAGAAATTTACCTCATGCAATATAAAAACGTTATTTAAAAATAGATCTTAGGCATAAGCATAAGAGCTAAAACTACAAGACTTTATTTTTTTTAACATTTTTATTTATTTATCTTTAGAGGGGAAGGGAAGGAGAGAGGGAGAGAGGGAGAGAAATATCAATGTGTGCTTGCCTCTCGTGTGTCCCCTGCCAGGACCTGGCCTGCAACCCAGGCATGTGCCCTGACTGGGAATCAAACCGTGATCCCTTGGTTCACAAGCCCGCGCTCAATCCACTGAGCTACACCAGCCAGGGCTAAAACTACAAAACTTTTAGAAGAAAACATAGGACTAAATCTCATAAGCTTGGGGTAGGCAAAGATTTCTTAAACACAGCACCAAAAGCATGATCTTAAAAAAGAAGAAGAAAAATAAACTGAACTCCACCAAAATCCAAAATCCTCGCACCTCAAAAGATACCATTAAGAAAAGACAAGCCGCAGACTGGGAGAAAAATCTGCAAATCATGCATCAAATAAAGAACTTGGATTCAGAATATATCAAGAATTCTAACACCTCAGGAAGAAGAAAACCCAATTAAAAGATTTAAATTTAAAAATTTGATAGACATTTCCCAAAAAAATATGAAACGCCTTGAAAAGATGTATACACCATCAATCACCACGGAAGCACAAATTCAAACCACGGTGACACAGCGCTGCACGCCCACCGGCACGGTTACAGCGCGAAGCCGACGACGAGTGCTGGGTTCGGAGAACGGAAACCCTCACGCTCTGCTGCCGGTGTGGGATGACAGCGTCTGGACAACGGCTTAGCGGTCTCTTTAAAAATTAAACATGAATTTACCATGCGGCCCAACAACTCTACTCCTAGGCATCTACCCGAAAGACATGCAACATAAGGCCACACAATTATTATCACAAATGTTCACAATGGCATTATTCATAGCAACAGAGAAGAAACAATCTAAATGTCCATCAACTGGTGGATGGATAAATAAAAACGTGACATATCCACATAATGGAATACTTCTCAGCAACAAAGTAAAACAAATTAGTGATAACACTTAACAATAAGGATGAGGCTCAAAAACATTAAGTGAAGGCAGCCCCCCCCAACACACACCATACTCGTGTATCATATGGCTGTATTTTCAAGAAATGTCCAGAAGGAAAATCCAGAGAGACAGAAAGTGGCTGCCTGGGGCTGGGGGTAGGAATGAAGACAGTATGACAGTGGACAGGAACTTGTTGTGTTGATAAACATGCTTCAAAACTAGACCATGGTCCAGGAAATTCCTATCCCAGAGATTTAAAAAAGAAAGCAGGATTGTCCAAAGTCTAACAAGGAACTCTCTTTAGATAGAAACCCAGCAAGGCCATATCCAAACACAAGGGGCAAAGGCCTGAAGGTAAACTCATGTACACTTTCACCAAATGAATGGAATAAATGAAGTTGATTTCTCTGTACTTCTGAAAACAACTTGGTAAATATATTTATGAAATGCCAGAATACATTAAACATTCAAATTTACTGACTGCAAGTAATGAATAGTTAGTTCCTGGCAGTCTCTTTTCCTGTATTGTCAGCTGTCTTATGAAAAGGTTACTTACAGTTTCCTTTTTACAGAGCATGAGGGGGAGGGTGCATGTGAAAATCAGGTGCAGCCAATTAGTTAACAAGGCCTGATGTGTAATGCAGCCTTGCAGTAAGGGAGAAAACTGCCTGGGATAAACTGTCTTAGCGCACCTGGGTAGCAGCCCTACTTTATGACTTGAGGACAGAGTCCTATAATACTATCAGCCAGTTATAAACTTTTAAAAACTGTTCGTTCATCTCTTTTTTAAACTTTTTAAAAAGATTTTATTCATTTAATTTTAGAGAGGGGAGCGGAGGGAAAAAGAGAGGGAGAGAAACATCAATGTGTGAGAGAAACAACCATCAGTTGCCTCTCACACGTGCCGCAACTGGGGACTGCCTCACAACCCAGGCTGTGCTCTGCCCAGGAATCAAACCAGAGACCTTTCACTTTGTGGGACGATGCCCAGCCAACTGAGCCATACTGGTGAGGACAAAATAAACTGTTCCTTCATCTTACTTATGAGGCCCAAGTAAGATTCCAGGGGGGATCTGAGAGAACAGAGGCAGTGAAAGAATGCCACAAAAAGTTCTGCTTCCCCTAGTTGGTGTGGCTCAGTGGACTGAGTGCCTGCCTGAGAACCAACGGTCACTATTTCTATTTCCCAGTAGGGGGCGCATGAGAGGCAACCACACACTGATGTTTCTCTCCCTTTGTCTCTCTCCCTTCCCCTCTCTCTAAAAATAAATAAATAAAATCTTTTTAAAAAGTTCTGCTTGTACACCTCAACTAGGAAGAATTTTGAAGCACTTAAATATTTTTAAATTATGCCCTGGCTGTTGTGACTCAGTGGAATGAGCACTGGCCTGGGAACCAAAGGGTTGCTGGTTTGATTCCCAGTCAGGGCACACGCCTGGGTTGCAGGCTGGGTCCCCAGTATGGGGTGTGCAAGAGCCAACCATACAATGATGTTTCTCTCCATCTCTTTCTCCTCCCCTTCCCCTCTCTCTAAAAATAAATAAAGAAAATCTTTAAAAATATGTATATATATTTAAATTACTTAAATACATAAGCTAGCTACCTACCCAAACTAGGCAAATTGAGAATGGTTTTAAAAATGAAATTTTATTTTAAAATAATATACACTATTTTTAAAAATTGCCTATAACGAAAGAACACTGGGTTATCATCTAAAATGAAGTCCTTGAAAGATGTATTTAATAAGCTAACAGACTACGAAGAAGGGGTCAGTGACACATACCAAAGGTGGGACCCCGGCCAGTTGTCACCATGACACATACCACAATGGAACTGCGGCACGCCCATCTCAAAGGGCTGCCAATCCCAAGCTACATAGTTTTACTGCTTCAACATGCTGTTCTATAAATAAAATGAAAAATCTTTAGTTTAACATATTCACATTTTTAACATAGTGAGTTCCAATTATCCAAGACTATTTCCAAAATGCTTCAGCCCTTGACTCTGAGGCAGCAACCTACTTTCACCCACTAGCAACTCGGAACAAGCTCCACCTCGGACAGATTATTTTACACTCCCACGTCTGTAAACTCATGTTCCATTTAACACAAATAAATGGAATCAAAGAAGCTGACTTCTCTGCACTTTAAAAAACAACTTGGTAAATACATAACCACAGTACACACTAAATATTTAAGTCAAAACAAGTTCAAATGTAACAAATAATCTTTAGCAAGTAAAATTAGCTTTCAAAATAATATTTTTCAAATGACTGTTTACAGAAAAATAACTGGAAGGGAGCAATCAGGTGGTGCTGACTGATAAAATAAAGCCTTACCCCTTACGCACACACAAACCTGCAGGTTAAACCCCCCCAGCTGTGGTACCTCTCTTACTCCCCCCCAAGTCTCCTTGTCCCAAGATGAAAAGGAAAAGAGCCTCACTTAAACATGTTGTGCTTAATTAACATTGTTTTGTTTGTTAGAATTTGCCAGAATTTTTAGTAGAGAACTTTATGTAGAGTGATATAAACAAAGCAATCTCATACCTTGTAACCCAAGGTGATTTCCTTATATTTTACTTTAATGTCCCTGAAATTCTTAAAAGACTACATACGATATTCCTTAAATCAAAACATGTGTAAACACGTTAGTCATTAGTTTTTGAATAAATGTTATGAGTTAGTTACCACTTGCCTTGGAGACGATCTCAAAATTCCACCAAGGTCACTATGTACAGGTTTGCCCCCAAATTAGATGGAGGACATGAAGACCAACAGTAATATGTATCGTGTTCTTACTACATGCCAAGTACCTTCTCTGCGTCAGATTTATGAAGGTACAGTTTACCTACGTTGGGAACAATCCTGCACAGGTCTTTTTTGAATGTGCTGCAAAGGGTATTGACTGCCCTTTGCTCTGGACTACGTTTTCAATATCTACATAGCAAACAGCGCTGAAAGACAATGTCCCCCTCTGGAGCAAAGGAACAGGCATGCTTACTGTTAGTGTAATAGTACAAGGTATCCTTGAGCAAAGGACAGGCGTGCTACTGCTCCCTACAAAAGACCTGGGCTCCCTGAACTCGGGGCTTCTCTCCAATAACATGCCCTCTATGTATGCAAGTATAACCCAGCACAAATGCTGGCATTCTGGCTACTGCTATTACTAACAGTAATAAACTGTCCTTCATCTCCTCCATGGGGTCTCATGTCCGCGATATCCATTAAAATGTGGCAGGGTAATTTACTGGCTCACAATTAGGATAAGATCTCACATCATCATGGTGCTACAGTTTTGGCAACAAGGATGGGCTACTGGCAGAGCTACAACTTTCCAGAAAGGAAGGTAAAGGACTCCAAGGGCAGAGCTCTGGAAAATGAGAGGCAGCCTGGGATGCAAGAGTTATCCTAGCGGTAGGTGGGGAGAAGGTGGGAATAAGGATCCCCCCTGTCCTACCTGTTAACAGACAATGCCCTCTTGTTGTTGCCTCTATATCCTAACGTGTAACAGGAACTGAAGTGTTATGTGGTTGTACTTCCTCATCCTGTGAGTGCATGGGAGTCCTCCCAATTAGGAAGGGCTGCATGTAGACAAGTGCCAGGGCCTCACAGCCCTAATGACCCCTTTGGGTTACAGGTCTCTGTGAGTCGTGATTCTCCTGACTGGAGCCTCTGACAAAGGGAAGAAGTCTGCACCTGGAGGTGGCCTTGGAGCTCTGGGCGCTGGGCCCCCCGACAGAGCTACCAGGCACACCCCTTTTGTAAGGCGGCTATTAGCTTGCAACTGGGCTCTTGGGGAAATGGACTGCCTGGCTCATGGAAGCCTCATGAGTCTCCACGGTGATAGTTCTGCTTGGGGTGGGTGATACTCAATGACTAATTACATGGAGAAGTCAACTGAAAAATGTGTATTTGAGAATACAACTGGCTTTGCCTTAGCCCCAGCAGCATCTCAACAGTACATGAAAAAGCAGTAGCAAGTCCTCTGGGGGAGACTTGGCCCCTCCTCTACTCTGGAAGCAAAGACGCCAGCTCAGTGGAGCCCGCAGCCGGTCCATCATTAAATCTTGCAGATTTAACATCATCCCTCCATTGTCAATACTCAAATACTGAACATTATCAGTTCTTTCCTAGATTTTCACAACAGCCTCTTAACTTGCCTACCTGTATTCTATCTTCACCCTCAATCCTTTCTCCAAAAGCTGTCAGGAGAATCTTTTGAAAAGATAAACTTGACTATTTCATTCTCTCTCCCCTTAAAAAAATCCTTTAATGGTTTCCCCAAAGCACTCAGCAAAAACTGACCTGAACTTGTTAACATGACTCAAGGAGCCAGCCTTACAGTTAATTCAATGTCCACCTCTTGCCCACCCTCCGTTCCTGGCACACAGAACCAATGTTCGTCCCTAAAATGTATATGACCTCATCTACTGCCAGGCTTTTTCGCCTCTCCCTCTTCTTACACTCATGCATCCTCCGCTTTGCCTGACTAACTACTGGTCCACTCTTCAGGTCTTGGTTTGTGTGGTGTTCCGCATACCATGGACTTTTATCCTAACTTGTAAGATTAGGTGTCTGTGGACCATACACACATACATACACAGCCCTGAATTCACACTGCCTATTTTTCTAGCTTCTATTCTACTGTAAGGAGGGATGCTAACATTTTATTCACTGTTATATAACCCTGTTTAAGTGCTTGATAACTATTTATGCGATTAACAGCGCAAGTGTCAAGGAAAAAGATGATCAAAAACAAAACAAAAAAAGTAATGATCATTTCATTTATAAACACCTTATTTAATAAGTTATATTCTGTGTTTCCTATTAGACTGCACTGAAGTCAGCGTAAAAGTTTCACAAGAGTGCTGTGTGGCACACAGCAGAGACACTACTCTCCCCGCTTCAGAGACGGCCTGAGAACTGACCCACCGTCAGACACGAGCAAATCGGAGTTTAAATGCAGTATTTTTGTCCATATGCACTACAATTTTACAGCGAGGAGAGTCTCTCAGTAACAGTACAAGTAAACAAACTACAAAAGTCCACTTCAAGACCTAGGAAATCTCAGATTTCATTTAAATTTGTGCCTCTACTTCATTATCACTCTAAGAACAGAGAAATAACATAAATAATCCCCAAATAATACCTGGGAATATGTCATAATTTTTCTCATAGCAAGTGTTTCCTGAAATTATTTTACCTAAATTAGTAGTCAGCGTAATTTGGATTATCTGAGAACACACCAATTTCTGCTAGAAGAAATATTCTAGGCAGACTGAAAATGTGTGTATCAGTCTATATTTAATATATGCCAGAAATAATACACCAACTAGGATACATCGCGTAGAGATTACTTGCATGACAGAAAATGACTGTACAGGGTTGAAAGCTTCAGTGTTGCATACAATAGTACCAATCAATATTACCTTTTCAAAATAAATGACATAGCTACAAAAATATATGCTCGCATTAGACATTTTATTTAAACAAATCACCCAGTATCTTTGAAAACAGCCATTCTCACCCATGGTACCACCATCAGGCTATAAGATGTGTCAGATGAAATGTTCATATGTAAAGAATCAAAATTCTAAGAATGATTTCCTTGTTTAAAGAGTTTTACAAATGTCACTCATTTGCATTCCAATATACTCGCATGAGTGGGTAAGGGGTGAAGCTACAGCCAGTGAGAAAGAAATTCTCATCTTGTATATGCTCAGGAGAGTAGAGAACAAGCGAACATTGTCCATCCTGGGTACCAGCTGAAAAACTGTTGAGATTTGCTGTTTTAAATATGCCATATCAAATACAGGACCTCAAATTAGTACTTTGAGACAGAATTTCAGTAAAGACTACAAGTCAGAGACGTCTGTGTTTAAACACCAGCCTCCCTCATCCCACTTGGGAGCGCGCTTGGACAAGTTACCTCAACCGCCTCAGGTTTTGTTTCCTAAAGTTAATTGGGACTAGGAGTTAACCGACACCTTGCAGGGTTAACTTAAAGTAGGTGAAGAACCTGGCACACAGTAGGTGTTCGCTATTACAGCTTAACAGGTAAGAGCTAACGCCCAGCTCTGCCACGCGGTAGCTGTGTCATTTTAGTTCAACCCGGTTCCAAGTCTGGGAAACGGGACCACAGCCACCTCCCTCACAAGGCTGTCGCAGAGGTTAAACATCATAGAACACCGTTCGGCAGGTAGCAAATACTATGTAAGTGTTAGTCACTAACACTAATATCATCATCACCACCACCACTACCACTAAAATATTAAGTAACCACTGCCGCATGACTGGATTATGCCTTCCCTCTCTGCTACATAAAATATTCCTTGAAAAATTAACCTAATTTAGTAAACTGATCATAATATGGGATGAGTACACACATCCAAGAATTTTTATGCTGACTTTTAAAAACTTTTAATGCACAAGAAATTATCTGAATTACCTATTGCTCACGAATGCTGACAAGGTCCATGCACGAAACACCCATTCTAAATGAACAAATCCATTCAATGAACTAAAGCATAACACAAAATGACAGGTCTACTGTACTGTCCCCAAATACCTCAGCAGTTCAAATAATCAGAGCAATCCTCAAAATACACAAGATACTTGAAAAAGCTGGAGCTGAGAACAATATATTTCTCTAAAACTTTTGCCACATAATAACAAAATGATGTTTGTGCGGAAAACTCTTTGACCTTGCCGATAATTCGATTACTCAAAATATTTATTAACTATCCACTTTTCAACAGGCAGGCACTGTTCTAAACTCTGGTGCAGTAACAGAAAAGGAGAGACCAAAAATACCAGTGGGCACAATGTAACTAATATTACTAATATTTGCTAATATTATCATTTTGTTTTTCTTTGACAGTGAAAGAGCAAACTACAGGCCCTAGCAACTGAGTGCATCAACACTTAATGAGTTAAGTAACCTCCCATAAGTGGCAGTTCAGTATTTTCCCCAAGGAGACTAGGAGTAAAATGAAATAAATATCCCTCTAGACTCCTCAGTCAATTACTTACTAAGTAAAGGTAAATGACCATTTTGAATATGAGCCAAATAATCTCAAGAGTGATGCTACTTAACATAGTTTTTAACCAATTTTTGGAAAAATTTGGAGAAATTTTAACTTTCATTATGTTCAATGTTACCTGTAATGTATCAGGAATAAACTGCCTTCATTTAGTGTTATTCTGAAATTATATTTTTGCTGGGACCACTAGAACCTATTTACTAATCATGCCTCCCTTTGATCAACCACTTTAAGAGACAAAGATCTAGGGCCTATGTAATTACCAAATAATCTAGAGTTCATCCTACATATCCTACATTTTACAAAGCAAAAGTTTCCTTTGGGAAGCTACATCACTATCAAAGTTTTAAGGAATAAAAAACTGCTCTGACAATGAGAGCCTGCAAACCAAAAGGTCACTGGTTCAATTCCCAGTCAGGGTATGCCTGGGTTGCAGTGCAGGCCAGGTCCCTGGTTGGGGGACTGCAAGAGGCAGCTGATCCACGTTGATCTTTCTCTTCCTCTTTCCTTCCCTTCCTTCTCTCCAAAAATAAATAAATAAAAATACTTAAAAAAATAAAAAATAAAAACTGCTCTGCCAAAACAATGCAATCTTGACTATGAACTAAGAAATCTTACTGCTAGAGTGGCATCCAAAACCTAAACAGTGACAAACAGCCAAGTGCCTATATAACACCTAGCTCCCAGAAGTAATGTTGCTAGCAACTGTATCATATTGATAAGCAAGTACATGTACTTCAGGACTAAGAACCTTCCTTGGATTTCATTATTATGTACTAAGAAAGTCACATTTTTTTTTTAAAGTGCTATCATCTCCTTTTATGAATGTTCAGCAGGCAGCTGCACTGAACCGTGACACTTTACAAATGGGCTTGCAAATACACTCCAATTCTCAACTTGTGCTAGACACGAAGTTTGTTTCTATTATCAAAGGCAATTAAAAAATTAAAGGGATCTTGAGGTACATTAGTCTAAAGTGATTTACAATTCAGTCCCCGAACACCCAAGTGACTGAAATTCCTTTAGCTATATTCAACACTTCTCAGCAATGTCAGTCTGCCAGGCTGCGAGACTATGAGAACACAAAATTGACTGACATACATTTTCCACATAAAGATTAAGGAGGAAAACAGATAACAGACTCAAAATAGAGGATGGGAGGAAAAAGTGCAAACAAATTCCAAAAAATCTGTCTTATCCAAAATGGCACTTTTCGGCACTACGAGAATCCAGGCAGGTCATCAGTGTTCCACACACCAGGGGACACTAACTGCTGTTGACAGACGAGAAAAAGTCTCAGCAAGAAACAATATTAACAGGTAATGTTGCAAATCAGCCAGGGAACCCAGCGCGGAGGAATGTGTAGGAGTAGCAGAAAGAGTAACAATCTTCCGACAAATTTTTCATCCAGAGAAAATTAATCCATCAGAGATACTCCTCCAGAGGTTGGGCGGGGGGGGAAGGAGAGAAGATATGTGTTATGGCCCAGAATAGCCATAAGGAACACACACACACACACACACACGCATGCACGCACGCAATTGCCACTTCCACTACAGTCTGACAGTCATAGATTTGGGTAATTATAGTAGAAATTGTGTGTTTTGGAAATGCACGGAGACCACACCCTGGGACTGGGCATCTGGACTTTAAATGCTGGGAATTCAGAGGTCAATGCAGTCTACGTCAGTTGGGAGGTCTGGCAGCACAGGTGGAAGCCGGGGGTGGCCAGTGAAGACACCAACTCCGACGCGGAGATCGGGAGGCTGAGCGCCGCGGAGCTTAGGAGCGCGGAGTCCCAGGCGAAGGGGGTGTGGAGCTAGAGACCAGCGCGGGGAGGGTGGGACGAAAGGCGGCTGCACGGAGGGAAGAGAGGTGGGAGCTGGGGATGGGGGGCGCACATCGATGCGGGCAGGGAGCGGAGAGCCAGGGGGCCAAACGTCACGGGCGGCGCCGGGATTTCGGGGTGGGAGAGGGCGGTGAGCTCGCGCGTGGACAGGCGAGTGGAAGGAAGGGGCGTAAGAATGGAAGATCTGAATGAATGAGTGCGGGGCGAGGCCCGGGCGGCGGGGCGTCCGCAGAGGCAGCTCCGGGGGTGAGCGCCGGGGCGGGCCCACCACGCCGGGAGACGAGGAAGCCCCGCTCCGCTGCGGGCCCCGCCGCACCCGCTTCTCCGCCAAAATGGGGCCGGGGCGCTGGCACGCGAGGGGTGAGAGAAGGGAGGAAATGGTCAAGATAAACCACTCACCCTGCGCTCGAGCCTGCAGGCTCTCAGCCCCGCTCCTCCGCCCTCCTCGAGCAGCAGCGGAGGCTCCTCAGCGGCGCTAGAGGGAGCCCCGGGCCCGGAGCGGGGCAGCGGCGGCGGCCGGACAGGGAGCCCCTCCGCACCTGCCCCTGTGGCGGAGCCGCGACGAGCCAGGCGGCGGCGGCGACAGCGACTCCGAGCGGGGAGGGCAAGTGACCCGGATGTACAGGGTAACGGCGAGGAGGGGGAGGGGGGAATGCCAGGAAGTGAGGGCGCCGCGGACCTGTCCGGCGGTGCGCATGCGTCCGCCAGCCCGTCTCGTAAGGTAAATCCTTTCCCGCCCCCTTCGCCCCGCCCCTCCCGAGAGGGCGGGGCGAGGCCGGAGACAGGTGGTCGGGAGGGAACCAGGAGGAGAGGAAGGGGGCGCGGCCGACTCCTTACAGCCCCCGCCCTCCTTAAAGGAGCCGCACCTTCGCGCAGAAAAGGCATCTGCGTGGGTCTGAGCCTTGAAGCCTTCTCGTTTACATATGGAAAACTGAGGTTCAGAGATGGTGGTGACCTGCCTCAGGTCAGCGAGCTGGGGAATGGCAGGAACAGGAACTCAGGACTCGAAGACCAGGACTCTGCATTGAACCCAGTGAAGTTTTCACAGCCAACTCCCCAATCCCCTCCCCAACTCTGGAATGGCTAGGGTGGTGGGCTTGTCTTCCCCCTCGGCCAGGTACTGAGCCTCGTTCGCTCTCCCGGACGCGGCAGATGCGCTTGGCATGCACCCCAGAGCGGAGAGGTGCACCGTTATCGCCTGCGATGGTATCCTGGAGACGCCCTTGGGAGGTGTTAAATGATCAGCCTGGGAACAGAAATTAGGCGCCACTTGAGACTTGTACGGTGCCACGCACAGCTCTTTCAGATAAATGACACTTTGTTCTGGAGTCTGCTCTGTGCAAAAATGTCTGATGGACAGAGAACTTGGAAGTGGCGGAGGGTGCAACCTCTTCATTTTTCCCTAATCCCCTTTCGTTCATAGAACATAAATGCACCCTCTTCACATACAAAAACAGAACATCCCATTTATCTAGCTCATCCTAATGCTGTTATGAAACACTCAGATTTTTTCATTTAATATTAAAGGGTAAGTGATTACTATGTTACTTCTCCTGGGGGTATTTTCAGTTTGCCCAGATGATCACTACTATAAAGAAAGGTAAACGGTTCTGAACATTTTGGGGTCAAGGGCCCTACCAAAAATCCCATAAAAATATGGTCTTTTCGCCCCAGGAAAACGCATATATGCACACAAATTTGCATACAATGTCAAGGGATTTATGGATCCAGGAAGCCTATGTATGAAACCCTGATTACGAACCCTTGTTCCAATCAAATAGGATCCCGGGGACCCTCTGGGCCTTACCATATGTGGCCGAGAAATCACTCCTTGCCCCAAATACAAAAGGGCAGCCTTTACCTTATTTACATAGAGACCAAATGGTATTGACCATATTACACAGAAATATGTTGAGAGTCATGGAGACATTAGATGTTTTTTTCAAGGCACACTCTAAGGTCAAGAGTTCTAAACCTCAGTCTTTTACCATAACATATTAGGATATCATATTTTTTGGATGATTTGGGGGTTCTGTACTATACTGTAATATTCATCAATTTCAATCAAATGGAGGGAGCTGATACTTATATTGCAAACATCGGTGCTGATAGAACAGTCTTCACAATCCAAGAACTTTGGTCCATGTGTCTGACCACAATGCGACAGTGAAACTTGTAAATAATCCTGGTCCATACAGACCCACTGTCCTCAGTTTGAACCAGAGGAAGAGCCCAGTCCCATGAACTCTGAGTAACCAGCGTAACCACACACCTCTAACCCAATCTCCCACCAAAAGAAATCTCTTCCATAGTACCCTCAGTACATCAACATCCAGCTGAGCTCAGACGTCTACAATTATGGGGAGCTCATCATTACAATTGCCAACCTCGTCTAATTGTGAGGAACCTGTTCTTTCACAGGGAGAAGACATCAGATGTCCAGCAATTTTCACTCATTTCATCCTAATTTTATCTTTGGGAGCAATACAGACATGATGTAGGTTGCTGGTCTTAGGGGGAACTTACAGTCCAGTAAAAATCATCATCATTATCATCATCCTGCTCTGGCTGGTGTGGCTCAGTGGATTGAGCACCAGTCTGCAAGCCAAAAGGTTGCTGGTTCTATTCCCAATCAGGGCACGTGCCTGGGTAGTGGGCCACGTCCCCAGTTGCAGGCATGCGAGAGACAACTGATAGATATTTCTCTCCCTTTCTTTCTCCCTCCTTTCCCTCTCTCTGAAAATAAAGAAAAAAAAATTTTAAATCCATTGATGAGTGATAACGGTAAAATAGAATGAGTCCTGTGAGGAGTTCCTTTCAAAGGCACCTCTCTCCTTATCAGCCCTAGACCCCAAGAACCCACAATTAAGTTCTACCACTACCTCATGTTAGATGTCCGCCTAAAAGACGGATAGAAAACAAGACCCTAAGGGAAGTGCTGAATTTTTTCTTCCTGGATTCTTTCTTCACCATTCTGCATTAGTATAATCATATTTCAGCTGAAGCGAAGATTTTCAAAGTTACATGTTGAAAAAACAAGCAGAAGGATGCAAAAGAAGATGTTTACATAAGACCACTAGGCTCTCAGTGATGATGGAATCACTAGCTTTTTGGCATTTTTTTGAGTCTTTACAATGAGCCAAGCACAGTACTAAGCCATTGGCTTGCAATTCCTCTTTTGCTTTTGACAACCACCCTATATGGTACTATTATTGTATCCAGTTTATAAATGAAGAAACTAAGGCTCAGAATGAGTCAGATCCAGAATTCGGTCCCAATCTGTCAACTCCACAGTTTGTCTGTTTCTTACACTAACTTCACTCTGTCTGCTTCTGTAAATCTCTGGAGATCCTGATGCTTTCTTTAAATGCTGTTTTCCTTGAAAAATGTTATCTATTACTAAATCAACTTTGAAACACTATAAAGAATCAATTGTTTCACTCAATCACTGATTCATTCCATCAACACTCATTTGTGCTCCTCTATGGTGTCCTAAGGAGCACGCGGAGGGTCTAGGATGGAGGACAGTAAGACATGTGGTCCCTGCCCTGAAAGGGCTCAGAATTTGGTGAGAGGAAGGGCTGTAACCTCACAATGACAACACAGCCATGACTCACTGTAATTTAGGAGGGTGGAGGAACTAACCAACTCTCCCTGGGACATCTGTGAAGACCTTGTGAGGATGAGCTTGGTCTTATAGAGATGCGGGAAGGACAGAGAAGAAAAGGCAGAAGGGCAGAGGGAGGAGAGTTTGTGACATGCTGGGGGAGCGATGAGATTGTAAAGGATCTCCTCTCACATCATGTCAAGGAGTTCAAACTTGCCTCTTGATGGCAACAAGTAAATAGAAGCTTCCAGGGCAAGGAAACATAAGCAGATGGGTTTTATATCAAGATCACTCTGACCACAGTGTCCAACATGGATTATGACGGGAGAGAGGATGGAGACCAGCAGACCAGTGAAGATGCTGTAGGGTCCAGGGGAGAGATACCAAGAGTCTGATTTAGGAAACTGGCAGTGGGGATGAAGAATGGGCATCTACAGGAGTTCGGGACTGGCTGGATCTGGGCGAAGCAGCAGCAGGACCCGTGGTGCATGACCCCAAGGTTCTTGGCTTAGCAGACTAATTGGATGGTGACACTACCCAGTCCCAAGCCCTTTACGCAGCATTCCTTCCTTCTCTCCCAACCTTTACCACATACATGCACATGGCTTCAATTGGAATCTTCAGATATGCGCAACTATTTCCCAATACTTTTTCATATTTCCACAGTCTCACTGACCATTTTAATGGCTGCAGAATATTTCATCACGTTGAAATAGTTCAGTTTCCTTCAGTTGCTGAAGGTCCACACCCCACATGCCTGGTTTACTCTGGATTTATTTGGCTCTGGGCATTTTGTAACAAATGAGTTGAGTGAGGAAAGACAGCCTGTAGGTAAAGGGTGGTGGAAAAGTGTGGCCTCAAGGGCTAGCAAATCAGCAACTCTCTTGGAGAGTCTTGGGCAACTGTATCTCAGGTGGAAACTGCAGGGCACTGGAAAAGAACCTACTGACCGTAGGAATCCTGAGGTCAAATCCTCTGTGGGAGCTGGTTGTCAAGTCCTAACCCCACTAATCCATTTGTTCGTTTATTCACTCAATCAGCAATGCATTCTTGTGAAGCAGAGGGCAACAGAAAACAGCTAAAACTACCTCAAAGCTCTGCATTTAGCCCAGCCAGGGTGTGAAACCTGTTAGACAACTTAGGCAAGTTATTCAACCTCTCAGCACCTCAGTTTCCCCACAAGTTCATTGTCAGGATTAACTTCCATAACACCTGCGAGGCACCTGGGCCAGGACTAAGCCTACATTAAGTCCGCTCATTATTTTCAGCCTTGCTCCTTCCCTCTGCTTCCTTGCCTCCCACCATTTTCTTGAGTTTCTGAGCAAACCCACCAGGCAGCAATTCGTATGCTTGATGAGTGCAGAGCCTGACTGACTCTGCCGGAGTTCACCAGAGCCACTCCCCTGATCGCTCTCTCTTTCCATCTGTGAAATGGGCACAAGAACCTCCTGCACAGAATGTTGCAAAGCTCTCATAACCACCTCATAGGAAAATTCATTCAAAACCCCGAAGTGCAATGCCATTATTAACCATATTACTGTTGTCATTTATAGATATCGTTGTTTTCTCCCCATTAGGGGGCAAAAAAAGATGACCTCAGCATAAATTCCCTGGATTGTAATTACTGAGTCAAAGGATCTGGACGCTGTTACGCTTTTTGACTTCTGCTGCCCAATTGCCCTAGGAGAAAATCTTAACAGTTGCCGCCATCGTGAACTCAATATACTGTTTAGTATGTTTAAGCATGTAGAACAGTTTTGGCTGCCTCTGTACCCAGTCTTAGTCCTCAGTCTAACGTTTAGGGACTTCTATCAATTGCTTACCTTCTCCTCCTCTTCACCAAATGAACGAATATTGAATCCCTGAGGCCAAAGGTGCCTTCCCAAACATTGCCAATACCCCCAGGGGTTCAAGGTTCAGGACTAAGACTGCAGGGTCATATCTTACGGATGCGCAGCCAGCGGGTGAGTTCAGTGGGTGCAGAAGAGGACCGGAGAAGGAAGCCTGGGAACCCGGCACTGAAAGATGGCCTCAGAGCTGCTACGGAAAAAGAACCGAAAGTACGGAGCCAACAGCCCACACCCAGCACACTCCAGCTATTTAGCAAAACATTAACCAACTTCTCAGGAGCCATCAAGTTGTCCGGAAGGCCCTATTTCCCCAGAGTTACAAGATCTCCCTAGGAGCCTCCGTCACACTCCCAAACGTGACACATTTCTCACCCTGGGCAGCTCCTGTTTCCCCAGCTCTCCCATGACCCGCAGGAAGGAAATATGCTCACACAGCCTCGAGTTTGCCTCCTTCCCTGTGCCTCCAATACATTTTCCCTTCCCGGCCTCTGCAGGAGGCTGTTTCTCCACCTCCAGGTTCAAGGGCTGCCCCCTGAAAGGGGTCCTCCGGCCCCATCACCCATCCCAAAGTCACACCCCCCCCCACCCCCTCTACCCTGCCACCAACCTTCCTTCAGTTATTCCCTAGTATGTCTCTGGCTTTCTTTTTATCCTTCACAGCACTTATCACAACCTTTAATTATTTTTATTTTTTAGCTTAAAAATACTTTCCCTAAAGAAAACCACTCACTCAAACATCAGCTCTGCGAAGGCGGAGGCCAGGCCTGTCTTGCCCATTCCAATGCCTGTCACTGGGCCCACCCAACTCCTAGGAGACCCTCAGTAATTTTGCGGAATGATTTTGTAAGAGGGAGAGGTTCCTGCCCTCCATACCATTTTTCACTTAATTATATGAATAATACAGGTCGATTGTAGAAAAAAGTTGAAAATACAGATAAACAAAAGAAAATATAAACCCTGGTGATCCAACTTCCCACGCCATGTGGATATCCTACCAAATGGTTTTTGTATGTCTCTAGCTATACAAGGATAATGCATAGAATTCTATAACACTGGTTCACATCCTGAATTGGAATTTGCTGTGTTTCACATCATGCTCCACCTTAATTACCTTCCCTTAATAAAGGTACTTCAGCTACCTCATTGTTAAAGGCAATATAATACTTCACTAGGTGGCTATACCGTATAAAGCATTTAACAAATCTCCTAGTGTTAAGCCAAAGGGAGGTTTTTTCAATGTCAATAACAGTAAAATGTTTTAACACAGCACTTCCCTCTTGACAAGCTTCCCGTTTTTTTCTTGGTGTTTGTACGGCTTTAGAGCTGTATTTCCACAGAGCTGTACTCCCCGCCACCCATTCACCACCTGGAGTTATTAGAGTCCCCCAAAGAAAAGCAGAGAGAGAGAGAGAGAGAGAGAAAGAGAGAGAGAGAGAGAGAGAGAGAGAGAGAGAGAGAGAGAGAGAGAGAGAGAGAGGCAAACTTGTGTGCAGCTGAGAAAGCAGAAAAGCTGAAGTATGACGAATCAGGACAATGCCTAGGAGTTCAATTTGAGAATCTGTGGTTGATACAGGTGACCAAAAGAAAGAGCATGTTTTCTTGCCAAGATTTTTATGGTAAAAAAGAGGAAATGATAGACTTTCTGCAGGCCTTCACTTTTCCCTCCGACCCCCTGCTCAGGCACAGTTTTTCCAAGACGGACACGCTGGTCCCAGGGTTTACCTGGGTTGTAAGCAGTTTGCCGCCTGAAGCCCATGGTCCCGTTTACAGAGGAGTTGCCTGTAGGAAAATCCAAGAGGGTTCGCTCAGGATGTGCTGCCCTTTCCACAAATAGCTCTTGAAGCCCATTGTGAGGTTCAGTGGCACAAAGGACTGACTACCCCTCGGGCATTTTCGGAGGTAAGTCACACCTCTCCAAGGAAGGGCTTCCCACACCCACCTGGTGAAGCAGGCGGGAAGAGCAGACCCCACTCCAGCAGGACTGCTCAGAGTTCCAGGGTGCTGGCCACCGGGACCCACCTGCCCACCCCACTTAGGCATCCGTCTGGAATAAGAGACGCTGCGTGTGCAGGCACAGGCCTCCCCTCCCAAGAAGGGGGGAACTTTGAGCACACCAGGTCAGATGCCCCGCTGCGGGAGGCCCCAGGACCCTGCGCGCACAGTGAGAGCACACAACAGAATTGTAATTGTACGGGGATTTCTGAATGTCCTTGAACACCGTGCGTTCCACGAGGGCGGGGCTCGCACAGAGCCTGGCACTAGGCCTGCACCCAACAGCTGCAGTTGGTCAAACAGATGGCATCCGTCCGGCTTGAGTTAACCCAGGCCTAGGGCCTTAACACTGCGCACACAGCGCTGGAGCCAGGGAATCAGGTAGGCAAGCAAGAAGGTGAGATTTAAATCCTCCCCAAAGTAGCCAAAATGCTTAGGTGACTAGCTGTGTGACCCAACTGTTGAAATACAGAGCTTTAGACAGAAAATGGGAATGTCAAATATGACCTAAGCGTATGGAAAGAGTTTTGAGTTTGGGGGCCATACAAGAAAAGGTATTGT
The DNA here is from genome assembly GCA_004027475.1 of Anoura caudifer. Taxonomy (NCBI): domain Eukaryota; kingdom Metazoa; phylum Chordata; class Mammalia; order Chiroptera; family Phyllostomidae; genus Anoura; species Anoura caudifer. The sequence continues at coordinate 255,409 of PVKU01001124.1, read as the reverse complement.
ATGAGGTCTGGGGGGGGGGGTGGATCTTTCCAAGAGAAAACCAATATGGTCCAAGTTAAGAAGCTTAACTGGTTTAGCTAGCTTCCTCTCTAAAATCCTGGTGCTGATTTCGTGCTGGAGAACGGGCTGAATGGGAAAGATTTACTCTGCTTTACAGGACAGAGGGAGATACAGAAGACAGCCACCTTGCTCCAGCTCCGGTCTTGTCTGAACCCACAGACGCAGAGAAAATGTCCACAGGGTCCACTTCAGCGTTTATGTAGCATTTTTATTGAATGCCCCTGAATCGCCTCATCTTGGATGTGAAAGGAACCTCGGAATTCACCTTCAACCCAATGTTTTATGCTTAAGTAAGTGGAGGGCCCAAGAGGGGCCCAGAAGGGGACTCACAGGAAGGAGCATCCCACCCCAGATTCTGGGTTCCAAGTGTGGTCACAGGGGTTCCTGTCTACACTGTCAGGCAACTACTGAGTTCGTTTCCAAAAGTCCGGACCACCTAGGTGTCAACAGAGTCCTGTAAAAAAATCCCTCCTAGTTCACAGTGTGCAACATTTAGATCATGTGATCTTTCAGGGTAAATCTGGTTGATTAAAGCATTATGCTTCTCTGGCCCTTCATTACCTACACATCTCTTCCAAAGTAAAAAAGAAAAAAAATGTTAGGAGACACATGTGCCGAAGGATGAAGAAACAAGTGGGAATGCAGGTTACATGGGTCATCCCAATCACCCGTGAGAGTGGGGGGAAGGTTTCTTTCTTGGTACTGAAACTAAACCGATTACAGAGTTCCTGTAAATACGTATTACTTCCTGCTGTTGGGCCTTTGCCCATGCTGGTCTGTCTGCTCCAAGCACCCTCGCCAACTCTCTCACACCTCGGGCCAAACTCCGACCTACCCCCCAACACTCCGGTCAGGCATCTCTATGGACACTGGATAAGCGTCTCAACACAACCTAGTTCCTGCGTATACCTTACAGTGGCGCACAGCCCTCCTCCCGCCTGACGGCCCTTCTAGCACGTGTCCAAACGACTAGCAATTACCTGAGGTTTGTATAGCACCGTGCACCCCGTTGAGAAAAGTGCTACAGACACACAGGTAATGTTTTATTAATTGATTTACCCTGACTCCTTGAAACACACTGAGTGATTTTGATGGATGAATCAACCAACCCAAGATTAATAGCTTGGTTTTCCATACTCATTTCTCTTTCCAAGCCACAGGCCAGAATCAACTCACCCTCAATTTATAACTTTGCAAAGTGTGCTTTTGTATATTGACTCCTGAATCCACTGTGGTTATTAAAAGGATGGTTGTGCCTGTCAGGATGAGCCAGGTTACACTGTGGTAACAAACAACCCCTAAATCTCAGCCCCAATCAAGACCACAGTGGTCGCTGTGGGGTCAACACCACGAGCCCAGCAGCTCCATCTTTCTGGACTTTACCTGACAATCGGGATTAAGCAAGCCTGTAGCTGCCAGCAGGCTAAAAGACATGACCCCTCTTTTACTTCTCCAACCAGCTAGAGAGCTGTCTTGCAGGGCGGAGCAGCAGAGGAGATTTTAGGATGTTTGTGAAACACCCAGGACACTGCCTGGCGCACGGGGAAGCAGCCGGAAATGATAATGATGGCTTGTACCATGGTCATTACCATTATCTCTACTCCTCTTGAAACAACCATGATATTATTATCATTGTCACAGGCCCGTGATTCCCGAACTTGTCTGCACACTGGGGTCACCTGGAGAGCTTATGGACTGCAGTGTTTGTGTCTCACCCCCGAGCTGGTGAATTAATTCACCCAGCAGGTAGCCCTCGCTTTGAAATTTTAATGATTTGATTTTTTTTTGAGAAATGATTTTTGACAAATCATCTCCTGCTCTGTTGAAGACTATGCCTCTGTAGAGTCAGGAGGAGACCAGGAAATCCAGTGTGTGTGCCCTTGCTTGGGCAGTTTAATCTAGGAATCACCCTGCTCTCCATAAACTCTTAACCCCCCAAGAACGTATTCTGTATTTCGAAAATGTGAGTCAACTGGAACCCAAGGGAAAGAAGCATTATATAGGATTACATAAGAGTCACTTTAAAACTGAACGGCAGCCTCGGGCAGCAAAGTCAAAAGGAGAGAGACATTTTTGTAAAATTATCTGAATGCAACCACATTTTCTGATGCATCAAGTTGACAGTGGTTCGGCTTTCTCAGAAGCTCATTCAATTATCTGTTGCTTATCTAGACCTGGGAGAGGAGTTTTCCTCTCAGACACAATTAAAGAGAAAAAGCAGGCAGGATTTCTCTAATAAAACTTGAAATGAAAAGCAATAACTACTCCCAAGGCCCTGCTTATTGCTGAGAAGTCGTTAGGCAAACCTTTGTAGGGTCTCTGCTAAGGATCTATTTCCTCTACAACCATCACAAAACGAAGAGGGCAGAACGTGAGATCCATGGCCTCCAAACGCTTCGCTGTCCTCTGAAGTGTGTGACTGCAGGCAAGCAACTTAACCTCTCTGAACCTGTCTCCTAGTCTATAAGATGGAAATACTTATCTGCTAGAGAGGGACACAAAGAACCGAGAAAACATATGTAAAGTAACTAGCATTCAATAAAGGTAAATGCCCTCCTCTGATCATTGGCAAAATCTCAGGAAGTTCACTAAAACGTGAGCTTTTTAAGAGAAGGGAAAATGCCTACTCATCTTGCTATATGCAGACCCTAGAGAATGACCTTTTAGTGACTCCATTCCTCTCTGACCAAGCAGCATCCTTCAGTCATTAGACCTCATCTCCAATTCCAGGGTGGGTCCTCAAAGGGCTAAGCCAATCAATGTTATCCCATTTCCTCTGCCACCATGATTGGCTCAGAGATAGAGGCAAGTCCCAATGTTATCCAATCATTGGGAAGCTCAGAGACAGTAGCTCTTTCTCCAGATGTGAACAAACAAGCACGTGATCTAAGAACTAGGAACAGCCAGACCACCACATTGGACAGCTCTCCTCTACACTTCCGAAGCATGCTCTTTCTAAGTGGTGTCTCCTGGTGCTGAACAGCAGCCATCTCCCTGCTACAAAGGCAGTCAACCTGAGAACAAAGGCAACAGACAGAGAAGCACAGAGCCCAGAGAATCACAAAGAAATGAAACTGGAGCCCTGATCAAAGGGTGCCTGAAATCCATCCTACCGTTCCACTTTCTGGTTACTTGAACCACTCAACTGCTTCATTCAATTATCTAACTTGAGCTGGGTTTTCTGTCCCTTGCAACTCAAGCATCCTAACTGATACATCCTCTTGTGTGGCTGAATGAAACACTGAGCAAAGAATTGTACAGAAACATCATTGCTCGTGCAACCATTTAACTCAGACTTCAAATTGCCTAGGAGCAGGAGCCATCATCAATCTTGGTCACCCAGTCTCCCAGGGACTACAAAAGTTTCCGGACACAGGCCGGAAATACTTTTTAAATAAATGAATGGTATGAAACTGACCAAATCCCCTATCATTTCAGAACCTTTTAAAGCCCCACTCCCCAAAAGTGCCTGGATCAGAGCAGCATGAATTCGAAGCACATAGGATCTGGAGCCATCATCAGACAGGTCTGAATTCAAATCAGCTCCAACTGAGCCTCAGCTCCCTCCCCTGCAACAGGAGGATAATAATGCCTATCTCTCTGGGCAAGGGAGCCATGCAAAAGCACCTGGGGTAGGCTGCATTCAAGAAATTGGTTTCCTTCCTTCTGCTTGGCTAACTCTGCTTTGCACCATGGATTTTGAGCTGGGGTTCAGAAAATAGGGTTATCACATATACAAAGCATTGGGCCACACCCCACATCACCCAGCAGAGAAAGCCCTGGGAAGGTGCACAGGGAACACACACCCTGCGCCTCCCATCCCTCAACACACACCCTTTCTCCATAGGAGAGGGGTCTTGGGCAGAGGGCATATATGAGACTCAGCCCTCCAGCTCTCTTTGATGCTTCCTCTTTGCTTCACTGGCTGCTTCCTGGAAGAGATGTGGGACCTCTTTCTGCACAATTGGCAGTCTCACAAATCCGCACATCTCTAGAGACTTTGGGCTTAACCATGTATGAGTGACCGTGGAACTCAGCTAGGCTGTCGGCTCCGTGCCTCACCGACTGCTGTACACCCAGCACCCAGAAAGCACCCAGTGAAATATCTCCCGAGCATATGTATGAAGATAAGTGAGGGAATAAACAAAGAGTGATGAAATCAAGATTCACACACTGGAACAATAGTAAAACCCTATTAACAATAAACAAATTGTTATTTAAAAAAATAATACATTTGTTATCCAACAGAAACCTATTAGTACACAGACTGGTCATACAGCAGGCAAATCAAAGACCCAGAAATGAGACAGGGTTTCCGAGGCTAATTAGATGTGGACCGAGTTCCCGCCCTAGAAGTCCGGTGCCCAGGCCTGGGACCTCAGGCACCTTCTTAAAATCTCTGAGCCACAGTTTCTTTCCCTGACAAACACAATCATCGAAATTAAATAATCATTTTTTAAATGTGCCTATAAATAGGGAGAAAAGATTAAAAAAATACACCAAAATATTAATATCAATGAATCCTAGGTGGTAAGGTTATGAGAAGACTTTTATTTTTCTTTGTGCATTTTTGAATTTTCTAGAATGAACATATATCAGCTGCCTAATAAAGTGACAGCATAAGTGGGGTGATATCAAACACCGATAATATAATGTGGGGACCCTGTAAGTGTCCCATCTCTGTGAATGCCCTTTAGACACTAGGAAACAGCTCTCATACGTGGCTTATGTGTCTCCTGTGTCTCTTATTTCTTGTTAAATATTTCAGCGAAGTTAATCCATCTATGACTTGATTTCAAGGCTCTCTTTTATCCCTCCTCTCTGCAAAGGTTCCATCTGTTAAAAGCCCACTCAGGGTATTGTGTAACCAGCTCACAGAAACAGCAGCCTGCTCCCACTTGCTCATTCATCTGTTAATTCATTCACCGAGTAAATGCTGATTAAAAACCCACTATAATGGACATCCTGGCTTTTGCCTACATTCCCCCACTGCCCTGCCAACACACACACACACACACACACACACACACACACACACACACACACGGTTCCCGAGCATTCTTGGGAATGGCTTTCCCTCAGCCTCTATTCCTGGGTTCTTGGAGGTGCAGACCCTACCCCAGCTTCTTCAGGGGGCAGGCATTTGATCCAGGATGGCCAATCAGAGCACTGCATTTGCCTGCCCATAGGGATTGGTTCAGAGACGGGCATGTTACCAAGAGAAGGCCAATCAGAGGCATTCGGACTCAATTCTGAGACTCTGGTTGAACTGTTGGAAAAGTGGCCTTTTCCCCCTTCTGCTAGAACTGCTGACAGCCATCTTGCCACCAAAATCCAAAAGGAAATGGTGGGCAAGCGCTGAGAGATGGAGAAAAACTATGTAAGCCTTCGCAACACCGTTTAAGCTTCAGGTTCCACCCCTGGACTTTTCCGTTACATAAACCAGCAAATCCCCTTTCTGCAGAAGCCAGCTTGAGTTGGGGTTCTGTTCAAGGTCAAAAGAATCCTGAGTAATGAAATTTGAAGTTCTGTAACATACGCAACATGCGGGCCAGGCACAGATGAAGCAAGATGATCCAGGTTATCTTTCCTGGTATTCAGTCCGATACAGAGATAGCTATAAACAACTACAATTATTTAAAGCCAATAAGATAATTGCTTTAATTGAATTCTACACGGCGTAACAGGAGCGCAGGGAGGAGGAGTCAGGAAAGGGCTCACCTAAGAAATAGCATTTAAACCAACTCTGCATCAGCATTAGGCAAGGAAGATAGAATTACCATTTGGGACAGTCCAGATCACACTGCCGATACACATGCATCTCTCGTAAATGAAAACCACTAGGTGCAACACTGCCCTCAGAGCAATGACCACTAAAGTGCTTAAGGACACTCCCTAAATAAACCCACAAAACAGCGTCCAGAGAGACAGCGCCATGGTCAGCGGCCCTGCCTTGCAAGAACGGCGCCCAAATGTTATGGATGATGTCACACTCTTAAATCATCCTCAGGTCAGTTTCGGTGATTTGGGTTTTACAAACTTAACTTTTCACTCCCGTTTTCTTGCCCATTTGGATCATGGTTGGTCAGATCATAACAACATCTTTTCGAGATAAATAACCCACATGCTGAATCTATTACCAAATGACAAAAAGGGAGAGAGGAGAGAGAAAGCCCCTGGTTCTGTAAGACATTCTGCGATGGGTTAGAAACGTGGTGGATTGCAGAGGACGACAAGTACGATGCTGGGAGCGCCTCTGGGAACATGGGTTTTGCTGAGGAAGTCCCTGAAGGTCGGTCTTTTAGTGCCTCGCTCGTAGACCTTTGACGGTTCACACCCCACCGGGCAGAATAAGTCAGGAAAGGAGGACACCGCGGGACCAAGTCTCCTCGTCTTCCTTGTTTCTAAACACATCAGCGATCGATTTGGTCCAGCAACGCAGCTCCAACTTTCCAGAGCAAACAATCATACAGCTGGAAAAATGAGCACCGACAGAACCTGGGGTCTCAAGAGAGGCGCCAGGAGTGAGTGCCAGGAAGAGGAAAGGCTTTCGATGCCTTCCCAACGACTGCAATTCCTAAAAAGCAGCCCTAAATTCACTTTTAAGACTGCTGTTGAATCCCACTCTCTCCTCGCATGCCATATGACGTCACGCAAAGACTTGACCTCCCCGCCTCCTGACCATGGAACTACCATTTCTCATATGCTGACTGGGCAACCACAGGGGTCCAGGCAGAGCCAGGCAACAGGGAGGCCTACAGCAGACAAGCATGTGAGGATGAGGCCAGACCACACCAGAAGTGCCTGGTGTTTGACGCGTACGCTCGGTATCTGCTGGGGGTCGGCAACGCCATGGGGGCCTGCCAATCTCCTCAAAAAATAAGAGGGCCTTTCATGTTGAAAGCTCCCAAGGTGAAGTTTTGTAAACTAGTTTGTTTTTAACAGAAAAAAAATACTATGTGCTTATGTTTAAAAATTGAAAAGAACATAACAGGATATAGAATAACCCACAATCTGTGTTAGACCCACAATCCTTTGTCCCCACAGGGGTGAACAGTACTGTTTGGGACAAACAGCCTTCCTCGTGGTGTCTTTCCAGGAAGAGCCTGTGTGTGACCGAGCACGTGCCTGTGTGTGGGGAGGTGCGCGTAATAAGCATTCACACCTCTTTTCTACCATCTGCACAGGAGGTTACTACATGCAACTTAAAAACGTAACCTGGAGACCATCCCTCTACGCGACCTGTTTCACACAGTGGCCCTGGGCTCTGCTCCATGAATACACCATGTTTCACTCAATCAACACCCCCAACCGACACGCATTCACCTGCTTCCAGGGTCCGGCCATTACCAACACGCCTGCAGACACCTGTACAGATAGATGTGTGTGACCACAGGGCAGGTGGGATTTATAAGATCGAGTCCTTAAAGTGGAATTGCAGGGTCAATGAGTACATGCACTTGAAAGGTCGGGGTGCCAAACCGCCCTCCAACGACATTGTACTCATATTCACTGTCACCCGTAATGTCGTAAGTTTTCCGGGTTCTCCAACCACATTCACAAAAATATTTTTTTAATACGAGGGAAGACAGGCGGGCAGAGCTCCTCTCTCGTCCCACTGGGTCTCCCTGCCCCTGTGATACACACAGGACGTTACCACTTCCTGAAAATCCCGCACTTGGCCGCGCAATCCGGGGATCAGGGTTTAAGAGAGAGAATGCCCATCAGAGCCTCTGGGTGCGGGAGCTGACTCTACACCTCTCTTCCCAATTCTACGTTCAGTGGCTTCATGTTCATAGCTTCACACGGGTCGTGGTGCAAGTATTTACACCTTAAAAATCAGCAAATGATTGCCCAGGTCAGAGAGAACTTTGTCAAACGTAGCAGGACATCAATGCATACTGCAGGAGAAACTGAGGCTCTGCCACCCTCCTTTGGAAATTTCCACCCTCGATGGGTCACAAATTCTCGGGACCCAGGACTAGAGAAGATCTGAAGGGACATCCAATTATCGTCTTTGAACACTGCCTCTCCTCTAGTCCCTCTGTGTGGACCTGGGCAGTACCCTCTCATTGTGTCCTCCATGCCTCTTTATCATTCTTTCACGAGCGCATCTCTTTATCACTTGTTCTCATTGATTTCCCACAGTGTAGCAATTACCACGGACTCTAGGCTACACTAGACAGCCTGGGGCCCAATCCCCGCCCCGTCACGTGCCAGCTGTGCGACCTTGGCAAGTGGCTTAACTTACTATGCATGAGCCTCGTCGACTATAAAATAAGGATGACAATGGTAACGCCTTCCTTATAAGTTTGTTCTGAGGATTCAATGCAAGTACACAGGACCGGGTCTGGCACATACTAAAGGTTTAACAAATGTAACTGTTACTACTGCCTTCCAGTTCACTAATTCTCTTTCCAGTTACGTCTCCCCTGTCAGGTAACCCTTTTGTTGGATAATTTCAATGACTATTTTTCATAACAATGTGGCTGCTTTTCAAATCAACCTATTCATTTTTTCTCCTTCTTACATTTTTGACATCATCTTTTGTCTTTGATCATTTTAAATACACTATTTTATAGTCTTTTATGGTTCTACTATTTTCAACTCAGAGCAATCCATTTCCTGAGCAGTTCACATCATTTAATTGTGAACTCATCTTCAGAGGAGGTAGCTCTCTCTGTGGGAGTCCTGTTAGGCCTGGGTTGGTGAAACAGCCCTACGGAGCAATTTTTGTACTTGCACTAGGGATACCCCTGGAACTCGCCCAGTTCCATGTTAATCTCTCAGCTGGAGGGATCTTGCCTCTCATCAACAATAACCACATGGATTCCACAACCGCGTATAGTACCACCCCAGGTCTTTAATCTCTTGTTGGTGATATATTTCCACTCGGGGCGAGCTTCCTCTCTGTGCCTCCAGACAGTGGAGTTTGTCTGGCCCCTTTTCTTGGAGAAGCATGATGTTTAAGGCTCCTGGGAACTCAGTTACACCTTGGCGCGGTTTTCATGTCTAGACTTGCCGTGGAGTTAAAATCTCAACGCCCCAGCTCTGCGGCTTATCCGTAACCACTGGGCTCAGACTTCTCTCTTCCCTTTAGACACTCATGGACTGCCCTTCGATACATGGTATCCTGCGGAGTACCCTGAGGAGCTCCCGAGGATACAATTCTTATATTTCAGTCACCTCTGCATTCAGAGCGGGGAGGACTCACCCAGATCAGTACGGCCCATCAGGGTGCCACCACGGTCCTAGTCGCCCAGTCTCAAGCTCCCCCCCTCACCCCCTCGAGTTCTGTCCACATTCCAACTGCATCTCACTCAAGGGTCAGCATTCAATGTGAAAGGTGAAAGGAGTCCAAATTCTCCCTGAGAGTCCCATAATCGGGTCTCACCACGGAGCCTGACACACCGTGTCCCATTAAAGCCCAACACAGCCCATTCTTCTTTAGCATCGGACTTGGCTTCTGGGGTTAAGCACCAGAGGAAACTGCCGACTCGGATGCTGGGGCCGTGTTGCACGACAGCTAAAATCTACGAATATGAGAAGCGCGCTCGCCAGCACGAGGTGCTCACAGCGCACAGAGCGGCAGGAACAAAGACCAGCAGAAGGAAGGGCAGGTCTGGGTCTCTCTCTCACACTCACTCCAACAGAGGCGCCAGTCGGGGGAGGGACAGGGTCGCCCACAGTGATGAAAGTGTTATTTTTGTGCCTACTATGTTTTGTTTTTGTCGAGCAAGTATATTTGGGTCTGGATAAGTTACAAGCAGGAATCATTGATACGACAGAGACAGGATTTCCATAAGTCTGAACAGCGGTGTGTCTAACTCAACAGGCCTGCGGGGACTTGCTGGAGTGATGGGGAAAATTGTGTCCCCTGATCCGGGTGGTGGCGAGATGGGCGTCACAGGTCACAAATTCCCCAAGCTGCATGATTAATATGACTTGCGCATATTACAGTGTGTTATGCCTCAATTAAAATAAAAGTTGAAAGCGTGCCTGAGAGACTGCGGCATAACATGCATCAGTTGATCTCCATTCTGCGGCTAAACCTGCCCAGACGCTAGGCAGTCCCACGGAGGGTCATGAGGAGACCAGGAGGTCTAGGAAAAGAAGAGGCAGGAAAGGGAAGTGCCCTGTTGTGCCCAGAGGGCACCCAGGCTCGCAGCCTTGGTTTGCCAGGGACAGTCTTACACGAGTGGTGGGTTTCCGGCAGTTACCATCACTGCTCCCCAGCCAGACTGCTTGGACCTGAATACTGACTCTATCCTTGCCAGGACTGTTTGTCTTTCCGCCAAATTCATATGTTGACGCTTAACCCCCAATGGGATGGGGTTAGGAGGTGGGAACTTTGGGAGGTGATTAGGTCATGAGGGTGGAGCCCCTATGAATGGGATTACTGCCCTTATCAAAGAGACCCCAGAGAGCTACCCCAACCCCTCCGCCCTGTGAGGTTCTAGCAAGAAGATGGCCACCCATGAACGAGGAAGTGGGCCTTCACCAGACACCGACTCTGCCAGCACCTCGATTCTTGGACTTGTCGGCCTCTAGAACGAGGGGAATTGAATTTCTTTCGTTTCTGTGGCCGTCAGTCCATGGTTTTCTGTTACAGCAGCTGGAATGGACTAAGACAACCACTCACTAGTGGAGTGAACTTGGGCAAGTTACTTCTCCTTTTTAAACCTCAACTTTCTAGGGCTGTTGGGAAGCTTAAACAGGAGAATTCAGACAAGACTCTTAGCACAAGGTCTGCTATTCAAGGGTGTTCAATAAATGTTAGCTATTATTACGACTGATGGTAGGAGGCTGGGATGTCTTCTTCCCTCCAAAGTTATACAGTTCTTACTAAAATTAATAATTAATAATTTTAGGTTCTTAATAAATATTCATGGAGTGAATGAAAGACTGCATGTGGATTCAGATTTCAACAGAGACAGGAGGTTTTCATTTCAATAAACTGAAATCTATGCCCTGGCCTGGTATTACCATCCACTTTAATTTTGCTTCAGAGTGAAGTGGTTAAAGGGTACAGGGGCTGAAGTCAGACGGCCAAGGTCAAATAAGGCTCTGTCACTTACCAACTTGGTAACCTTGAACGAACGACTCAATCTCCAGGCCTTAGTTTCTTCTCCTGCAAAACAGAGTTACAGCAAGGATTAAGCAAGAAGCAAGATACCTCAGCACACAATGAGCTCCCAATAAATCCCAGCCACGGTTATCTTTTCCCATGCCAAAGACACGGCCTTGAAGTACCAACGGCAAATTCTGCCTCCCCAGACCCTTGGAGTTCACAGAGCATGTTTCTCCACAAACATTTTTCTCATCTAATGCTTAGTCTTATGGATTACAACTAAAGAAATGGAGAGTCAGAGAAGTTCAGTAACTTGCTGAAGGTTGCACAGCAGGTGAAGAGCAGCCAAACCAAACTCCCATGACTGAGGGGCAGTTTGGTTGAACAGCTTTGTCCTGGGAACAGAGGGCGGGGCCAGAATTCTCAGAGAAAGGATGCGGGCTTCAGCAGCAAGTCTTGGTCCCAGCAAAACGCTCAGCTCAGCTTGACTTTGAACTGGTGTTAGTCATTCTACCCCCTGAATCACTTCCTGTTTTAGGTTTCTACACCGAGGAGAAAGGAAAACAAGCATGCATGTTACACCACCCTTGGCACACTCAAGTGGTACAGGGAGACGCTGACAAAAACTTACGACTCCAAGGCAGAGCTTTCAGAAAAACCACAATGCACTTCCCGTTGGAACACACTCACCAGCACTTAGAGCGGAGACGGGAGCAAGGTCAGAGTGGAGACACTCTTACTGTTGCCACGTGGAGAAACGGAATGCCTTCGGCTGCCCTTTTGTTGATTAAATCTTTAGCTGCCTTTGTGTGCTGTCTTTGCTTTTCATCGGGTGCGGAAACTCCCGGAAGCCACTTAACCTGCCTCGTTTTATTCACAAAAGGTCTGGGCCCGTCTGCGTCTGCGTGACTGTCCTGGGCGAACACCGTGGGCTGATCCTTCCAGCTACTTCTGCTGCTTTTGCCGGCAATGCTTTGTGCCCAGGTTTTCTTTTCCGTGTCCTTGTTGCACGAGTGTGGTTTAAAATTCCCTTTTAAGTATCATCACAGAACTCAGTGGCCAGAGAAAGAGGGGATTTAATTTGAGAACCATCGAGGTGTACTCCCTAGCTGTGTGTGTTTCCTCAAATGTGTGTGATATGTCCCGCACCCTGTGTGTATGTGTACACACACCACACACGTACACATACCACACACATGTGCACATATCAATGCCCCAAAACATGATTACAGTGATTACAGTTCTCCTGTCTCCTCCCATAAAGGATTTTCTTTCTTTCTTTATGATTCTTTGACCACATTTACCAAACTGAAAATGGGGAGAAGTTGTTCCCTTGGAAAAATGTCAGGGCCTTGGGCAAAAGTGCTAAAAATGAGGAAAAGTGCACCAGCTCACTCTCACAAAATTCTGGGGGGGGGGGGTTGTTTATTTTAAGAACATGAAGAGCCCTGACTGGTATGGCTCAATTGGTTGGAGTGTGGTCCCTTAGACCAAAGGGTTGTGGGTTCGATTCCCAGTCAGGGCACATACCCAGGTTGCAGGTTCAATCCCTGGTCAGGATACGTATGAAAAAAAGCAACCAATGAATGTTCTCTCTCACACTGATGTCTCCCTCCCTCCCTCTCTCTCTCCCCTTCTCTCTCTCTCTCTCAAAGCAATAAAAAAAATGTCCTTGGGTGAGAATAAAAAAAGAAAGAAAGAACACAAAGAGTAAGCTGGTCATTGCATTACTAAGGTAAACGCAGGAGAGAGTGTGTAGCTTCCCTGGAAGGAAAGTGGTCATCTCCAACCCGGGGTGACTTTTTTCACTTCCACAATATGGGCGGAGAGACCCTTGGCTGTGGCTCTAGAAACCGGATCTGATCTTGCCTCCTTCTTCGGCTCACATCAGGGGCTCCAGCCCCTGCTTAGTCTCTCAGAGCTCTGTGACTTCGGGCAAGTTAACCTCTCTGAGCTCCTGCAGCCTCTGCTGACAAATAAAGATACACATTCAAGAATGATAGTACCTGTGAACCTAAAGGTTACTGGTTCAATTCCTAGTCAGGGCACATGCCTGGGTTGTGGGCCAGGTCCCCAGTAGAAGGCATGCGAGGGGCAACCAATTGATGTATCTCTCGTACATCGATGTTTCCCCCTCTTCCTCCCTCTGTTCCCTTCTCTCTAAAAATAAATAAAATCTTTAAAAAAAATAAGAGTGATCTACGGAGCACCCATGATATGCCAAGCATGTGACCATGAAGAGGATTCCAGGAATGAAGCCGTCCAAGCCACCCAGGAGCTCCTACAGATCAATGGGGCAATTACAGGCAGACAAGCAATTACTATGGAGGATGAAAGAGTGATACAACAGGGGTGAGTATGGGTGTCAGGCAGTCACGGAAAAGCGTATCTAATTACTCAGCAGGGAATGCAAAGTGATGGGTGTAAGGCTTCCCTGGGGAGGTGATATCTAAGCTGAGAACTAAAAGACAAGTTAGAATTCGCCCAGCCCAGGCAGGAGGGCATCCAAGCAGAACTGCAAGGGCCCACAGGCTAAATTGCTGGTTCACATGGTCAAGTATAAGAACGGGGAAGAGAGATGGAGGATACGTATGTAGACAGGCCTGCCAGGGTCACTCACCTGGACTTGACGACCTCCTGAGGTTCTTCCCTAAGGGATCCTCCTCTTCCCCTGACAACCCCTTCACCAGCCTGCCGAAGTCCCCAGTCCACTCCAAGGCAGGAGGGAAGCCCCGCCCATCCCACGTGGGCCCTCCTCCTCCTTCTTTCTTTTCCCCTGGGGAGTGACTGGGCAGTGACTCAAGGAGGGAGCTTGTATTGTTTCTAAAAAGAAAACACCCAGGGCTCACATACTCAATCAGCCTTCTGACGGGACTGTCCCCCTCCCTCCACCCCAGCCCCTGACCTAGCTGAAGAAATGCTGGAATTATCCGTGTCCCCATCTCCACCAGGACATTAAGCTACCCGAGGGCTGACACTGTGTTTTGGTCATCCTGGTGCCCCAGCACCTGGTACTATGCCTGACACACAGCAGGTCCTGAAGAATGCTTGCAGAATTGAATTGGTTTCTTCTCTCTGCAAGTGAACACCCACCCAGAGCCCTCCCTGTCCCCAGACAGCGGCTCTGTCTGAGGCCAGGGCAGGAGACCCAGAGGCCGGCCCACTCAGCAGCCCTCCCCAGAGCTCTCTAGGAGACACCACGGGCTTCATGTCACTGAAGACAGAAGTGCCCTCATTGTACTGTACCAGTGAAGAACCCCAAGTCCAAACGAATGCTGTGACTGCCCAAGCCTTTCAGCAAATACAATATGATGTATTCATTGATTTACTTATGTTTTATTGATTAATTGATCTTAGAGAGACAGGAAGGGAGAGCTGTTCCACTCATTTATGCATTCATTGGTTGACTCTTTCATGTGCCCCGACTGAGGATCAAACCTGCAACCTTGGCGTATGGGGATGACACTCTAACCAACTTAGCTACCTGGCCAGGACCAATATAATGTTTTTAAAAGGGCACATTCTTCAATGGAAGGCCATCTGGCCACCCTTACCAGAAAGGTGGCCTTTTTTTTTTTAAGATTTTATTTATTTATTTTCAGAGAGAGGGGAAGGGAGGGAGGAAGAGAGGGAGGGAAACATCAATGTGCAAGAAAAACATCGATCAGGCACGCCCCCAATATCCCAGGCATGTGCCCTGACTGGGAATCAAACCAGAGACCTTTCGGATCTACAGGACGACGCCCTACCCACTGAACCACACTGGCCGGGGCAGAATGTTGCTTATTTTAGGGGAAAATATTTAATGCTGCCATGTCAGGCGGCCCCTCTCCTTTACCTGACCACCAATCACACCACACCTTCACAACTCCTGGGATCTCCCAGACAGGACCAAAAGTTCCCATGGATGTAAATCTCTTTGTGAAGATGACCAGAAATTTTTTAGGGACTGAATATGTTTTTGATTATGGGCCATTTTTAGGTTAATATTCTGTTATATGATCTAAGGCCCTAATAATTTTTCAAAGAAAAGTCGAGCTCCCCAAACCATTTAATTCCTCCATGGGTTTTTTTTTTTAATGTTTTGATATGAAACATTTACTATGACATCAAAGACAATTTTTAAAGAAGGTTTTTCAACCTATAACCCCTCCACCCAAAGAATTCCCCATCATTCCCTGTGTCTTATTAAACTCCTTTATTCACAGATCTGTATTCTGTGTGTATGTATGTATTTCATTAAAAGGAACTACCTCTAGTGTAGATAGCCTTTTTTTTTCAGGGGGGTGGGCAGGAACCACTTACAATGCAAGTCACTGACATGTTTCTGATAACTATCACAGCCAAACCCAGGTGACAAATTAAGTGCACCTGGAAATTCTAGGCCTGAGACATTTAGCACAACATTTTCTAGCCTGCTTCATTCTATAATTCTTCTGACACTTCCCACATCCCAGTTAATAGGAAACAGACCAACAAAAGCAGGTGTTTCACTTGTTGCACCTGGCCCAGCAAAGTCCCTCCTGAAGTGTGCAATAGTGGCTTATCACTGAGGAGTTCAGGTCAACATTTTTCTGTAAGTGAAATAGCATCTCGAATAGTCTAATGCAGCACTTCTCGCTCTGGCTTAACCAGAGTTCACGGAAGAGGAGAGAGGAAAAGTTTTATAGGTGCTGCTGCTGAGCCCCAACCCTGCACAATTAAACAGGCTCTCTAGTGGGGAACCCAAGCACCAGAGTGTCCAACACTCCCCAGGTCATTGTAGCGCACCTACAGGGCCCAGGAGCACTGGGCTAGGGTAACTCATTAGTCAAAGGAAGCCCATGGGAAATCTGATCTGGAAGTGACGAGTTCATTGTAATTAAGTCAAATCGCAGATGTAAAACTACCGAACAGTGCCTGCTACCCAGAAGACACTTAATCAGTATTAATTAACCAAAAATATGTAATTCAAATAATTAGTCCTCCTCTTCAATAAATTCTTCTTGCAATGTTATTGGCTTATTTATTATTTGCTGGTTTTTCTTGGCCATGATTCATTCTATCCCTTTTTATAAAATTATCAACTTAAACCCATAATCCCATTCAATTGCAAGAGCTCTGTTGTATTTCTAGTAATCCTTAATCCCTTTTTTTTAATAAAATTTTCTCCCAGAATAGTGGTTAATATATAGTAAATACTCAATAAATGTTAGTGATTTATAATAATTATTCCATAGCATCATGATCTCTTATAAATTATTTTAAAATGTTTTCTTCATGAAGCTGTAATACTTGCAACTCTATGCCCAACTGAAAATTTTGCCTTTAACCTTAAGAATTCTCAGATGTTTTAGGGGAAAGGAAGAGACTCCATGGTAGGGTGCTTAAATATTGGCAAATATTCAAAATAAATATTTTGAAGCTTTAACCAATCACCTCTCTAAACTAACAACATTATTATTGGGTACTATTGTGTCCTTCTTTTCCAAGAGTGGAGAGAAATGGAGAGGAACTCATTAAAGATGGTATTTCTTTTAAAAAATATATTTTATTTATTTATTATTAGAGAGAGGGGAAGGGAGGGAGAAAGAGAGAGAAAGAAACATCAATGTGTGGTTGTCTCTCGCATGCCCCCTACTGGGGACTTGGCCCGCAACCCAGGCACGTGCCCTGACTAGGAATTGAACTGGTGACCCTTTGGTTCACAGGCCAGCGCTCAATACCAGCCAGGGCAAAGATGGTATTTCTGAAATGACGGAGAAGCGATTATCAAACACTTCCTCCATGTAAGCATGTGTTGCCTTTAAAGACATGCCAGTATTTACGGAAAAAGTGTCATTGGTAGTGGTACAGACTAGTATTTCTGGGTATCTGGTCTACCTGCCTGACTTTCTAGGGGAGTGAATCTGAAGCATGAAAGGAAGGGAGCTTGCCTGGGGTCACACAGTCAGATCACAGCAGAATCAGGCCCAGCTACCAACCTGCCTGACTCGGAACTACCCAAGGATGATTATCATTTAGCTTCCCCTCACTTTCAAATTCCTTCACCTGGTTAATGGCTTCCCAGGTGTGGGCTCTCCGTTCAGGTGTACCCCCTTCCTTCCGGGAGCCTTCAGTCTAGATGAGGCCCCCACTGGGCACATCTTACCCGGTGGTCCTTTCTCAGAGCTTGTCTCCCACTCAAACCTGAACAAGGCCGGCACGTATTAACTAGCTTCTCCGTGACCTTGGCCTAACTGTGAAACTCTGTGTCTTGGACCGGAGCACAGTGTGACATCTACAAGTGAAACTGGGCAGTGAACACAGTGGCCCACTCGTCCCAAGTTACAAGGAGTTTCCCAGTCCTGGGCAACTCAGGACAGCTGGTCACTCGTCATGGACAGCCACAGGGTCACACAGCCTGCTCGCAACTTTCCCTCCTCTGACCATCCTCAGCCGTTCAGGCCTCGCCCAGAGCCCTGTCTGCACCTTGTGCGCCCTCAGCACCGTCTGATAGAAACTTCTACAGGGATAAAGACGCCCTGCAGCTGCAGGTCCCCGTGGCGGTGGCAGTGGCGGCTGCACGTGGCTACTGAGCACCTCAACTCTGACTAGCATGACTGAGTTTATTTTACTCAATTTTAATTATTTTAAATTTAAATAGCCCCAGGTGGCCACTGGCTACTGTACTGGAAAGCTCAGTTCTGGTTTTCCATCATGGAGCTGGGCTCCGTCCCTGGGGACAGAAATGAGCTCTCGAGTCAGACAGAGCTTGGTCCAAATCTTGACCTGGTCATTTGCTAATGTCTTTTGCTTCTTCTTCTATAATCCTTATGAATTGAGTAGAAGACTATTTGGAAACTGGCTGGTTTACAGTAGAACTTCAAGAAGCAGAATTTGTTCAGAAGAAGCAGCTAAATCAAGTTGGTATAAAAATGCTAGAAAAATCTTATTCTGAACCAAAACGAGTACACTAGCAGACATCATTTCTACCAGATTGCCAACTTCTGTAAGGTTTAAATTCTGATTCTAAACTACCCCAGCTGTCCTGCTGGGCCAGCCACGCCTTGATTTCTGTCCCAAATCTGCGACTGGCTGTCATTGAGCCCCATCAGAAGATGCCACAGAGCAGTGAGCACCGGGAAACTGGGAGGTCGTGTGCCAGGTCATTTGGGCATGGCCCTATACTGTCCCACAGGCCTGGATCCAGGCCAGTCACAAAGCACAGAGGACAGCACCCAGAGGAAGCTCAGGGGCCCTGCTACGCTCACCTGAGCTCCTCCCCACACCAGCAGCACCCAGGGATGAGGCGAGGTGCACTGGGGACCTCCTGGAAGCCCACCCTACACAGCATGGGGTCCTGCTCCCTCCCTGGGGGTGGGATGCTGCAAGAGGGGACAGCAGCCGTGCAGCCCCCTTCCAGAGATCCTCCCCGGAGCCTCTCGCAGCCCTAATGACTCCATCTCCGTGGCAGGAACAGGCAGTGGGTCCCAGGAGAAGCAGCTGTGGCTCAGAACTACCCCAGGAGCTTTGTAAAAACAGCCTTCCCCAGAACAAGGCAATTGGTGTTTGCAGAAGGCTCCCAGGCGACTGTGCTACACAGCTGGGGACCCGGTGTGTTTCCTCTGGAGACTGGGCAAGGTGATCCCCTGGAAATGAGCAGCCAAGGCCGGGGGTGGGGTGCACATCAGGAGCACGGGCAGAGAGACTTGCTCTGAGGGCTGGAGGCAGAAATCCCCCTGTTAGCGGTCCCTCCGCTGGAGGCAGGAACCACAGTCAGATGCCTGCAGGGCCCTGAAACCACAGCTGGAACACCAGCTGCTCCCCTCCCTCCCACCCTAACGGCAGAGCACCCTGCACTTCACCAGAACCTTCCGGTCCAATGCCTCCCGTGCAGCACTGATGGGGAGGGTCCTTCTCCCACGGAACCCCGAGCACCCAAGGGCAGAAGCCCTAATCCATGCACCTCTGGGCTGGGGCACCCCAGGGCGGGTGCCAGCACCAAGGAAGCCCACAATAAATGCTATTATTGTGGCTGTTACCCTCGTTTCACTGAAGAGGAAGCCAGCTCTGAGGGATGGTTATGACTCAGCCTCAGCCCCGTGATGCTGCTGGGACAGGAACTCTGGGCTCTGGGGTTCGTTCTCTTCCCCATGCCCATCGTCTCCCCGCCTCCCCCCGCACACCCCCCGCACACCCCTTTCCCTCTTCCTCTTACAGCCAACTGGAAGGCTCTATGGGTCAGGGTAAAATCTCACTCAATAGTCTAAGGGTGCCCTGACCGGAGTGGCCCGGTGGGTTGGGCATCCTCCCGAAAAGCAAAAGGTTGCAGGCTCGATCCCCAGTCAGGGTGCTCAGGAGACAACTGATTGATGTTTCTCTCCTTCTTTCTCCCTCCCCTTCCCTCTCTCTAAAAATAAATAAAATAAAATCTGTAAAAAATAGTCTAAGGTCTCTCATTTATAGAACCCCACCCTTTCTCAAGAAGAGTCCGTGGGGCCTTCTAAGAACACCTTTGGACACTCCACCAATGGGTGGTCTTTGTACACTTTGAGTCTGACACACACAGGTTGCCACTTAACAGCTGGGTGATTTGGGACACATTTCAGCACCCGTCTGGGCTCAGTTTTCTTGGTTGTGAAATGGGGATGATCACAGTTACAACTAAAGATGGTGAGAATTACGGAGAAGGGCCAGCAGAAAGTCCTAACAGGTGGTAGGTATTATTCAGGTGGTGGGCACCATCCTCATTACCTGTTCCACACCCCAGATTCTGGCCCACAAAAACCTCCAAAGTGTGCATGCTCTTGCCTTATTCACCCCGTCTGCCCCTGCAGGCTCCCCTGGGCCAGCTGACATAACCTGGAGGAGCGGGTGACTTGTGATGTGTCATCCCCACCCATCCCAGGGGCCCCCAGAAATAATAAACAAGAAGTGACTTCTCCTATTCCCCAGCCCAGGCTTCTTTAATTGAAATCAAATATTTGCACACTCCCCAAGGCCTATAAATCTGAATTGCTCTCAGGGAAAAGAAAAAAAAAAAAAAACACTTGGGTGCAAAGACAGTGAGTGTGGGTAGAGGTGGCCCAGTCAAACCTGGGAGGGACAACCCAGAACAACCACACAGCTGAGAGCGTGGGGTTTCCAGAACACTCTCCCCCGCATCTCTGTGAAAGTCCCACTGAGCATCACTCCAGGGTGTGAGAGGGGAGGGAGGCGGGAGGGGTGGACGTGCAGCCCCACCCTGAAAGCCTCCAGCCCAGCAGGAAGTGTCTGGCTGCCCCCTCACCAGTGTGGCTGTGGCAGGTGGTAAGATGCCGAAACACCACAGGCTGGTCTGGTCGGGAAGAAGCTGCTGATGCTTCCTCCCCACGTCGCTCTCCTCCAACTCCCAGACCTCCCCCAGGATCCCGCAAGGATAGAGTTCACCTCCGGCCCTGTGGAGGCTTCCCGAAAGTGCTCTGATGGGCGCCCGATGTTAAACCTTCTGACCATCACCCCTGGGCAGGGGTAAGGGGCATGAAAAATGAAAAGAAAATTCTGAGGGATTCAGAAGAGGGACAGGGATGCAAATGTTGGAGGAAGGAGAGAGAGGGAGAGGAGGAGAAAGGCTGACACCATCCTCAGTGGGTTAACGAGAAGCTGCTGGTTGCTACCAGGCCCCACGTCCTGCCCTGGCTGCCATGGCCTCTGACTTGGTGGCTCTGATGGCACCAGGGAGGCTGGGTCCAGGCCCCAAGTTCACACACGCAGAGCATCCGCCTCTCACCGTGGTGCCCCAGACTCCAGTCCCTCACCCTCGGCTCCACACTGCCACTGGTTATCTTTGCTGATGCACAAATCCTTCCGAGGCCCCGCCTCCAGACTACGGTGCAAGTTCCTTTAACGCACCTTACAAAGCCACCTTCGCGTGGCCCCGAGGACCTGTGCCTCCTCCACAGGAACCCTCTGGTTCAACCACGTGGATGAGACTGCTCCCAGCCCCCAACATCAGCACACCCCGCCCCCCCCCAGTCGTGGTCGGCATTTTTACAATCCCAGGTGACACCACAACTGTGAGAACAAGGAGACCCCTCCTGTTCCGTCACCCACACCTGTCCACTGAGTTCAAGGCCCCCACTCTTCAGAGGGGTGACGTAACCCTGGAAAGAATCTCACAAACAAAGCCTCTTCCCTGAGATGATTTATGAAGGCCCTTCCAGAAGCTTCCTAACATCCCCCAAGACAAGAGGCGGCTCTGAGATAAGCCTTTGTTGTGTGAATTAAAGCTTTTTTCTTCTGTTTTAATTGGAAAATGGCCACCTGCATAAATTTCATCCAAAACCACAGAAAAAAAGTCTACAGATAAATCTTCTCTTGAAGATAAACTGACAGCAGCTCTGATTACAATGGGCAGAGGGTTCATTTCAAGGTAAGAGTTTAGAGGTCAATCGTTCCATTTTACAGAAGTGGAAACTGAGATTCCGAGAAGTGAAATGACACCCCAGGGTCACACGGTCAAGAGGCAGAGCGCCCAGGACACACCCCTGACATTTACAAATACACCCACCTGCATTTTAATGTAATTGATTACAACCCTGACCAGCCCACTGAAACGTGTCTGCCCCAGGGCAGCTCTGCAGGTACTTTCTGCATCTTGTGCTGCACCGCACAGAGCATCTGAGGATGGGGCCTCTGCTTCCTGGCAGAGTGAAGGGCACTTCCAGGCCTTAGCCCTGGTGTGGTTTCTCACCCTCTGCACTGCCCGTAAACATGGCCAGCGCCGGTGCCTCTGACAGTGACAGCTGCTGGTTGCACAATGAGAGGTTGGTTGTTCCTGCTTCCTGACGCGGACCTCGGCGGCGGTGGCGGTTCTGGGGAAAAATGCCTGTCCTCTTCCGGACCCAGCATGGTGCCGTGAGAACATTCATGTGTCACGCACGCGGGGCGCTGGTGTTTTGTCCACATCTCATTCATTTCTAAAGGAAAAGCATCTTGCAAGGTGAGGGTGACTTCAGAAACAGCCTGGAGTTTGAATTTCCGGCTACAGCTCTTACTGTTCGGCCTTGGGCACATTGCTTGGCCTCTCTGAGCCTCAATTTCTTCATCTTCAAAAGTGGTGGTCACGCCATCTGTGGAGCAGGGGTTCAGTCCCGCGAGCTCACCATCAGAGCTTGGCCACCCTGCTGACCGAGGTCATTGCCTCAGAGTCCCTTCCTGCCATCCACCAACGGCTCACTCACAGCCACACTCCTCAGAGACCAGGCTCAGCCTGGCCAACGCTGTCCCATCCACGACCTCCCCTGGTGCAGAACCAGGTCCCAGGTAGCTGCCTGCCTTTGCTGGGGGCTGACCGCCCCTTGGCCAGGTGCCCCCCAGGCCCTGTCAGCTCCAGGCTCCTCCTGCCCTGCACTCTGGTCGACAGTGTGGTCTGGACGCCCCATGGTCAAGGTTCTCCTCAAAGGCCCAAAACCTCTGACAGTCACCACAAAGCAACTCACGGCTTTCCTCACGGGGTCAAATGGATGACAGTAATTCACTGATGTCCCTATGGCCCTGTCCCACATGCTGTGACAAACAGATTATGTAATGCTTGCAAGATTCCTTCACCGTAGGATCTCTGTCCAAAATGAAGCTCGTGCCCCAGTGACGGCTGTTACTGAGGGGTAGTGAGTGGCCTGCTGCCCACTGGGCCCGTCAGAATGACCAGCTTTCCATCTGGGTGCTGTCCCTGTCCGCCACGCCCCCCAGAGCAGGGTCAGAGGGCCTCCCCGCCCCACTCCAGGTCAACATCTACTACAGACTGAAACTTGGTGCCTGCTCCCAGGCCCCACCCCCACCCAGTGCAAGCCTAGACTGGCTCAGACAAGGGGTCCGGGGAGCGGAACTCACAAGCAGAAGCTGGAAGCCAGGATGCCAGGCGGTGGGCCCGTGTGGTGGCAGACAGAACTGCTGGGCAGGGGGGCGGGAGAGGAAGGGCATGGGGAGGAAGCATAAGACTCGTCGTCCTGGTGTCTCAGTGACCCAAACACTCTGTCTGCCTCACTGTTTACCCTAAAAGGACCAATATCGGGTCTCACCCAATGCAAACCTCCAAATTTTGGCAAGTGCCCAAAACAACCCTGGTGGTAGGAGAATGCAGGATGCATTAAGGCTCATGGATCTGGAATGCCAACGACTATTTATTTACTGGGTTGTGGAGCTAATACAGGGGAAGAGAGGGGGAGGGGGGAAGCTGCTGCAGCCACTTAGTTCTTCAAAGCCCAGAAAAGAGAGTGGCTTTGCTTCTCTTCCTCACCTCCTGCCACAGCCAATTACAAGTCATGGAAACATCACCTTGAAAATGTGCTCCGGGTATGCACATGCGGGCACACGCGTGCCCAGCATGTGCATGCATCCACACACGTGTGTGCACGCTTGCTCAGCCCCTTTTGCTGCCTGCCCTCCGGAGAGAATTAAGAGCCGGTGAAGAGAAAGCCCTCACCGACTGCCGGAGAGAATGAAGAAGAGGCCCGCCGCTTCGGAAAACCGTCTGGCAGTTTCTCAAGCAGTTAAACACAAAACTCCACACGACGCAGCAAATTCCACTCCTCGGTGTAGACTCAGGGGAAATGAAAACCTACGGGCACACAGAGACTTGCACAGGAAGGCTCGCAGCGGCACTATTCACACGAGCCCCACACTGAAAACACCCAAATGTCCGTCCGCTGGGGAACAGCGTGCACAGCCGTGCGATGGAGTCCTACTCCAGATTAGAAAGGAACAAAGCACGGACGCCCTTGACAATGCGGATGAACCTCGAAACCGTTACGCTCAATAACGAAAGCCAGACACAAGACACCGCACATTGTAGGATTCCACGTGTACAAAATGCCCCGAGGCGAGTTTATAGACAAATTTATGGAGACACAAGCCGGTTAGTGGTCACCTAGGGCTGAGGACAGAGAGCACCCGTAAATGGACACGAAGGATCTTAGCGGGTGATGACAATATTCTAAAGGTGCATGAGGGGCACGGACAGCTGCACCACTTGGTAGAGGGACTAAAAGTCACCGAACTGTGTGCACTGCAAAGGGGTGGATTTCAGGATGCAAATAACACACCTCGCGTCGGTTTCCTCTGGCTGCCGAAAAAACGTACCACAAATGCCTCAGCTGACACAACACGAAGTATTCCGGAGGTCAGAATGGGTGTCGCCGGGCTGAAAGGAGAGTGTCAGCAGGCCCGCGCTCCCTGCAGAGGCTCCTTGGCTGCAGCATGCCGCGGCTGGTGGGCCCTCCCTCCACCTCCCCAGCCCGCAGGGGGGCATCTCCACATCCCTGAGTCCGACCCTCCGTTCCCATCAGCACACCTCCGGCCCTGGCCGTGACCCTCCCGTTCCCTTTTAGGAAGAGCCTTGTGATTACAACGGGCCCACCTGCATCCTCCAGGAACCTGTTTCCAGCTCAAGATCCTTAACTCAGTGACATCTGTAAGGCCCCTTCTGCCATAGAAAGTAATATATTCACAGGTTCCAAGGATTAGGGCAAGGGCGTCTTTGGCAGGCTATTCTGTCTATACGTCAATCAAGCTGTTAAAGAGAAAAAGAAATAGCGCCCTGACTGGCATGGCTCAGTGGGTTGGGCTTTGTCCCTCAAACCAAAGGGTCACTGGTTCCGTTCCTGCTCAGGGCCCATTCCTGGGTTGGGGCGTGCAAAAGGCAACCAATTGATGTTTCTCTCACATATCAATGTTTCTGTCTCTCTTTCTCCCTCCCTTCCCCTTTCTCTAAAAGTAAACAAAATCTTTTAAAATTTAAAAAAATAAATCGCCAGGGTAGGCTATGGCCACCACATCGGGCATCACCTGTCTGGAGCCCCCACTGCCGCAGCCCGCAGGGGCCCTGCCCTGGGACAGCACATGCAGCAGAAATGAACGGAAAGGTCCTCATTTTGGCTTCAAAACCTAGGAGGGAATGGGACAAGAGAATGGCAAATCCTGGCAGGAAGACAGGGATAATTAGTCAAGTTCAAGGCCGGGGAGGGAGTGGGGCAGAACAGGAAAAATGCTTTTAGTTTTTACTGACTCGACTCTGTCAATTCCCAGGAAAAGGCGTCCTGCCTGCACAGCTCGAAGTCTTGCGGCGTCCTGAGATCTCCCTCGCATTGATTATTTTAAAGGAACCCAAATCGAGTTAGTCCCCAGATGATCTCTGATGTTGGCAAGCGCCTAGATCAATACGTGAGGAGCCACTCGGAGCCCCTCCCCAGCAGGCGCCAGGGCCAGGCTGTGCTCACGGAGGTCAGGAGAGAAAGCACCAGGGCTCCCTTCCGCTCTAGAAGCAGCCCCTTGCCCTCCCGCTGACAACTCCCCGTGGCAGCTGCCGAGGGTGCCCCTCAGCCTGGCCCTCGCCAAGTTCAGGGCCCTCCCAGCATATGGGAAAGGTGTTTTCTTCTCTGTCTCCTCCACGAGTCTGCGTTCTCCCTAGTGTTCAGCACCATGTGGGCACAAAGTAGGTGTTCAGTGAACACTTGCAGGTACAGGTACATGCATACATATCCTGCATGTGCGTGTTTTATGCCTATAAATAGGTTTTTATTCGTAGCACACAGTTCATATTCACAGAATGCTTGTTTCCATACTCATGCACACATGTATAAAGCATGTTTTATATATAGAACATACATGTTCAGTAAATGATTGTTTCATATCTATTGTGCGTATATGTAATTCATATACATACATATTAATGAATGAATAGGTGCGGAACATGCGGTTTAAAGGCAGAACAGGCTGAGGAGCTGAAATGGAACTCCAGAAGGGCAAATTTTACCCCTCTTTCACTCTCCACTGCATCCCTAAGCCTGAGCACAGTGCCTGCTTGGCATGTAGTGTGTGCACAATAAACACTGTTGACTGGATGAATGGCCAGCCTACTTTCATTCAATGAGCTTTTACTGAGCAAGTACTTAACCCAGCATCCAGTCTATGCTTTCTGGATGGTGGGGGGCACCTAATAAATGGGAGTGCAAACCACAGACACTACACACTAACCAAGGGGAGGGCTCTGAAGGGAAGGAACAGGCTGCCTAGGGAGTTGAGGAGGATGTTCAAGAAAGACTGAAACTGACAAAGGAGGTGTCTGTCCACCTTGCAGAGACCCAGGGGCACAGCATCAGGCAGAGGGAACAGCATGTGCCAAGGGTGGAACAGAAAAGGGGGCGCTGCAGCCAGGGAGGAAGGGCAAAGAGGCCACAGGGAGCTCAGAAGAAGGCAGGGGCTGGGTCCTCAGGACCTGGGGTTTTGTTTAGTTTTTAAATGACAATAGGAAGCCTCTGAGGGCTTTAAGCTGAAGGATGGTCAGCTCTGATTTCCATTTTCAAAAGATCTTGGGCATTACAAAGAATGAATTGGAGGGGGTAAAAAATGCCCCCTACCACCACCTTGCCTACTTGTCAGGGGCGACCCTACTGGCTGCCCCTGAATCGCACCCAGAAAGACCCACATGACTCAGCCATCCCCAATTCACTCCACTTTTCAGACATTTTATGAGTACCAGGATGTCCCAGGCGCCGTGAGAAACACTGGAGACACTGAGGGGACACAGGCCCTGTCTGCCAGGAGCCTGAACTCTCGACAACAGCAGCCAGCTTGGCACAGACTGGAAGAATTTAGCCCCGACCAACACTTCTGACTGAGGGGGGCAGAGACTCAGCGCTCCGCATCTACACAGTGTCCTTATTTCCTTCTCTCTTTGCCAGGTTGTCTACACCTTGCCTCCTTCCAAACGAGCCCTGAGTCGTGCGCAACGACAGCAAAGGATCGATGAAGATGAGAAACAAGGAAAAAACCTAATAGTGGAAGCAAAGCAAATACACTAAACCCAAGGGCTGCTTGGAGCAGCTGTGCTTCAGCATGAACTTGGCTCCGAGCTTCCTGGCAGCCAGGGCAGAAGGGATACAGGAGGAGGAGGAGAACGGAGGAAGAACAACCTTTCCTCTATGTGGCTGCCGCTATATTTTAAAAATAAAAAAATGGGCTGTTAAAAAAAAAAAACAAAAAACCAGGGCAGGCAAGGAAGAGGGACCTTGGGTACAGGCACCCCCTCGTTCACCGTGCTCATTACAGAACTCAACATCTTCCCTTAAAAATGTGCTCCTCCTCTGGTTCTGCTAGTTACCAAGGTAGAAATGGGCATTTCTGGCTCATCTTTCTTACTTCCTCCCTCCCTATCAACTTCACACACATTAAATTAGTCACAAGTCCTAAAAATGCCATCCCCCAAACAGTTCTCGAATCTGTTCTCTCCAGCCCAGCACCTCTGCCTAACAACCGGCTACCCTGTCCCAGAAACAGCCACCTAACGCGGGGTTCCTGCCTCTGGGCTGGCTCTGCTCCACAGTGTCGGCAGAGGGATTATTCCAGAAATCTTAAATCTGGCTGCATCGCCCTTCTGCTTGCAGTCCTCTCCTGAGAGGACTCATTCTACCCTCTCCCAGTACAAAATGGGCCACAGGCCTGAGCAGGCCCGAACGCATCTCCCTTAGGGTGGCCCCTGGGTGGCAGAAGGCACATGGTTCCAGGGGTCCTAATCACTTTGTCACAGTGAGCAGTTCAAGGAGGCAGGGACCCAGGCCTCAGCCAACCAGCACACAGGCCACAGGCATGCACATGACCTCAGGTGATCCAATAAGAACTGGGGGAGGGAAGTGGATGTGAAAGCTGGAGCTGCTGGAGCCATGTTACCACCATGAGGAAGGCAGCCTGAGGACAAAGCTCACACGGGAGGGCAGAGCTGACAGAACAGCAAAGAAGTTATCCGGGGCCCGGATCAAACCCCGCCTCAAGCCCGGCCTACGCCAGCACATCTCAGTTATACGTGTTCATTAATCCCCTTTCCTAGCTGAGCTGGCTTGAGTTGGGTTTCCTGTTTTCAGCAACCAGAAGCACATCTATTCACCATAATCTCAACATAAAGTATAGACCCCTTAGTGTGTACCACAGGGAGCGGCAAACTGCAGCTCACAAGCTAAATCAGGCCTGCCTTCTGTTTTTGTCGATAAAGTTTTATTGGAACACAGCCATGCCCACTCATTTATGGATTGTCTGTGGCTGCTCCGGTGCTGCCACGGCAGAGTAAAGCCTGCAAAGCCTAAAGAGTTGCCATCCGGTTCTTTACAGAAAATGTTTCCTGACCCCTCCCATACAGGTCACCCACATTTTGGCATCTGCCTTCCCTTCCGGACTGACCACCCACCACCCTCTGCCTCCCCACCCACTGTTAACACCTGTCACCGGACTGTCATTGGCATCACTAACTCCCTGCAACCTACTAACCTCAGCTCAGATGTCACCGCTCCTCTGCGGGTCCCCCATCAGGATTAGGAGTCCCCTGTGCAGACACAGCACCTTCCCCTGACCCTACCGTCTCACCACGCTGGGCGGAACTACGCAACGTGTGCTTGACCACCTCGGGACTGTAAGCCCCGACCCGCCTGGATTAGGGTTCCTTTACCTGGTGTCCCCGTGCTGAGCACAATGCCTCACACACAGCCGGTGGCCGGATGTTCACCGACCGGAACTGCAGCCGTCTGGCTCTGCAGGGAATGAGGTCGGGTTGGGTGGTGGAGGCCCCACAGCAAGCTCACCTGCTCGCCTTGTGGCCAAGGTCCATCCTAGGGACGGGAGCCTCACTCTGGCCTCGGCCACACACGTGAGTCAGAGTTACTGATCACAGACAACAGAAGCCAGCGGTGACTCTGATGGGAAGCCCACAGAACCGACAGACAGGCTGGAGAAGCACGCTGGGATCAAGGACCACAGGGGACAGGGTGGAAGGGAGCTGTGGCCAAGGCCACAGGACATCTGCTTAGGACACTCGCCATCACCAAGGGGCTTTCCACTCTAAGGACCCGTGACTGCCCGTGTGTCGCTGCGGCACTCAGCCCAGAATCTAAGCCATGTGGCCACGCTGAGGCCGTACGCTGGTGCCCGAGCAGCTGGGGAGGTAAGAAAGAAGGTCTGGTCCACTTTCGTCTCCATGCTGGGAGGCAGAGCTCTGCCCTACACACTGGGAGTTCCCCAGGAAGGTGGGTAGGATGCTGAGCACCCCAAAATATAGAAAGCGCCCAGGAGACACATCTACTCACCAAGCTGCAGAAGGAAGTCCGTGTAGACTCAGGAGGCCCGTCTCGCCGGAGCCGGCCCCACAGAGTGGACTCAGAGGCTCCGGGTGCTTCTGCAGAGCCCCAGGGCCAAGCGTGCACAAAGGAAGTGTTTCTCCATCTCTCACCACAGAGAGCAAGTGTCAAGCAGAACTTCAAGCCTCTGCTATTGCAAAACATCTAAAATAGTCGCGAAAGCTTATTTCCAGAAACATTCTTCTCCTGCTACCCCGCGAAGACATTAGGCTTCAGCTGCGTTCTGGGTAACTTTATGGCCACCATCTGAAGTTCATTCATTCGTTCATTCATTCATTCATTCTGCAATCTGTCCCAAGACCCAGATAGGCCAGGTCCTGTGCTAGGTATTGGGGCACAAAGATGAATCTGTCACCATCCCTGACTTCCTGAAAGTCAGCTTTCACTTTGGGGAGGACAACTGTAGCAGAGGGTTAGAGGTTAGTGGTGTCCATATCTGTGCTTTGAACCTTTTTTTTACCATTTTCTGGGTCTCTCTCTCTCAGACACACACATACCGACATGCACAGGGACCTCTCTACCCCCTCAGTCAGCCACCAGCCCTGGGACTGTGGTCCAGAGAACGAAGGCTGCACGTCCAAATCGGGGTCCGATCAGGAAGGGCTGCTGGCTACTGAGTTGGCTCAGAAACGTCAAGCTTCGGCAGTCTGCTTCCCTGAGTGGGCTGGGACAAGAGGCGGAGGCTGACACTGTCACCCACCCGGCTGTGGACCGGGGCAGGCTCCAGCCCTTGGCAACAGCTGGTCCCCAGGAAACTGGGCGATAAAGTTCATCGCGGGTGCTCCTGCTCCACCCTCCACAAATCACAATACCAACCCCTGCCATTTGCACCACACTTCCCGGTTTATAAAACACACGGACACACATTCGCTCATTCACTCACTGAACACCTGTTACGCGTGAGGCGCTTTGCTGAGAGGCAGGAATCTAATACAACACGGCCCCTGCCCTTTTGGATGCCACTTCCTCTGAGAAGCCCTCCTGGGTCTCTCTGGATGGGGTGGGTTTGCTGTCCCCACCTCCCTCGTGGGCCCACAGTACTTCAGTACTTCAGGTTTCCCTGCATCACGGCGCCCTGCGTCATCACTGCCTGCCTGTCGACCTAAACTCCCTCACTGAGATGGAGAAGGAGCTCATCTATCTCATATACCATGTATCCCCAGGGCCTGGCATGTAGTGGGAGCAGAACAAATGCCTCAAGTACGAATAGGAACACCTGGGAAGACGGGGAGCCATCTGGAACCAAACCAAAAGGGCAGGGCAGGTAAGACTCTCAGGGTGAGAGGAGGGCATTACGGTTCCCCCTCAGCATCCAGACTCTCAGAGACCTCAGTGACGTGTCCCAGACATTCTTTCCAATAAAACTAGCTGGGCCTCTAATCCCACTCCCTGCATAGCAATTTTGATCCCCACCCAACACCCCAGCCACCTTCTGGCCCTCCCTCTCCTCAGGGCCCAGAGTGCCATCTGCCTTCCTGTGAACAGCTGACTGCGGGGGCCTAACGGGATCTGTACCCTCCCCCAGGGGAACTTTTTGTGAGACACGGTGGAGATAGAAGCCTGCGATTAAAGCAAAGAATGGGTTCCTGACAATGAAATGGCGGTCGTTATTTATTCATCAAACTAACATTTCCTGAGCACCTGCAGTACGCTCCATGTTAGGGGCAACCAGGAGTGAACACAGGTACAAATCGCTGCCTTCTCGGGTCTGATCCGGAAACAGTGTTACGAAAAGGTAGTATCCCTTTGGTGGGTGGAAGGATGGATAAATGAACTGCAGAAAAGGTGGTGTCCCTGCGGTAAGTGAATGAATGAGTGAGTGAATGAAGGGATGAGCGAATAAATGAATGAATAAACGAAACGCAGGTGAAGTCAAGTGCTCTATTGCAGGTAATGTCAAGACGTGACTTCCGCTGACTCAAGACACGTGGCCTGTTGGGAGGGGGTCAGACCACCTGATGCCTCACCCCCAGGCCATTCTGTGAGCTCTTCGGGGACCCCTGCCTTCACTTCTTCTCCTTTCAACATCCACAGCGCGTGAGAAATACATGGAATGAGCCCCCCTTTCTGGCTGTTGCTGGCTTCCTAATTAAAGACAAGGATCTGTGTTTACTCAGCGTCTATAAACACAGACCCAAAAAAAAGTGTTTAAGGGAAAGCAGATGAAATGTGGGTAAGGACCAGCTAATAAAATCAGGGGGAAACGCTGGGAGTTTTCAACCATGACTGTGATTAAACAAACGTGCAGAGAGCCAAGCACAGGGACCTGTGCAGGGCCTGGGTTCCAGGGCACAATGCACACCTTCGCTTCCTACAGAACTAATTGGTCCCCGGTGAGAGAGGCTGCTGAGTTCCTCTGGACCATGCAGCCAATGTGGTTTTCCCGCCTTGCTCCTGCCACTGGCTTGTCATGTAGCTCGTCAAGGGCCCGTGGACTTGCAGGGTAGCTGGGAACAGCTTTTGGAGGAAGAGCACAGGCTCAAATGGAGGGCGGCACCTGACAAAAGGTCAGAAGCTGGGGCTGCCCGCTTCTAGAACATTCACTGTCATCCCACCTTGCAGGGCCTTGGTCTCCTTATCTGGCCATTGCACTAAGTACCGGCCAAGGTCCTCTCCAATGACAGCTTCCCACAAGCCACATTCTTCCTCAGTCCAGGCAGGGACCTGGGGTGTAGAGAAGTACCTCTCTTGTGAAATAGGGGCTAGAGTCTGGCCTTGAATTTGACCATGAGTGGCAAAGACAATGAGGAGCCCCCAGGGACCCCCAGGAAACCCCAGGAAGAGAATGACTTCCCAGAGATCAAAGGGGAACAGGAGGGGCGAGGCCCAGGGCCAGCCCTAATGAAAGCCTAACGAACAAGTTTCCACAATTACAGACAACAATGGGAGGGTAAGCAGTGAGGCCCACAAAACAGTCAATGTCTTTGATTAAGTGCTGATGAAATTCCCCATCACTGCTTTAATCTGGCTCCCCTGGGGAGTTTCACTGGCTTCTCAAGACATTTTCAAAGAAAACCATCCTGAATATACATTATTCCCTAAGCCACTACACAGAGAGATTGGCCCTCCCGCCTCCTCCCCTCTTCCCTCCCTGGAGCAGGCAGCCGGTTCCCAGATGAGTCTTTAATGTCAGACAATGGCGGCAACCTGGGCCCTCTTCCGAAAGACGCTCCTTCTCACCAGCGTGGGCACGGTGCAGGTCCCACTCCTTTATCAGAGGCTCGGCTCACCAAGGGCTTTCTGTGCCTGAGGCTGAAGCCAATCTCCCTGGGCTGGGACCAGTCTCCCAATGCTGACACCCCAGTAAATATCAAAGACCTCCCTGGATACCAACTGGGTTTTAATACCAGAGTGGAATCTAGCCTGGGTCTACTCCAGGCTGACCCAGATTCTGAATCCTCCGGAGTATACATGATCAAGAGCAAAACACACCAAAGGACTGCTCCAAAGCTGAACTGATCTGCCCACTCACACCTTGTAGTTCCTTGAATGGGGCCTCCCTATTTTTTTTGCACATGCTGTTCCCTTTGTCTAAAATGTTGTTCCCAGCACTGGCCTTCAAATTCAGTTGTAGCTGTCACCTTCTCTGTAAAGCCCCCCCCCCCCCCCACCAAGCAGAGTTCAGTTCAACGTGTCCACAGTGCATGAGCCCGGCCAAGCCCTGGGCTTGGCCAGACGTGCAGAGGAGAAACGTCCACATCCTGCAGGAGACCCTCCAGCCTGGTGTCTCCAAATAACCTCTTGCTCGCACCTCTATGTTTTAAAGTTTTACTGTGCAAGACGTAAGATGTACAAAAAGTACATAAAGAATAACACAGCCACCTCTTACACTCACCACCCAGGTTAAGGCACAAAACATAGCAAATACCCCACCTAATCCTATCCCTCTCCCCAATGCCCCAGAGCTAATAAGCACTACACCCTGGATTTGGTATTTACCACTGCCCTGCATTTCTTCACATCTTGACTACATCTGATTGCACCCCCATAAGCAATGCGTATCACCGGTTTGCAAATGTTCAAGTTGTCATAACCTGAACGCTTCGCGTGTTAATACGATGGCTTGCGTTCATGTCCGTTGCCTCCGCAGGGCACGCCCCTCTGTGAGTAGGGCCACTTCCTGCAGCTCTCTCTGTCAGGTGGGGGGCACCTCCCCCAAACCCTGGCACACAGTTCGGGCTTACTGCACACTTGCGGGAAATGGGGGAGAGAACAGGCAGGGCAGGGTTTTCCCCCACTGGGCCCGGAGAGGGAGTGTGGAGAGGGTGCAGAGGGTGCAGAGGGCTTCCCCGGGTGGGGCCTGCCTGTGGCACAGCCTCCTGAAGGCCTCCTACTCCCGGAGTACGAAGGTGCACTGGACCCGGGGGAGACCCCGCCCAGAGCTGAGCTGGCTGACGGGAAGGGCATTGGGCACCGCTGACTCTGAAGAACAGAAAGTACAGGATATACCCGGCTCGCAGGAGGGGCTCTGGACATGTTTGGTGAATGAATAACCACCTCCACCGATAAGAAAATGGAGAGGCTGGAACAAGAAAGTGCGGCTGGTCCAGAGGAGACCCAACACGGGGACCATCTCACAGAAAGTGGGAGTCCTCTCTCGCTGCGGGGCTAGCGTCTTCTTTCCTTCAGCCCCAGCTCCCACAGCAGAAGCTTCTCAAGAAGCCCAGGTGGCTTCCAGGGTCTTTGGGGAAAACCCAGTGCGTATCATACAAATGAGCAGGGTGGGGAGATGGAAGGGAGAGGGGAGAGTGGACAGCTTACGTGGCCCCCCGGGAGAACAGGCGAATTCAGACAGCAGAGAATAAAGGAGGGGATGGGGCCTCGGGAAATGCTCTTTTCGTGAATTAACCTGTGTCTTAGCCTGAACAGCATCTGCCCACCAGGTGGAGGTTAAAAAGAGCTGGTGCTAAGCAAATAAACCCCAACTATAGTCCTGACCAGCTGTGCAGCCTTGGGCAAATCACTCAACCTCTCTGGGCTTCCATTTTCCGGAAGAAGTATCCACTCCTTCTACACACTCTGGGAGCAAGGCCACCATGAGCCTGACCTGTGGACATAAAACAAAAGCAGCTCCCTGGGCTGGGGGATGTTTCCTGGGCCGAGGCCATGGCACAAGCACGCCACCGTCTACGGGTGTAAGGTGTTGCCACTAGACTTCGCTTTCTATCATATAAGCCCCCTAATGGCTTTCTTTCCTTCCTCTTCTTCTTTTTTTTAAGATTCAAAACATAGGGCTTGGTCAATGCTAAGTAAAATGGAGAGCCAGGAAGCTCATCTTTAATTCAGCGCTGACCAGGATCAGCTCAGCTCAAACCTGCCAAAACGCTTTCTTCCCGCACCTCTGTTCATAGATGGCTGTTCCTAGAGTTCGCTCTCAATTATTCACTCCCACGGAGACATTGTTTCAGAGTCGGAGAAAGGCCTGGGGGAGGGAGACAGGCAGGCAGGGAGACAGGGAGGGAGGGAGGGAGGGGCAGGGAAGAAAGGGGGCACCTGAGAAAGGGGTAGACCTAGAAAAGACATCCTGCCTCCGAAGGGGTCTGCGCCCCCAGGGTGTGGTCACTGGGAGACAGACATATCAATCACCCAGAGCCTCTCACACACCCAACCTCATGCTCCTCGAGCCTGAAGAAGGGAGTCTCAGGGAAGTGAAGCGACTTCCTCAGAGCAAATGGCAGAGCTGGTTACACACTGCAGGGGCGCGGCAGCGGGCTCCTGCAGCCCTGGGAGCAGATGACACCCACGCCCGCAGGTAATTAAAACCCCGAGTTTCCTTTTACCAGCCGCGCTCAACTCCCCAAGGGCCACCAGCGAGGATCTGCCGAGCTGAACTAGGTCTCCGCGAGGCGGTGGTGCGGAGGAGGATTCAATGACAGGGTGCACGCTGTGGGAAACCTCTCCCATCAGCAGCTTTTTCACTTTGTGTTCTGGTCCTTCGTTTTCTTGCTCTGGCCCTCAAAATGATGAGGCTGAGTTTGGGGAATGACTCAGCAGGGTCAGCCCAGGGTGCCTCAGGGCAAGGAGCTGGAGCACCATCCCTCCCTTCATCAGCCAGAACCCAGGACTGTCTGATTGACAAGGTGCTCAGGAGCACGCAGCCCAGACACTTGGCAGGAGGACAGACTGGAGAAGAACGGGGAGGAAGGGGTAACTTCTGGACACTCCATAAACGCCTATTTGAGATGCTAAAAGTGTGTTCCTCTTTCGGATCTAATCATAGAAACACATATATACACATGTACAAATTATGAATCTTGGCATCTGAAATTGTTTAAAATACGGCAATTTCAATTTCCACTCAAAGCAGAAAATGAATTCATGCCCGTACTCATCAAAGGTATATCTAGCACCTACGTACCCAGCCCCTTTCAGGCCTTTGTGCCTTCCTTAAAATACAGCTGAGGAGTTCTGAATCAGGGCCTCTCCAACATGCAGGGGAGGATGACAAGCGAGCTGCCTGGCAGCAGGGAGCTCGACAGAAAGCGACACGTGAAATACCATAGCGGCTGTCTGGAATCGGCACTCCCTTCAATGGTTAGAGATCGGCCACCCACCTAGATGCCCTCTCTGCATGCACTTCTCTTCCTCCCACGTCCCACCCCAGAGCACAGGCAGAGCCTTGTGGAAAGGGGTGACGCTCCTCTGCAGAGGTCAAGTGTGCCCCTCTCTCTGAATGCGCAGGAGAGGGGAGACCCAAGTGCTGCGGACGTAAGCTTGCCTGTCCGCTCCCGGGAACAGGAGAGCAGCTCCCCCATGGAGCTAACGGCAAGTTCGCCCCTGCTTGGACACTGACCGAAACGAGGCCGCCCAAGCAGAAAACGCTTTGCTATGGTTGCCAGTCAGTCGCTGTCACTCATCCTACCTTCCCTGAAAATAACGTCCATACAACGAGAAGAGAGTTGCGGGTAGTACGGTCTCTTTAGATGCCCTTCGCCCAGCTGGCAGCTAACTGGGAGTGCTCAAGTCTAGAAAAGTCACGTGACCTCTCTGGACCCCAGGTTACCTCGTCTATCAAATGGTGACAATTTCTTCCCACAGGCATAGGAGGGTCTGACCCCTGGAAGCTATTCTATTCTAAGAATTGCTGGCTATCGTGTGCCCCCCGACCAGCGGGCCAAACCTGCAACCCCAGAATGTGCCCCGACCCGGAATCGAACCCTCAACCTTTCGCTTTGTGGGATGACTCCCAGCCAACTGAGCCATACCGGACAGGGCAGGCCTGCTAGCGTTTTAACCTCAGGAATGCCTGGGCTGAAGTTTTAGTAAGTCTGGTCTGCTTTGTTGCATACCATGTATGAAGTGGTCTAAACTTTGGTTTGGTTCTTTCCCTGGAAACAGTGGAGCTCCAGCTTTCTTAGAAGAGAAGAGAGATGAGGAGAGAAGATGGGGAGGTAAGGTAACAGAGCCACATCGCAGAAAATGCACCAAAGAGAGAAAGTCATCCCGTCCGGAACTCCATACCACGACCTCTGACACCGTTTCGGTCTGTGTCTCCTGCCAGGTTTTTTCCTATAAATGACGGCTTTTCCCAGTTTCTTCCCAGCCTCCTTGGCTCTCGCACGGAGTGACTGCTGTATAACCAAGAATGCGGGCGCTGTCAGACACTTCCGTTATTTTCCGTTTCTTTTGTTATTGTAAAAAGAACCAAGCTGAAGATCTTTTTGTTTTCTATTGTCTCCTTAGGGAAGCTTCCCAGAAATGGGTTCGCTGGGTCAACAGTTACAACTATTTTCAGGGCTTACCCTGGCTGGTGTGGCTCAGTGGGCTGAGTGCCAGCCTGTGAACCGCAAGGTTGCTGGTTCAAATCCCTGTCAGGGTACAAGCCTGAGTTGAGGGCCGGATCCCTGGTGGGGGTGTGCTCGTACATCGATGTTTCTTTCCCTCATTCTCCCTCCCTTCCCCTCTCTCTAAAAATAAATAAAATTCTTAAAAAAAAAAACAAAACAAAACACAAGTATCTTCTGGGCTCTTGACATAAATTGTCCCAGGTGCCCAGAAGGGCCTTTGGAAGACCCACTGGCCACCAGCAAGAAGACACAGGTGCCTTCATGGGTGACACCTTTCATAGGCATCACGGGCCAGGGACAAGGACCCCCGCTGGGCTTTCTCTGACAAGAGCTCCTATG
The DNA here is from genome assembly GCA_004027475.1 of Anoura caudifer. Taxonomy (NCBI): domain Eukaryota; kingdom Metazoa; phylum Chordata; class Mammalia; order Chiroptera; family Phyllostomidae; genus Anoura; species Anoura caudifer. Next base: position 218,033 of record PVKU01001124.1, on the reverse strand, counting down.
GAACATTCCAGACTCTGCACATCAGCACTTCCAAGTCCCCCTTGCTGAGTGGCAGCCCTGTGTGCCACACAGGAGAGTCAGCTCCACACTGGACTCCAGTGCGTCCACACTCCCACCCCCACTGCTATTTCATGGGATCACGAGCAAAAGATCGGGTTTCCTTTCTTTCGGTTTTAAGTGTCCAAGGTCTTGGAGACAAAGATCAGTTTATCTGGAGAGAGGCATTTTCCAACCACACTCCGGGTCATGATCGTGGGGGCCGGGGCGCCTGGGGAAAGGGCGCACGGGGCCACTTCAGAGGTCAGACCTCGTTTATTCCTCATTTGCCGCGGCCAGTGTCAAGGCAGAAGTATGCAAATGCCATCTTTCTACACTTCCCCTGTGTTTCGCCACCGAAACTTTGAGAAACACTGCTTGGGAAAGAGACAGTTCCACTTGAGGCAGGGCCCCAGGCAGGCGGGGTCCCCCCAGGCGGGGCTCTCCCAGGGGGCCCAGGAGCCCCTTTCGAACCCACCCCAGGGAGGGGCATTCCACCACAGGGGCAAGGACAGTCAGAACAGTCCTAAGTAAATCTAGAAGTTGTGACCAAAGAGTCTGACCTCACCAGGCCGAGAGAGGCTGCATCCTTCCCATCTATGGGGTCTCCCAGACTGGACAGAGCTGGTGCACACCCCCCACACACACACACACAATCCTCTCCAGTGTCAAAGACCCAGGAATAGCTACACACACACGCAACACCCGTGGCCCAGCACTGGGGCAGGACGACCGGCTGCACGCCCTGAACACGTCCTCCAGGCGTCCCAACACGCAATGGAACGGCAGGGCAGCTCGCCGAATCCGGCACTTCAACGATCCTCAAAGGGCCGCACACCGTTTTTTAACTTAAAAAGAAAAAACACAGCCTTAACGAAATGGAGAAATGTATCTGCCGGTTGCATCTATCTGTACTTGTTTCACGTGGGGCGTACTGCACGTCACTGCGTATTGTGCACTGCTGTCCATGCCGCACTTTTACACACGCACGCACGCAGCCGTCAGCGTGCAAACACTCCTCAAGGGCAAGCCTGGACGCTGTCCAGAGTTCCTTTCCCGACGTGCGTCGGTTTGCTGCGCTGACTCCCGGACCCCACAGTGCTTTTGGACCTTGAGGAACATGACCACCTACTAGGTACTGGCAGAAAATTGATCTCAGATAAGAACAGGAAACCAGGCCTCCCAGGCTGGTGAGCTCCAGGCCAGAGCCCTGGACTTCACGAGCCGCCTCCCAGGACAGGCTGTCTGGTCACAGAAGTGGCCCTCCTCCCCCTCAGCAGGACTTCTACCTCCCTGGCCTGGTCCCTCCTTCTTTCAACAAGTGAACCTGTGGGACTCTGGCAACTCACTTCACCTCCCTGGCCCACCCCCGCTGGCTGGACAGGTTCCCGCCTGGGACGAGAATCGACTTCCCGAGTGGGATTCCTAGAGGAGGTTGCCCCGTGTTGGGATGCAGACGCCCCAGCACTCGGGATGGGTGGTCCCCGGGTCAGCACTCTCCAGCTGAGAGATGCTGCCCCTTTGACCACTCATCCAGCCCATGCCTTACAAATTGCCTTTCCTGTGCGGGCCATGGGCGAAGAAGGATGGGAAGGATGGGACTGGGCGATCCTCAATGTCCTGCCCATCCTAGACCCACTGCCCGGAGTTAGAAAGAGACCGGCAGGGGACAGCCGTCTCTGGCGGTTTCTCTAGTTGGGCTCCTCTCACTTGAGAGCACTGGCTACAAGTGTGGGTTCTTGACCCTCCCACCTAAGCTGGGGTCAGGTGACAGGAAGACTGGGGGAATGCACGCATGGAATGTTCTGGCAAGTTCAGATACTGCAAATGGGTGGAGCACTACGAGCGCTCGATCCTGCATCTAACTTATTCTCTCAAGTCTACCGTGACCCTTATCCAAGCCCAGGGATTTTCCTTTCAAAGTCAATCCCCCCAAAGCTCAAGCCCTCAGCACCCCTCTTTCCCCCACACCTTGCCCCTGTGAGGGTGCAGAGTGATACAGAGGATGCCACACAGCCCGAAACCAAACGCATCAGGCATATTAATAGCATGTGTCACTTTCACACTGAATTTACCCAAAACCTCACCACTGAAATTAGTCCAAGTAATCTACCTGCAAGAATAACTTATAAAACCTGAATTTCCCCGGCAGGCAAGTTCACAGAAGGGGGCTGGCAATGCTGGTGGCCGAGAGGCCCACCCCCAAAACCACACCCTCTTCTCACAGCATCCGGCTGTGCCAGCACCGACTCTTTGGTAGACGATTTTCTTGGGTAATTTTCGAGTGAAGTCTGAGGTCCATGAGAGAAGGGGTAAGAGCATTGGGTGGCTGCCGAGGCTGGTGTGGCCCATGTGAGCGCCAGGTCTGCTCGGTGTTGGCCTCCACGTTTTCTCCGCTGCCTCCTCTGTGAGACGGGGGTGATGGCAGCTGCCCCACAGAAGGATCGCGAAGGTAAGAAATAAGACGCAAGGTACACATCACCCATGCTTGCTCGGGGAAAGCTGTGATTATCTCAGGGGAGACCAACAAAAACGCCCTGAGCACCCACAACCTGACGGTCACGGGAGCTGTGTTAGCGTCAGGCAGGCTGCGGCTGGGCCGAAACCGCCTGTGCAAAGGCTCGGCCTTGCGGCCTCACTCCCGGTTCCTGCCCCCGCTTCATCGACCAGCCGCGCTGCCCTCTCTGGGGTCCAGTGACTCTCCCTGCTGTCTCCACGCCTAGTCAGAGAACATTTCCAGTTCCTGAGTGACAAGAAAGGGTTGTGCAGGGCTGGGCTGGGGTTAGACCAAGGAAATAAACCCAGAACTCCTCCTTCCTCTGTGCTGCTCAGGCCCTGAGGGACTTGTGTTGGGTAGCAGGAGGACTCACTTTATCCCCTACAGGGACCCATCCCAGGGCCTAGCACATAGTAGGTACTCAACTACCATTGCTCACTAGCAGAACGGACCTGATTCCTCCAGGAGGAGCTGAACTCCTGGCAGCCACGAAGGCGTGTTCAGACATGACTGTAAAACACCCCGCTGCCTTCCTCCGCCGGGCTCTTTGATCTGCACGGGCCCCTCTCTGGTGCCTCTGCAGCTCAGAGCAGCGGGCAAACCCAGAGTTCAGGAGCAGAGCAGACATTTTAGGATGTTATTGCCCGAGTTTCACTTCCACAATGCCTTCTGAATTCTACTTCAACTCTGGTTTTGAGCAAAGCTGGGGCCAACGCACAGACCTCCCTTAGTCTCCGGGCTCCTCTCCCGAGTCTCAGCACGGAGGCTGCGTGGAGAGGGGACTTGAATTACTGTCAGGCGAGGCCAGGCTCCAAACCCGGCACATTCAGACACTTTCTGAGTTAAGAGCCACAACAAGCTGCAAAACACGCACCAAGATGCAATTGGCAAAAGACTCCACAGTTAGGGAGACAGAGGTGAACAGAGGCGCACCTGACCCCAAGATCCAAGGTTCCTCATCCTGCCACTGTCCCCTTTCAAAGGAGAGCCACAGAGGGGCCAGCCGCGGGGTTCGGTTCTGCTGAAAGCCCCCCTCAGCCGTCTGAAAGAAGTACAACCCTGGCGGTGGAAACGAGCACTGGACGACCAGTTCTCACCCTCCTGTGACTACGACTCGGGGGAGGGGGTATATTTTGGGAGAGTTTCTGCCAGGGCCTATGCCAGGAGCTTTTATGCCTATCTCTTCACCCAGTCCTCCGGCGAGACTAGCCCAGCTTCACCTGTGACAGGTCTGGCTCAGCAAGATGCCGTGACTTCCCCAAGGTCACTCTGCTACAGAGGGACCCGCCCAGGGTCTGTCAGCTCCTCTGTGGAACAGCCTTTGCTAACTGAGCATTTCGTTGAAATTCCAAAGAGCACCCTCTGAAGACTCTCTGAGCAGATGCACAAAGGACAGCAGAGCTTTCTCCCTCCTGCTGCCCAAGCCTCTGCCCAGCCTCACCCCTCCACGCAACTGCACCTCACTGTCCTCCCTGCTTCCTATCTGAGGACGCTGGTGGGGCGAGGAGGGCGCTGGTGTCTGACATGGGGTGTGATTCCAAAGCTGTCTCTTATCCTGTGCGGGGCCTTCTTGTTCCCTGTGGAGATTAAGGGCTTAGTCCCCTGCCAAAGGAAGGTCGTGGGCAGACCTTCCCCTACCTTTGGAGCTGGGGAAGGGTGTCCGGCCCCAGCGCCTCCTTGGCCTCAGAGCCTCCCACTAAGGACGGCCCACAGCACTGACAGGCAGACTCCATGGAGCCCTGTGAGAGGCCTGGCCCGGGAGCCAGGACACCTCCTGGGCAAGATGAGTCCCCCTCGGAGTCCCAGTTCCCAGCTCTGTTAAATTGAAAATACTGGACACCTACCACTGAAACCGGGAGCATGAATGAGGCTCCCACTCAGCCCTTCCAGGCCAGTCACGTGTGAGGCCCACGCCACTTCCCCTTCCTCCCTCCAGCTCCATCGCCACCTCACTCTTTCAGAGTTCCCCGCAGGGCTTAGCACGCGGCTCTGGCAGGTGGAGGCGGCTCTCCTCCCTGTGCCCCTCTGTTCCCACCGCAGCCTGTCTAGGCCTCCATCTCCTCATCATCCGCCTCCTCCACTGACTGCGGGATCAGCTGCCTCAGAAATCTCCAGTGTCCTATTCAGATTTGCATCCTTGGGATCAGTCGGGTCCCAAATGAATGAGAGGGGTGGGCACATCCGACCTCTCCCTACTCAAAGTGTGGTCCACGCACCAGAGCGTGGAAGGAACACAAACTCAGTCACCTGGAAAAGTGCTGGATATGTGGGATCTCGGCCCACCCCAGGCCTCTGGCTCAGAGTCGGCCAGGGGATCCCCGAGAGATTCGGGGGCACACGCCAGTTTGGGAAGCACTGCTCCCAGCTCTGCCGGGTCCCTACCCCACACTCCCCCTTTGACCACCCAAGAGCCTCCCATGCGTGGACCTTCTCGGGATTCAGGAACACACAGCGCATCGTTAACCAAAGGACATTTGTCTCAGGAACCTTCTAGAAGCCTGCCGCTGGCCCTCACCAGCAGGATCCGACATGTGCAGCCCCCAGGGTGATGCCTGGCAGGCACTACCCAGTGGCCCCCGAGTCTGAAGGAAGCCCACACCGCTCTCGAAAATGTTGGTTCACAACCAGCGCTGGTTTCCACCCCGTGTTCTGTGGATTTGGCCGCCCTCATCCTCCCACCCACCAGCCCCCGCACACGGGTGGCTGCACAGCTGCCAACCTCCGACCGCAGAGGCACACAGACTGGCGGCCCACCTGCCCCTCTCGGGCCCCGCATCCGGCTCCGAACTGCCCCTCCCTCGGCCTCTACTCCCGGCAGCCGCTCAACGGGGGAAGGAGAGGAGCCTTTTCCAAAACACGTTTCCGGCTTTTTAATAAACCCTGCAATCCCTCTAATGGTTTCAGATGATCTTAAATATTTATAAAAATCACTCTCAGCAACACTTCATTAAACAAATCTCCTCGCCAACTTCGATTATTTATATATTTATGAACATAATGTCTCCTTCCCTTGGAGCAGATGGCAGCTAGTAAGTCTTTGAAAAGGAGGAGAAAAAAAATCAATGGGAGAGCCTGTAAACTCCAGGGCTCCCCACTTCACTCTTCTTGACCAGCCCTGGTACAATGACCTTGCTTGCCATTCCGGGAAGTGCCCGCCCTGCCCTGCAACCAACCAACAATGGACTTGGGAAAACGGAGGCTTGAACTTGAATCTAGAAAGAAGCTGCCAGCCAAGGGCTCGACTCCCAGAGGGAACCGGAGCCCTGTTAATGGAGGGACTAGAACCGCCCCCCAGGGGTGATGGGGCTAGAATAGGAACAGAAAGAGCCCAGAGGGCAGGAGAAAAGTCCCTGACAAGCACCTACTGTGTGCCTTGCACTGTGCTGGGAAGATCTCCATACAACCTCTGGGTTCATCCTCACAACACCCTGGCTTGTGGACATTATTATTCCTCATCCGGAAGATGAAGACGACCCCGGAGGGAGCATCTTCCCCAAGGTCGCAGAGCTAGTCAGCAGCACAGCCAGGATGTGGACTCGGGCAGTCTGGCCCCCAAACCCACACACACGCAGCCCCCAGAAACAGAAATGGAGGAAGATACGACTGCCCTTGACCTCATGCACCCTCGACAACAAAACCGTCTTTCCTCCGACCAGCTGAGGCCAATCCCCCCTTCCTTTTAGGACACTTAACTGCCCAGGTTCCCCTGAAGTGACGGGAATTCTGTGCACAGGAGAGCCGGGGGGAGTCGAGTCTCGGCCAGAAGGACTCGCTGTCAATGCTATGAGACTAGATGGAGTGAGTGTCACGGGCGCGGGAAGAGCTGACTTGACGAAAGAGAGGAAAAAAGACCCTTTGCCCTCAGAAAAGGATGAAAAACAGGATCACAGTGATTCCTTCCTCATCGGGCCTTTACCCCATGTCCCCAACATGGAAAGGGAAGAAGGAAATCGGCCCTTCCCCCTCCCCCCACTCAATTCACGTCTCCTGAGAGGCTACCATTCAGGTTTACAAAGAGAGGAGGTTCTGGCCTTTGAGCTGCTTGTACTCACTCTATCCCGGTGAGCAAAACAACCCCATGATCCATTGTCCCATTTTACAGATGAGAACACTGAGGCTTTAGCGGTGGAAAAACTTGGGGACGTGCCCACTGCAATCAAGGGAAGGGGGGGGTGGGACGGTGGGTCTCGTCCTACTTCTAGGAAGCCTGTAAGACACGCGTGGGGTGAGGTGGGGAGTATTTTGCCTGTTTACAGCTGAGCAAACAGAGGTTACCAGAGGCTGGTGACCTCTGTGGCTTCCTGGACAGCCTTAAAATCTAAGTATAATGAGTTTAAAGATGGTTTCACTGAAGATGGCCAGGTCCTGGACCGCAAGGCCCCAGGACAGTGGTCTCTTCAATCAGGGAGAGAGCGGTAACACTGAACATGAGGCCGCCCCCTCCTGGCCCTGGCAATCCTCAGGGGTCCCCCCGTCCCGGTCCCTGGATCCTGAGGTAAGAGCTGGCAGTGACTGGAATTGCACAATGGGGAATATAGACCCACTTGGGAGGAACTGCCAGAGAACAATGTCAAGGTCACCTACAGGCCAGTGCGCTGACGCTGACCTTGAGTTGGAGATAGAATGTACATCCACAGAGAGCAATAGGAAAACCCTCACTCTTTTGTCCATTCTGTCAAAAAACATACACTGCATGTCCCGCATATGCCAGACAGCCTGCCAGGTGCCAGGGCAACACAAAGGCCACTCGGACAGGGGTGAAGTCTACAGGAAGGAGCCTCGGGGCAGGCCCTGAATCTGCCACTCGCTGGCCAAGGGTCTCAGGTCAAATCCCGCACTCTAAGTCTCCCGAATGAGAATTAGATCACCACCCCTAGGTAATTGTGGCCACTCCGCATCCTCAGAGTGCACCTGCCCCAGCTCCCACTGCAGCTGGCCTGGCGGAGGGGCACCTGCTGTTGCCTTTTAAGATGCCAAGTAGCACTCAGGCCCCTCTCCTGCCTCCAGAGGGGAAAAAACACGGCTGAGGGCCTTAAAGGGGTGCACAGAAGCCTCTGGAAGCTGAGACAGAATGAGAAAGGGTGGCTGTCAGAGAAAGCAAAATTACTCGAAAATGTCCCAAAGTGAAGAGCAGAGGGGCATGCTGGGCCTTTACGTGAAGGCCATTTCCAAGGGTCCCTGTGTGAGGAAGGCACCCTAGCCTCCTGCAGCGCACACACTCCGCCCCTCCCCACGCTGAAAGTCCAGCGAGGATGTAGACCACGTAAATCACAACCCAGCTCCCCAGGAAGAAAAGCCAGGCCAGCCAACCACTCCTGCGTGCCCCGCCGAGGGAGAACACCCACCTCGCCCCAGCTTCCTCCACGTTTACAGGAGCCCCAGGCCTGGGAAATCAGCCCGGCTGTCAGCCCTGGCGGCCTGCCCCAGCCTGTCATCTGGCCGTGGCAATCAAAACGGTGCTTCCTTGTCATTTCTGCAGAATGCAATCTTCCGAGAACGGGAGAAGCTCTAAGTCAGAGTTTAAGCTCCTTTTCATAGGGAGTCAATATTTTCACATGGTAATCCTCCTTGCGAGGGGAGGGGTGATTAATTACATAGATTCCAGGTGGCAAGATGTGGCTCTCTGGGGACTGTGGGACAGAGATGACAGGGCAAGGAAGCCAAAAACCGTGGAACCACACCCACTCACCTCCCAAAATTCACATCCACTTACTCATTTCCCAAATATCTACGGAGAACCTCCCCTGTGCCCCAGGCACCCCTTCTAGGCAGTGGGGAAGCAGAAGCTAAAGGTGGCTGGCAATGACACCTTCCATTACTGCGCACCCCTCCCCCCGAGCACTGGCCAGGAATCCAAGCTCACTTTTCTCTAGGGTCAACTCCAAGCAGCCCATTTTACAGACAGGCGCCTAAAACTCAGAGAGGGTAAACCACTTGCCCAAGGTCACACAGCTTGTCAGTGGCTGGACCAGGAATTAAACTGTAGGTGCAAAGTCTACCTGACACTCCCCAGCCAGGCCTCCTTCCCGCTCAATCCTTTCTCCATGGCTCCATTTCTTGCAATTGGGTGGGGATCAAAGACCGCCCCCCGCCCCCCAGCAAGGGAAGTCCTTGGTTCCTCTTTCTTCCCACCCCCAACACAGGACACACGGGTTGGACACCCAGGGAGGGTGTGTGTGTGCACAGCCCCAAGAGAGCCCTGCAGGATGCAAGGGCATCCACCGTTAACACTGAACTTCCATTTGAAAATAAAGATGATGAAAAGATAAAGGGCAAAGAGGAAGTGCTCCTTGAACACAGGCGGGTATTTACCCCAGGAGGAAGTCTTGAGGCCAATGGAGATTTTGTTCACCCCCCTCTAGTTCCTCAATTCTAAGCCACTGGCCTTCCAAGCCCCCAATGGAAGTTTGCTGGGGGAGCTGACCTGCGTCCGGGGTCAGACCCTGCGCTCTCACCTGGCGTGCAGAAGGGGTCTGGGGGGGGGGGTAGGCGGAGGAACCGCCACCCGGAGCCCCCCTCCCTCCCGGTGCGGGACGCCGCTGCGCGCTCCCCGCAGCTGGTGGACCCCGCCGCGGCGGTCCCCAGGCGTGCGCCCCTCGCGTCCTCCCGCCGCAGCCCAGCCCAGCCCAGCCCAGGAGCATCCTCCGGGTGCCCCCCGCGGCGCCCCCTGTCCAATTCATTGGCACCCGACGCGGCCCGGCTCGCACCCCCACCTCTCCCCGCACCCATCACTCCTGCGCCCCGCACCCCGCGTCCTCGCGGTGCCAATCGGCTCCAAGGGCGCGCGCGGGAGGCCCGGGCGGCGGCGCCGGCGGAGCCCGGGGCACATACCTGGCGGCCGGGCGAGCGGAGACCGGAGCGCGGCCGCGGGCGCTGGAGCGCAGGAGCCTGGGCTTCGGGTGCCGCCGCCGCCGTCGTTTCCGGGTTGGCGGGTCTCACGTCACCGCCACAGGTTTGCTAGCGGCCCCGCCGCGGCGGCAGCAGCCCCAGCAGCGGCCCGGGTGAGTGCCAGGCGAGAAATCACTATAAAAGGAAGAGACGCCGCGAGGAGGAAGAGGAAACGCTGTTTACCTTCGCGAAGCCGAGCCGCCGGCGCTCGCACAAAAGGAGGACGCCCGCCGACGCGCCTCCCCCCGCGCCCGATCTCAGCCGCCTCGGGCCCCGCGTCAGAGCGCGCGGCGCCCCGGGACCGCCCCGCGCCGGCCCCCACCCCAAAACCCTGCGGCGGGGTGCATGGGAGGGGGTGACCCGGCTCAGATCGGCCTGCGCACCCCGGAGCACAGGCGCTGTGGCCCGTGGCTGGGGTGACCTTGGCCAAGTCACAGCCCGCGAGCCAGCCGCAGCGTGGGCTTCACTGGGGGCCTCCTCACCCTCCTGTCATGGAGGAGGAACCCCCAGCCCTGGGAGGCGCAGAGATGGCCCAAGGTCACAGCTTGCGGGGCAGGGCGCCAGCTCGAACCCAAGTCCCCTGACCTTCCCGCCAGCAGGTTCCCGGCGGTGGGTCTGGGTCCCCCTCACCTGTGCGCTGGGACGGATGGTGATCCGTGCCCAGCCCGCTCACAGCGGGGTCAGTGAGAGCATGTGCACCCAAAACATTCATCCAGCCCTCAACAGACCTTTTACTGAGGGCCTACCGAGTACTCGGTTGTTCTAGGTACTGGGGACACAGGTGGGAACCTAGGCAAGGTCCCTTTTTTCGGGGTGGGGTGGGGCAGGCAATACCCCCAAAAAATGCCTGCTGCTGCGCTGTTGGTGCTAGTGCCATGACAACTAGAGCTGCCCAGGGGGAGAGAGAGGCGTGTGCGTCTGTGTGAGCACCCCAAGTGGCTCTCCAAGGACTCTTAGTACAGAAATTCCCAGACAACAAGCTCCTCGCAATCATTTCGGCTTCCAGTGTAATGGGGGACCCCATCTTTCCCCTTGTCTGTAGTGGCAAAGAATGCGCTTTTCTCTGTGTATCGGGGCCTGCCTAGGAAACTGAAATTCTTCCCTCTGCCTCCCTCCCAAGCACTCAAGCCCATCCTATTGTTGCCTTGAAATTCAGCCACATTTCAGGAATATAGACAATGCTCTTTAAAGTATCTCTCCAGGGCATCCAAAGAGTCACAGAAAAAGCTTTCAGAGACTCTGCACCTTCCCCCTCCAGCTATCCTGGATGTGCTGAGAGTCTGGTTGCACGGTTGGGACGTGCCCAAATAGCACTGAGTGCTGACTTACTTGGTCATAACTCATTCGGTTCTTCACCAAAGATGCCCAAAGCCCTGTCTCTTGCTCAGGCCCCTTGCTAAGAGTTGAGGGCACTGAGATGACTTCCAAGGGGTTCCTGGTCCTGAGGGGCACATGGGGGTGCCATGTGACTCTACCTGCAAGAAAGTAGGTAGAGGGACAGCGCTGTGAAGGGTGCATATAGGATTTTGAAGGGAGGGAACTAGAGAGCCAGTGAGCGAGTGGGAGATGGGATCAGAAAGTGGGGGGAAGGAGCAGCTGGAAGCCTGCATGAACATCAGTGCTCTCGTCCCTGATCCAGGGGATCTGGTGCCTACCTCAGCCTGGTGGCGTGAGGAGCGGTGAAACAGCTGGGGCTTGAACTATGAACGTGAGGAGAAGCAGAAAAAGGGTTAACGATCAGAGCTGAGCTGAAATTCTCTCTCGGTTGCTTAAAGTGGGCATTAATAATTCCAAACATTCTCGAAGTACCTACCAGGTGAAGTGTCTAACGTTGCGCCCGTCCAGCTGAATTCTCACGGCAGCCCCACGAAGCAGGTTCATCGAGCCCGGTGTTTCGCAAGTTACCGCAGCTGGGACAGCGGTGGAATTTGCTCAAGGCCACTGTGATTGGAGAGCAGTGGGGCTGGGTGTGAACCCCAGGTTGCCTGGCTCCGAAGCCTAGCACTTGGCCACTCTGAGCCTCAGTTTGCGCATCTGTGAAAAGGGGCTGACGGTAACAACTCCCCGAGCCTGTGGGGAGGTAAGTGGGTTAGCACGTGTAGGAGAGAGCTACCACCGTTATCATCATCACAGTCCTTTTAAAGGCATAGGTAGGGAACTTTCTGGCATGCTCAGGAACTGCAAACCGTTTGACGTGAGTGTAGCAGAGCATAAACGTGGGGGATCGGGGAGCAGGGAGGATCAGGTGAAGGCGTGGGTAGGGGCTGCAATACGCTGACTCCCCTGAATTCAGAGATGCCTAAGAGAGGGGTGTCTGGCTCCTGGGCATGTGTCCCCACTCCCCGGATGCAGTCAGACAGAGAGGGCCATTCTGGCCTCTGACCTTGGCTCGTGCAAGCAGGTCCTGACAGGGTGGACAAACCTAAGCAAGGACAGATTTGGGGATAATGCCTGAGAAACCTCTGGCAAGTCATCACCGAGGGACCTGGTCTGTTTCCCTGACGATGGCAGGTAGTAGCCCGGCATCTCAGTCCGTCGGGACTGCAAAGTACCACAGACCGAGGGACTTAAACAACAAATGTATATTTCTTACTGTTCTGGAGGCCTGAAGTCTGAGGTCAGGGCATCGACAGATTTGGTGCCTGGGGAGGACCCACGTCCCAGCTCATAGATGGCCATCTGGTCTGTACCCACACAGGATAGAAGTGGGGAGGGAGCTCTCTGGGGTCCTGCTTAGAAGGGCACTCACTCATCTCATTCCTGGAGGCCCCCCTGCCCTCAGGACTTCCCAAAGGCCCCACCTCCCCATTGGAGGGATAGATTTCAACGTCGAATGGGGGTGGGGGGCACACACCTTCAGCCCACAACACCTAGCGCTCAGGAAAGAGTGCTGGTCCTGAGATGAGGAAGTCCAGCCCACGGTTTCCAGCTGTGCGTCCCTGGGCAAGTCCTTCCCCTTCGGACTCCTTTAATGCACTCCTTGGCAAAAAGGGAATAACCATGTTATCTTCAGTTGATAAGACTACATGAGATTATGAATTTTTAAAAAATTGATTTCCAGAGAGAGAGGACGAGAGAGAGAGAGGTCTGCTGCCCTGCCCGTCCACACATTCATTCATTGGTTGTCCTCTGCAGCGGCCCTGACCCGGGATCCAACCTGCAACCTTGGTGCATTGGGACCATGCTCTAACCAACTGCGCTACCTTGCCAGGGCTGAGGCAGTGAGTTGTGGATGCTTTGTGAGCTCTGAAACAGGGTGCACATTTCTGTTTCAATCTTGGAATTCCCTTTTCCCATAGCAATGCTGCCCACATAGCTCCTAAGCCAGGTAGCTGGCCATTCCATCATAAATGCAAAAGTGCCTCAGAAACATGCATTTCCCTGCTGAGTGTTTGCTGCCGAAGGAGGCAGAAAGTCAGGAGACGGGGGACTCCATTTTTATCCTGCTGATTAATATTTTGCTGTTGAGCAGCTTCCATCCCCCACAGGGAAAAAAGCAGACTCAGTAGCTTTCTACTCACCCAGCCATCAGGGGCCCCGCACCTCCAGACATCCAAAAGCAAAAGGCTAAAGGGAGGAGCCCCCAAGCCTGAGACTGCTGGGGGCTGCTGTCCTGGAATCGCAGGGGGCCACGTGGAAGGGGCTGTCAGGGGGCTCAGGAGGCCCCTTCAGGGTGGGGAATCCCACTCTGGGAGGTGCAGCGAGGTGGAACAGTGATCCCAACCTGGGCACAAAGAACTGGCAGCTTCAGAACTAGTGAGTGTTGGCTTCTAGGGACTGGCAGCTGGGGTGGGGGCTGGGGGGGGTCACTGCTTAGTAGATATGAGGTTTCCTTTTGGGGCGGCGAAAACAAGGTGGTGAATGTAGTGAATGCCAGTGAACTGTGCACTTGAAAATGGTGAACCCCAGGTGAGGGGAATTTCACCTTAATCTGAAGACAAAGAAGGAAGGAAGAAAAGTGTGGTGGTTGGGTGGGGGAGGGGGAAGCTAGTCAGCTGGATCTTCAGTATATTTTTGGTATTTCAGTGTATCCACAATAGGGCTGTACAGATGACCCAAAATGTCAGAATCTTAGCAACCGGGTGCTGTCACTGCTTGTGAGCAGAGCAGCAGTTTATATAAGTGATCCTTCAGCACTCGAAAGTGAAAGGAGTTCGTGTTGAATACTGCAGTTTTGGTGGTGTTGTAACTTAATTCGTGTTTCTGATCAAAGAGGGTGGGCAGAGTGCGCAAGCTCGGGGGCGAGTTGGAGAGACCTGAATTCGCAGCCGGCCCTTTGTTCCCATCAGCTGAGGGTCCTGGGCATCACCTGCAGCCTCTCTGTGCCTCGTGTGTCCTCATTACGTAAACTGGGGTGACGATGACATCTCTGCCATCAGATTGTCACGGGACTGGGTGAGATTGCATGGTGGGGTCTCCCCTGGAAGGTGCTTCGTAAACGTCTGTCATCGTTACTTTTGTTACTCCACGGCACTCACAGCCTTTCAGAACGTGGGTGCTGGGAGGAAGTGGACCAAAGGCGTTCTGGGGGGGGTCTGCAGAGACCATAGCACAGACACTGGTGCCTGGGACCAGCCCCGACAACAGAGCACCCACGGGACGGGTTCTCCACGTGCCTGGCGCCCTGTGCACGGTAGGTGTCATGATGGAGAGGAGGCATGGATGTCACAGTGCGTTAGAAAGTGACCCTGAGAGCAAGAAGGCAATGTGACAATACGCCCTGGGGTCATCCAATGGCGGGAGACCAGCCCTTCACACTCTACTAGGAGCCTAAGTCCTCAAGAACAGCTAGGAAATGCAGTTTGTTTTATTTTTCTAAGGTGTTTTTTCTTTTTTTCTTTTCTTTTTAATTTTTAGAGAGAGGAGAACAGAGGGAAAAAGATGGAGAGAAACACTGATGTGTGAAAGAAACATTGATTGGTTGCCTCTTGCACATCCCCAACTAGGGACCTGGCCTGCAACCCAGGCATGTGCCCTGACCGGGAATTGAACCAGTGACCTTGCAGTTCGCAGACTGGCCCTCCAGCCACTGAGCCACACCAGCCAGGACACAATTGGTTCGAGAGAGACTGCTGTGACACAGTTACCTACAGAGGATTCACTGTGGAAGTGGGTCAACTCTCATTGTCCAGAAAACTCAAGGAAGTGGAGGGGTGATCTTGGATCAGTGATTCATTCAGCGAGAAGTCAAATGGCCCTTGGTGTGAAGGGACAGACATGTCCCCCCTCTGGCGGCACTGAAATAAAACCATTGTCTAGATGCATGCCCCAGTCCACACGCGGAGGGGTGTGCACACTCACACCCCCTCTCAGATGCACGCACACCCACGTGCGTGCACACACAGGGAGGGAGAGTGTTTATGGGAGTTGCTTTTTCTGTTAGGCAAGTAGTAGAACATGCTCATCAGAGAAAACAAAAGAAGGCTGCTGGGGAGAGAGACAGGCTCGTCCGGAACACGGTGTTGGGGGGGAGCCCTGCAGAGACTCTGGACCGCTGGAAAGGCGAGCACGTGGGTCCCAGAGCAAACGGAGCCTGAGACGTGGCTGGAGGCAAAAAATGGCAAAGCTGGAACTGCCCTAGTTCGGCACGCCGTGAGAAGGCAGGGCTCTGCGGGAAAGACGGTGATGCTGGGGAACGTTGAAGGCGGCGGGGAAAGAGGACGACCAAACAGGAGGTGGCCCGACTCCGACGGAAGCCATCGGCGTGCGTCTGCAGGGGTGGGGCAGGCTGTGGGGGCAGGTGGTGTGGACGTCACTCATTCACGGGGTCACCAGGGGTCGGAACCGACTCGAAGGCTAGTAACATACACTTAGTCATTTCTCTCTCTCTCTCTCTCTCTCTCTCTCTCTCTCTCTCTCTTTTTTTTTTTTTTGAAGTTAACTGGGCCCGGAAGATGTGGGTGTGCATGGCTGTGCGCGCGCGCGCACACACACGCACACACACACTGGTGGTGGAGGGCTCTAGTTGGAAGCATTCTGGCTGCTTTAGAATCCGACTTGATTTGCTTTAGTAGTGAAGGGTTCAGGAAGCAGGATCTGGCGCTCACTCCTCCAAATCTCTAAGCCTCAGTTTACTGATCAGTGACATGGGCACAGGCACCGTCCATCCCGCGGGCCTGGTACATGAGGATTCATAGACCACGCCGCTCAAGTCCGCCGCGCAGCACAGGGTGCACAGGGCGTTTACCCACGAGGCCAGTGCTCACCACTCTTTCATTATCACTATTTGGAGGTAAAAGTGCACGTGTAAGAATTAGTCTTCTGTCACCCTCATGCAAAAGGAAAAGCCCCCTGAGGGTTCTAAGGAAAGTGATCTCTAGTGAAAGTTTTGGTTATTCATGCAAATGAAAACCAAGGTGTGTCAAGTGGTACAGATGATCCTCAAAAGACGAATGCCACATGTATTCGTACCACTTACCTTTGACACACAGGATGTTTTCACTGTGTTGTCATGGCTATTCATTTCCATTTATGAGCACAGCCTGCTTCTTCTCCCACCAAACTGCCCCCTGAGCACCAGCTCTGTTTGGAGGGTGGGGGCGGGGCCAGCCTGTGAACACGACTGGGAAGAAGACTCTACAGTTCCTCGGGGCTCTCAAGTTTGCAGAGGGTCTTTACACACATTCTCTTTAACCCTCAAACCCCAGGGCCCAGGGTGAGGCAGGGACAGTTAGTGCCACCGGACAGCCAAGGAAATGGCAGCCAGGAGTCCAAGGGACCTACGCAGTAGCAGAAGCTGAACTTGAACCTGGTCTCTGGACTCTCAGCCTGCGGTTAGTTCCATTGCGAGAACAGACTCTAGCATTCAAATTCACCCTTGGGTACCTAGTAACACCGTCGCCGGGAAACCACCTTAATGTGACGGTCGGGATCGCCAGCAGGAAGAGGTTTGCCAATAAGAACAGATCTGGGGGGGACTTCTGGCCCAGACAGGGTAGCAGGGACTGGATTTATCCTCCAGCCTTAAACAATTAGGGGAAAAAAAACCTGTTTCGAGACCTTGGAAAGTAGGCAGCGAGGACAGTGATTCCTGAGAGAGAAATGGTGGTTGTGAATCATCATTGCTGGAGAGAAGAACGCATAATTCTTTCTGTGGATAAAAAGAAAAAAAAATGCCTTTAAAAAGAAAGAGTGAGATAGATTCTTAAAATCATTCTAGCCCCCCTTGACATTTTCGTTTCACAGTTTTAAAAAAAGTAAAACTTTGCCCTGGCTGGTGTGGCTCAGTTGGTTGGGTGTCATCCGATAACTGAAAGGTCGTCAGTTCGATTCCCGGTCAGGGCACATGGCTAGGTTTCATGTGCCGAAACTGGAGTTGAATGGGAGGCATCAATGTTTCTCTCTCACATTGATGTTTCTCTCTCTCTCTCCCTCTTCCCCTTGTGCTAAAAATCAGTGAACATGCCCTCAAATGAGAATTATTTCTTTTAAATATTTTATTTATTTATTTTTAGAGAGAGGGGAAGGGGCGTGGGGGGAAGGGAGAGAAACATCAATTGGTTTCCCCTCACACTCCCCCAACGGGGCACCCAGCCTGCAACCCATTAGGCCGGGTGTGTTCACGCAGTTCTTTGCTGCTGCAACGTCCCTTCCTCTCCTTGCTACCAAACTTGGGCACGTCATGGCCTTCCCTCCCAGGCCAACTCAGTTCCTCTCTCTACATCCCTGGTCAGAGCTGACATGTTGCCGTCTTTGCATCGGATCGACCTTCCTCGCTTCCTTCTTCCCTCCCTTCCTTCTCCTGCCTCTACCCCCCACCGTTCTCCCCCGCTTCTCTCTGGGAGGAAGAGGACAGATGGGAAGCCCTGCCTCACCTCCATGCCCATCGGCCCCTCCCTCCTCAGAGCGAACCACCGCCCTGAGCTGGGAGTTGGCCACCCCTGTGCATCCGTACACAAAACATAGACTTTCTTAGAGATCAACAACTTCGTATACAGGCTTTCATTCGTATGACTCCTCCTGCAACTTTCTTTTTTGCTCAACGGTGTTTGTTCATGTTGCTGCATGTCGCCCAGGCCTACTCATCGAGTGATTCACTGCGCTCAGCACCAGCACGTGAAACCCCTGGAGTCCTTCTGTCTCTCCCACTCTGTGCGCTGCCCCCAGATGAGAGGGCAAGCTCTCGGGTAGCGGGGTCCCCTTGGGTGTCGGAACAGTGCCTGGTGCACAGCGCCCAGAGAAATCGGCAGGTTCGTTCCGACAAGTGATCAGCACTGTAGACATAGACTCTTCCGCTGTGTGAACTTACCACTGTTGTCTGGTCCATGCCTTGGTGGGTATTCCAGTACTCCGGGCTTTCAAAGGCGCTCTTCCGCAGGGGCATTCTCCTCTGTCTCTCCCTGTGCGCAGGTAGGACAGAGTCCTTTTCACCCAGGGGAACAGGGGCTGAGTCATAGGTACCTATGCGTAGCTTCCAATTTATTAAATACTACTACCTGCTTTCCAAAGCGGTTATGCCAAGACTTGTGACTGCCATAGATAATATGTCATATAATACATTACACGTGTAGTTTATATATAAAATATATGAAATATATATATACATATATCATGTTTTAAAAAGCGCAGCTGTGTAGTTCCGGCCTCCGAACTATGGCCCTCAAATCCTTCCAGGATTTTCCCATGTGTACGTTGTGTACATAACAGAGACCTTTCTCTTTGGTCACATGGAGAAGTTCCCGTGTCTTCTGCTTGACAACTGTCAGCATTTCGTGGGCACGATGCCCCCTGATGTTGAAAATCAGCCCCTTCTCGGTGATTGTTACGTTAGGCTCTGAAACAGCGTATGTTAAGCTCCTCTGCGTGTTCTGTAGTTCCATCTCTCTTTCTTTCTTTCTTTTTTTTTTTTTTTTGTGGCTACATACTATTTTATTGGGTGGATGTACCATAATTAACTAGTCACATGTATTTTTAAAGTAATAGCATAGTACAAATCTTTTATTTTTCTTAGGAAAAATTCCCAGGAGTTGGAGTTTTGGTCAGGGTATTAATATTTTTGGTGCCTCTTATGTATTGCCAGAAGGGTTATTATTATTTAGGCTACCCCCTCCTGGAAACAGCTTATGGAAGTGTTGTGGACATTGGCTTTGCTGACTCGACTCGGAGGGGCTCCCCGGGCCCAGATGGTGTTTATTATCCTCTGTGTCCCTGGGGCTGGCACATAGTAAGTGCCCAGTAAATGCTTTTGAAAGAAAGCAAGGCTCACGGGAAGAGGGTTGGGCGTGAGACCAGAAAGATGGGTCTCTGGGCAACAGGAGATGTTGCCTCAAGCTGGGAGGGGGCTGGAGACCTGCTAAGCAAGACTCTGATTCCCGAGGGCCACCTGGGGGCCTGCCTTCTGCTCTGCTCCTGGCTGCTGCTCGCAATCCACTGGCCAGAGCCGGGAGCAAGCCCAGGCCTTCTGCTGCTAATCTGGGAGCTGCTGGTCAAGAGCACAGGGTGGAGTTCACAGATCACAAGGGTGTGACCACAAGGGATTTGAGGAAGCGAGCCACCTGGGCAGCATCTGACTCAGGCTGCCTGCTCTCTGGCTGGATGACTTTGGAAGAACTGTTTTAAGCTCTCTCTGTGAGAGACAGCAGAACCCCACCCCCCCCGCCCCCTCCCCCCAAAGAGGTCCATGTCCTTATTCCTGGGACCTGTGAACACATTATCTGACACAGCAAAAGAGACTTTGCGGATGTGAGTGGGGTTCTTGAGGTGGGTGGCCGTGGGCTAAGGAGGGGGAGCCAGCCAGGACCCAGGCCACTCCCACCAAAGCGCTTCTTTTGCTTTACTATCTACATGCTGCTTGGATTTTTTTAAAACTGAAATATGGGAATGTTATTTTCCAAAGGCCAGTCGGTGACCACCCGCCTCACAGTCACCTGGGTGGGTTTGCTAAAAGCACAGATGCTGGGCCCCTCCCGCTGACTCAGGATCCTCCCCCCCTCTCCCCGGCTGGGTTGCCTGCCAGGTACACATTCTTCACGCTCGAGTTTCTTTGTCCCCCCCCACCCAAGGTGAAGTACAGGGAAAGCCAAGATTCAGAGGTTGGACAGAGGGGAATGGGTTGGTTGGCAGGGGAGCAGGGAGGGCTCCCCAAGCACATCCTGCCCCTGAGGGCATCACGGGGCCCTGGGGAACAGCACCTGCCCGCTGTGGCTGGGTGTGTCAGAGCCAAAAGGATCCTGCCTCGCAGGGGGGTTCTCCGAGCAGGGGTGCTGCCCCCATTGTGATCTCAGCGTTCCCAGGTCTGACTCAGAGAAGGGAGTGACTTACCATTCAGGGCCCCAGGGGCATAGATGAGGAACTTCTCTCACAGTTTTGTTTTTATTTTTAAACTCACAGCTCAGCCTTTGGCACTGTGTCTGAGCCTCCCCGCAACCCTGCCCTGCCACCCCAGGAAGTCCCTTTGTTAAAGGGGGCACAGTGGCTTCAGAGCCACCGGAACCATAGCCCACAGGAGCTGAGACCACCTGCCCCTTCCCCGCAGGCCACTTTGCAACCTGGCTTTGGAAGCACATTGGCTTGTGGGAGCCATTCGGCTGTCTGGGTGCAAAGGCTCAGGGGCACAGAAGGCCCCTCGGGGCTCCCTTCTGTGGGTGGGGTGCTGGGTGCTGTGGGGGAAACTCAGAAACTCCTTCCTGGGCCAAAGGGCTGTTTCCTCTCGCAAGAAGAGAAGAATGACACTTTCTTTTGGTTTCAATTGTCGGTAAAGTTCTCATTGGCCCAAGAAGCTGAGAACACGTCTGTTTGTCTCTTTTGTAATTATCATGAAAAGCCCTTTCACCCTCCGCACTGCCCGAGGAGGAAGCAGGTTCACGCTTCCGCCACTGCGAGCAGCTGTGAGCTGCAGAGAATCCTCTGGAGGTGGAGGGGAGAGGGGGCTGTGCCAGGCACTGCGGCACAGACAGCAAGGCGAGGGAGGGGTTATCGTTTCTGGAGCCCTTAGTTTATCCCATAAATACGACGTCATCCATTTTATTTTTAAAATATTTATCAAAGTAAAATGTGCACAGTCAAGAAGTACACAGGAGGGCCTGTTCTACAATGTCCCAAGTCGTCTGTCTGCTTTCCCTCTTGTGAGGGCAGTGGTGGTGTCCCCAGTTCATGGACAGCACCCCTAGGACTCAGAGAGGCCGGCTGACTGGCCCACGTTCGCTCAGCCACGAGGGGACCGTGCGGCACTGAACCCAGGGCCAGGGAACCCAAAGTCCACATCAGTGCTTGCAGATGCCAGTGCAATGCTTAGCTCCGCCTGAAAACTGTTACCAAGAAAACCCAAAGGTCGCCTCACATGCGTAGCTTACTTGCCCGGCTGCTGAAGGCTTTGGGGTGTGTGATTTCGGAAGTTTCCATCATCTTGAAGACATGCCCATGTTGGAAAGGATGGAAGGAAAAGATAACCCACAGAACAGAAAAAAGTTTTGGCAAATCATACATGTGCTAAGAAACCTGTATCTAGAATGTAGAATGAACTGCTACAACTCAGTACCAAAAAGACACACAATCCAATTTTAAAACGGTCCAAGTTTCTATTTGCCACTTCTCCGAAGAAGATATACAAATGGCCAGTGAGCTCATGACAGATGTTCGACATCATTAGTCATCAGGGAAATGCAAATCAGAGCCGCAGGCAGCCCTCACCTCACTCCCACTTGTCTGGCTACGCTGATAAAACAGACGGATAAGCGCAGCGGTGTCCAGGGCGCGGAGGAATCGGACCCCTCCGCCCGCTGCTAGGAGTGTCACATGGCGCCGTGGCTTCCGAGAACCATCCGCCTGCTTCTCGGATAAGGACCCACAGAGCCACCCTGTGACCCAGCAACCCAACTCCTAGCTACACCTAGGAGAGAGGAAAACAGACGCCCCCACGAAAACGTGATCACAAACACGCACAGCGGCATTATGTGTAATAGTCAGCATAGTGGAAACGACCCAAATGTTCGCCAGTGGATAAACAAAATGAAGTGTGTGCGTGTGCAGAGGAGTGCCACTTGGCCGTGAAAAGGGAGGAAGTACTGATATCAGCTACAGCAGGCATGGACCTTGAAAACACCAGGCGAAGTAAACAAGCCATCGCAGGGGACCACAGGGTGGGTCATTCCACTGGTGTGACATTTCCGAAGGAGACAAACTACAGAGACAGGAAGGGTCCTAGCGGCTGTCAGGGCTGTGGGAAATGGGGGTGACTGCTGATGGGTATGGGGTTTCTTCTGGGGGGGATGTTCTAAAATTGATAGTGGGGGTAGTTGCACAACTTTGTGAATGTAATAAAAACCACTGAAATGTATACTTTATATGGGTGAATGGTATGGTGTATGAATTATATCTCCATAAAACTGTTATACAACATTTTTAGAAGAGTGGAGGGAAGTGGGAAGGTGGGGAAGGGCGTTGCTGGTAGGGTCTAAGCAGGTAGCTAGGTCCAAGGGGCTTACGCTGATCAGCCCTTAGTTTCTCTGCATTTTAGCAGACTTCATTTAGAAACGAAAACAAAAAAACCCTTTCATTGACATATCACCAAAAGTCTGTTGGAGCTGGTGCATCTGCACCAGCCATAGCACCTTGGCGGCTTGTTACCAGCCATGATAGAAAAATTCACACTAAGCAATTGGTAAATGCTACAAACAAGGGTGAGAAAGAGAGAGAGGGGGGGAGAGAGAGAGAGAGAAAAGAGAAGAGAAGAGAAGAGAGAGAGAGAGAGAGAGAGAGAGAGAGAACTGGTTAAACATTCATCAGCATACCACCGAGAATAACACACATACAGACAAGCACAGTATCAGAGGTGAGCAGCCCTAAGAATTTTCACAAGCTGGAAAACCCTGTGCGACCAGCACCCAGAGAAAGGAACAGTATCTGCACCCCTAAAGTCACCCTTTGCAGCGTCCGCTTCAACTTCCCCTTCGGGTAAACACGATCGTGTCTTGCAGCCACATGTATTACCTATTGTTGTGCATTACAGAGAATCAAGGGTGAATTACTTTGAGTCTGGCTCTTGCACTGGACATGGTTTGTGATGCTCATCCATCCGTATCGTTGTGGCTGGTTGCCGTGCCTGTTCTCACTGCTGTGGACTTGGTGGGCAGAGTGACCAAATTTACGGCCACTCTACTGTTGATGGACATTTGGGTTTACAGGTCTGTACTCTCTTACATGTCATGGATGCTCCAGCACATTCTTTTGGTCGAGACATTCACATGCCGACCTGGGAGTCTGTAGGTCGAGGCATGCATGTGGTCCGGAGCTTGACAGAGCCTCAGTCAACTTCACTCGGACTCTGTCCCTGTTCTCTGCCTCCTCTCTGACACCCTTGACTTCCTCGGCCTTCCTTACAAGCTGGCTCCCCAACCTGGCACCTTCCACATTATCGCAGACCCGCAAAGCGAGAACGTGGGTGCCAGGCCAGCAGCACACGTCTCGGAGGAAAGCAAGACAGCCTGGGCGCGCCTGCTGCCCCGCAGGCCCCAGCGCTTTCTTACGGCGGCAGGGACGGGATGAGCCCCAGCTAGGGAAGGGGTTGCCTGGTACCCGGAGCTGGAGCAGGCCAGGGCGTCCTGGGGTCTGAGTTTTCCAAGCGGTTCCAGCTGAGCAGGAACTAAGCTTGCACATTCGTACAATGTGTTCTTGTGAGTCTGGGTTCTGCAGCTCCATAGAAAGAGGCCCATTGTCCAGACGCCTGTTTACTGGGCGGGAGTCAGCATTGTTTAGTGCAAGTGGGCAGAGCCGGTGGGGATCCGAGGCCCTGGCTTTGACCTTTGGTCAGGTGGGTGCTCCCCATGCTCGCCTCGCCCCTTTCCAATAGCCTCTGCTCTTCTAGATACTTCTACCAGGTATCATGTGATCACCAATAGCATGTCGAGCATTGAGCAGAACATTGTGGTCTGATTCTCACTTGTCACCAGGGAAGGTGACGTTCAAAGTTCCTATCATTTTTGAAAGGACAAGTGCCAATGGTTATTCTGTGCTACCACCAGTGAAGCGCCTCATTGTTACTTAATTCTCACACGAATTCTGCATCAATACTACCATTATCCCACTTGGGCAGAGGAAGAAACTGGGGCCTGAAGAGATTAAGGCTCCGTGTCCGTGTCTTTCTGGTTCCCACGCTTGACTCCACCTCCCCACCATCCTGTCCTCTGGGCCCAGGTAACAAATGGCCATGACCAGCCAAGCCAGGCCCCACAGTTGTCACCTTCGGGGATGAGCAGAAGCTGTGCTGCAGATGATGGGGACCCTGGGCCCTGCAGGCTGGCTCACACTCACCAAGGAAGCTGGGGGCTGAGCCCAGGAAGATGTACATCTGGGTTTTTAGGGATGGGCACACAGGGCCTGGCAGGTGAGTGAGCTGTGTTGTGTCTGTAGGCTGCAGTCCAAACCCCGTGATGCCTGCAGGGAAACTGGAGGCTCCTGAAGTTTAGGAGTGGCCCCCGGTCATACAGGGAGGGGCCGGTCATATGAAGGCCTCTCAATACCTGTCTGTTGCACACATTTGCTGGTAAGTGGTACAGGCAGGGGTGGGCTAGGCTAGTTCTGCCAAACTCCGAATCCTGTGTCTTTGTCATTGCACCCTAACGGCAAGAAAACGACAGCTGGAGGTGTGCAGGGGCTGAACCATAAGGGGGGCTCACCATTATTAGAAGGGGCTGCTGTGCACAGGTCCTGGACTCTGGTGACCCACCTCTTTGGGTCAATGCTAGATTCTTAGGAGCTGAGCAGTGGTCCAAGACAGACCTGTGCCTCCAGCGTTGTAAGGGATTCACCTGGGAATGGCCAAATGCAGATTCTTAGGCCCCTCTGAGACTCCAGGGACAGGGACAGGGCATCTGGTTTTAATATCGAGGACCCAAGTGATGCTGCCCAAATTGGAAAGCCTGGCCTTCATGTAGTTTCAGACCAGTGTGCAGATGACAGATTAGCCATCTCTTGTCCTCAAATCTGCTGGGACCTATAAAGCAACATTTTAAATTCTGTCCCCGGAAGTGTGGAGCTGAACAAGGTCTGTCCCTTGGCCGTGTTGCAGAAGGTCACAGGTTCGGCCTTGGAGCCTCCGGCTTGGGTTTGCCGTGTGGCAAGACCTTTGCAGAACAGCTGTGTTTATCTGAGCTTTAATTCCTGTTTTCAGGGGCTTAAGTGACTGATGGAAGCTCACTCGCTCACCACCCCCTCCTGGTCATGTTCTGCAGGCAGCTGGAGACCCCTGGAGCCAGCTCACCTCTGGCTTAAACCTGCTCCCCCCTCCCCAACCTGGTAGGCAGAGCAGTGTCCAGGACACACCCCTGGCGGGCCCTGCTGGCCGATGCCACGCCTTCTCTGAATGGGCACCGTCACTTCATTCCATGGTTTACTCTCCCTAGCTGGCTGACCTGGCCGTAGGAGGCCTTGACCCAGTTTCTCTTCGGAAAGGGCAGCAGGGAACACAGCAGCAGCAGGGGCAGCCCAGGGTCATGGCTGGGAGCCACTTGGGCCCTGACCTCAGTGTTCACGTCCAGGCTTGGCCCTTCACGAGCAACTTGACTTTTGGCAAGTTACCTCTTAACTTCTGTAAGCCTCTGTCCCCAAGACTGCGAAGCGGGGGAGATGAGAGCTCTACCGCACAGTGTTGTCCACGAACGTGAACACGCCGCCTGCCCTTTCCTCCCGCCAGGCGAGCCCGGCAGCCACGCTACTTGGCCGTCCCCCTCCCCAGCCTGCGACCTGCTCAGGGACCGGGTGGAGGGTCCGTCTTCCCAACCACAGGCCCGGCTCTGTCCTAAGAGAACGTTCAGGGTGGTGTAACACAGCTGAGCTGACCTCACCCTCACCCCAGGCCGCGGGCCGCGGAGGGCAGGCTGAACACATCGGTTCCATCCATCACTGCGGGGCCGGGGGCGCATCGTCAGTCAGGCACCCCTGCTCCAGAGGTGAGCCCACGGGCTCCAAAGCGCCCACCTACTGCTGATTCTGGAAATGAGACGTCATTCAGGACCGGTGAGGACACATGGGTGGGGGCAGTAGGCAGAACTGCACTAATGATTAGCACCACTACCACCCGCCCTGCCACACCTACACCCGCGTGGTGGGAGCGGGGGAGGAGGACGCAGGGCCAGGGAAGGGGAGAAAGAAGCAGGGGTGGGGGGGGGGGGGAAGGGGAGGCTATCACCAAGGCTAGAGAGGCTTGGGCTCACTCTGCCGCCATGACTTATGGTGACCTGGGGCAAGTCACTTCAGCTCAGAGAGTGATCTCCTTCCCTGAACGAGCACCCCAGGGGACTTTCACCTCCCAGAGGACGGAAGGTATGTGCAGGAAACACAGGCCCGTCCACCGCAGGGCTGACCCAGGGATCGGGCCCAGCGTTCTGGAGGGGCTGCTTCCAATGCGGGGGTCGGGGGGAGGGCGAGTCCATTAATTTCCAACAGACACTGTCCCAGGTGTCAAGCAACGCCGATGTCGTAACTGCTAATCGTTAGTGATTTTAGAAAGGAGTCTGACTGCCCCTTGCCTGAGTGAGGCAGGTCACTAGGTCAGCCTCCTCAGAAACACCCGGATCGAGTCCCAGTTCCCACGCACAAGCCCACCTCTGGCGGCCGTTGGGAGGGTCTGTCCTGCTTCGGTGGATGAACGGCGTTCCCACAGGCCCACCTCGTTGAAAGGAAGCAGGAGACCCACAAGTCAGAGTCTTCGATGCCGTTGTCTCAGTCAGCTTCCCACCGTGTTTCTCTCTCAGTTTCCCAAGGGCTAGAACCTCGTGCCGGGGACTGTCTTCGGCGCGGTGCGCCTCCCCACGGTGGCCCTGGAGCCAGAACCGCTCGTCTGGACCCCTGACTAGGCCGTTTACGAACCATGGCATCTCCGGCATGGTAACGGGCCTGAGCCTCATTTTCAAGCTCTGGGCAGTGGAGGGCTTGCTACCTCTCACCGGCTCGGTGAGGATGAGATGCCGCAGGCAGACGCTGGCCCTGGTCTGCTTGCTGCAGGGCAGCACCACAGCGACAGCCAAGCGACAGACACACGTCGCCAGAGGGCCCCCGGTGCCCGGGCACCCTGCCCTCTTCTCCCTGCCCTGCTCACGTACGTGCGCCAGACGCAGGCGGCATGGAGGCAGGAGTGGGAATGGGGGCGTACGAAAGGCCGAGGGCCGTGTTTTGGAAGTGAAGGAAACCGACACGCACATCCCGAGTGTCCTGTGCACGGGAGTCGCGGTGACTCGCGCCATATCTCTACCCTTCGAAGGGCAGCCAGGGCAGGTCGCGGTGCTCTCCAAATGGCAGGGGAGAGGACAACTCACAAAACGGCCTGACTTCAGGTGTTTGGGATCAACTGAGAATATGTTTATTGAAAAGCAATTTTAAATATTAAAAAAAGTAGAAATTAACACATACAGTACTGAAAAAACTGTCACATTAAATACATGTGAAATGACGAGTGTACTGATGTTGGAGTGTCACATCCAGATGAGAATTCGGAATTTAGCCAGTGGTGTACGGGATTCCTATACAATGGGGTAAAGTTCTAGGCAATAAAAAAATAAATAGCAATTGCTGTTCAACAGTAAAATAAGACACACACTATTTGCAGAACATACCTTTCCCCTCTGAGGGAAAAAAAAGAACTAATTAGCTATTTTTTTCATAAAGTTCCATACCTTCAAAATACTATATCATGTACAAAAATTGCAGATAGTGGCTCACTGAGTTTAAGAACAATATCAGATTTCAACTCAACCAAGACCAGCAAAGGTATTTATACCCAGTTTTCCTATGTCCCACAGTCAGCTGGGTTAGAGAAAACTCAGATTCCTGATGGATAAACAGACAAAACCCGAAAAAAAAGTATTAAAAAATGAGTTTAAGTGGCTGCAAAAAGGGATAAAGAACAGACACTGATTCCATGTCGTTTCAGACATTTAGTTTCCGTGTTTTTTCCAGAAACCAGTTTATTTGGAGATCAGCTGAAAATATCATAGGCTGCAAAAGTGAATCATTTTTAAATGCAACTCAAAAGACGTCACTGAATGAACCAGGGCACTAAGGAACTAGGGACGGCGACTTCCTGTCCTGACACCCGTGCGGCAGAAATCCTGAGGCCGCAGACACGGCTGCTTGGCCGCGCGCCGGCACGCCGGCCGGCCCCTGCCGCTCTTGCTGTGGGGAGTCGCAGGTGCTGCCAGGCCGCGGAAGCAGCTGCTCGATCCCTTTCCACTAACAGCTGAGAAGACGTGGTGCAGCGGGTCTGCCACGCAAGGGCTGTTAACTAGGTGGGCTCCCCGAGTTCTCACAGTCACCACTCACGTGGAGCTAAATTAACATTCACCGGGCGCTGCGACTCTAGAAATGACGGTTTTTTTCCTAAGGGCTCGGTTGGGAGTTGTGCTTCTGTGAAATGAACGAGTCTCACTCACTGCCAAGATTATCTGCTGAAAAATATTAGTTTTCTGTGTGGTTGCCAACAAAGCAGTTTAAGCAAATGTAATGCCAGACTGACACAGGAGCCTCAGGATCGGAGCGCGGTCCCAGCGGCGGGGGAGGGAACTGAACGTACTCTTTTCCAAACTCCGACGCGCGCGAAGGGCCGACGTAGGCATGGCGTGCTCGTGGTCCGATACACGCACGGGGCGGGGAGAAAACCAAGAAGGGGGACTCGTGTCGGGAGAGCTTTTTCACAGTGCGGTTCGCAGCAGCGTTTAGAGCCTTGGTTGTGAACGAAGGTAACGCGTCTACTGAACAGAGCTGGCGACTGGAAAACTAATCTATAACCAGGTCTCAAAAAAGGGTAGGAAAGAGAAGAGGCTGGTTTCACTCAGCACCTGGGTCCTACCGTCGGGGAGCTGGGTGCAAGGCTGACTTTTAAATCCGTCATCCTCTCGAGTAATCTTTTAAGAGTTTAAATGTGTCAAGAACAGAACTATGAAGATAACTTAAAACTGACGCATGAGATGCTTTCACACATGTGAAGGATGCTAATTCTTTGTATGATATGTAAATCCATACTCTTGAGAAAGCCAAAGGACTGACTGGAAACAAGTATTGTTGCAACCTTATAATTTCTGCTTTAATGGCAATCCGGTTTAAAAAGTGTACAGTTCAACTGACCCATACGGTTCCTTTATAAAAGGCAGATTTCAGGTGAGCTCCTAAACGCATGCGTAAGGTAGAGGCTAGTATTTCCTGGCAGTCCTTGGTTCCTGACAGCTGAACTTCACGCAAGGGGCTTTAAACTTTTGTCAAAATAGTCACGAAGGCTATGTTATTTTTGCATAATGAGGTAAAATCTCAGGGGTGGGCACTCCTCAGAAGACAGTGTCAGTCCACTTGTCTAGACTTGCATGAGGCTGCGGGCACGGTAAAATGCCACCAAAGGTTTTGGGGTCGGTGATGACTTTTCGGAAGGAGGAACACTTACGTCTCACTGAGCACTTTCCTGTAATAAATACCAGAGTCGGCGCGGGAGCGATAAACGGTGCGCACGGACAACTACAGGCTGGCCTGTCGCGGAGCCGAGGGTTCCACCGGGAAAACGGAACCCACCTCTTCGCTTACGTCGCGTTTTCAGTGACATGGTTCAGAATACTGCATTGTGAGGAACAGAGTCCGCTCTGCGCCTTTATCGGCCGCGGCGACCACTTCTATTTGTGAAGCCAGCCGCTCCTCTGTTCCTGTTCGCTTGGAAAACAGCACAGACAGAGATGTAAGTGCTAGACGCCAAGGATGGCTTTGGCAAACCAGTACGGCGCGCCGGGTCCCAGGCCCCCCTAATACTGGCAAAGGCAGAAAACAACAGGGTATTTATTTACAACAAACGCTACAGTCCACTCCTGCACCCGCCCTCCGGGGGTGTCTGCTCCGGCGGCGGCAGCCATGTGCACGTGGCACAGGTGACGGGGGCGGCAGTCTCGTTGAAGGGCGTGGACCATCTCCAGGTTCTGCTTTTTGCTAGTCGGACAGGATGTGAACAAAGGACACCGGGAAGACCCCCCTTCGTTCAGGCTGTCCTTCGATGTGGCCAATCTGTGGGGAGGAAAGGGAGGCGTCAGGCTGGAGGCCGAGGACAGCTGCCCAGGGACAAGCCCGGCGGGCCCGAGCCCCGGGTGAGCCCACAGAGCTGGGGTGGGAGGCAGGCTGCCCCTCTGCCGCCTGCGGTGACCTGCAGGCGGATGACAACACACCACATGGCCCAGCACCGACAACCGAGCGGAGGGCGGCCTGGGCAGCGTGCCGCCCTTTTACATGGATCGCACCGTGCCCGGGCGTCCGCCCCACAAGGGTCCTCGTCTGTTCACGAAGGGACCTGGAGAGCGCAGAAGGCAGGCACCACGGGACTTCACTCACAGGTGGGATCCAAGTACCACCCCAAACCGGCCAACGAGACCGAACCAGACTCACAGACACAGAGAACAGACTGACGGCTGTTGGAGGGGAGGGGGCTTGAGGGGCTGGGTGAAAAAGGGGAAAGGACTGAGCAAAAAAAACCCCAAAAAGAAAACCTCGGACAACAGAACAGTGGTCAGCAGAGGGGGCGGGGCGGGGGGCGGCAGAAGAGGGTAAAGGGGGACAAACAGCGAGGGACGAAGAGGTGACTTGGCGTGTGGACGCACCAAGTGGAGGAAAACTGAGAGGCTACCATGCCTTTGTAAACAAACACAGTAAAGTTTGTACTTGGTTTAAAAAAGTGGAAATGGGACGGTGGCTGGGGGGCGGTGGCAGGGCTGTCCCCGGCCCCTGTGGCCTGCAGGCCCAGCGTCCGCGCTCTCGGTCAGGGCCGCGTTGCCTCTGCTGCTCTGGGCGACAGGGACGAGCGGGCTAAGCCCCCGTCTGTACAACGGGGTGAAGTGACCCCTCCTCCCGGACGTGCTGTGAGACCACACATGATACTCTGCCTGTAAGGGCTTCGCGGGACTGTGGGGGAAGGGCACTCTGAAAGTTCCAGATGACTGTGGCCTACAGCAATCTGATTGTCCGGGCCGGAGCCTGAGGCCACGGTTTCCTGCAGAGAGCTTCTAGTCACCTGTCACACCAGCAGGGGCTGCGTTACAGAGAAGCCTCTTGCGGGAATGCGTGACAGAACAGGCACACCGGCTTCCGATGACGAGCAGAGAGGAGGTGGCTTTGAGAGCAAGGCCAGGCCGGGTCGGCTGTCACTCCCGCGCAAAGTAGCCGCAGCGCAGAGGGTGGCTGGAGCACAGCTGTGTGTCCAGTCCACGCCTGGTTCCTTTATTTGCAGGGCTATGACCTTGGGCAGTCACCCAGGCCACTGCGCACGGCTTTCTCCTCTGGAAGGTGGAGTTCATGGTAAGACCCGACCTACCCACCCCAGGGGCCCGAGCCGGTGCCAGGCTTGTGAGTTCGCAGACAGCCCCGCGAGGCACGGTGGCTACTGTCCCGTTTCTCAGAGGAGGAAACTGAGACTGACAGAAGGGGCCGGCTTCACCCAGGACTACAGAGAAAGCGACTGCCCCGGGCTCAAAGTCCCCCTCTTTGCCATGACCGGCTCTCGGACAGGCTCCGAGCCAGGTGCAGGCCCAACCCTCGCCAGGGCACGGAGGCGCGGAGCCCCACTGGGCCCTGGCTCGGCCCTCCTGGCAGAGTGCGCAGCGGCCTTGTGACCGCGGCCCCGGGATTCTCACTCCCGCATTCCCGCCAGCGCCCCCCAACGCAGCAGCACGCCCAGCGGCAGCCTCGGCTTCCAGCCTCCCAGGTCCTGCCCATCGGAACGTCTCTCCTGTCGCCAAATGCCCCTGGAGGACAAACCGCTCCATCTGGGAACCTCCATTTCCGTCCAAGCAAGACCCGACAGCGGTGATCAAGGACCAGCCGCTGTCCGGGCCCAGAGGACACGGGCCACAGGTACACACGCATGCACATGTGTTTCTGAGCATCAGCAAGTCCCGCTGGCCCAGCTGTGAACCCCAGGTCCCTCCTGGCAGGCAGAGCTGGCTCCCGCTTGCTGGGCACTGCCAAGGGGCCCTGATACCCAAACAGCCACCTCGTGAGACAGCGACACCTTTCCTTGCTGAGACCCAGGCTTTCACAGAAAAGAAGTTTTTACAGATACTCTTGAGGAATGTTCTCCTAAAATTGCGCAGGAAGGCATGGTGCCCCATGGGACAGACAGAGGCCTGCATGTGGATGGGCGATGGAGCCCGGGCCCGCTGGCCTGGGGCATCGCAGATGGTGACCAGCACACGGCCTTGGGGACCGCGGCTGCCTGCCGAATAAGCTGTGCGCCTTGGGCACGTGCTTTCTGAAGCTCTGATTCTGCACCTGGAAATGCAGAAAACACCTCTGGCTCTCAGACTGTGGTGTGACGAGGAGGGTGGGGGTAAAGCACACGGAACATGAAGGCTCCTGACCCAGTTTCAAAGCTCCACAGCTGTTCACCTGGCAGGTGAGACAGTGACCGAAGACACCGGGCAAAAGGGCTGCTGGGCAGTGCCACCAGGGCGGGGCCCGGCCTCCCGCCTCTGCGGCGGGTGCAGGGCGCGGCTCTGTTCGCGGACACACTGAACAGCCCCAGGAGGGAACACCCGGTGTGCGTACGTACCCACCACTCCTGGTCCTCCTCCCCCGTGACCACGATCACTTCGCCCTCGATGAAGGTCAGCTCGTCGTCATTGTCCGCCTGGCAGTCGTAAATGGTCTTCACGCGCCTCACCTTATTCTTCCCCTGCAGCACAGAGACAGGGTCTTAGCTGCCGGGACAGAACGAAGGACAAAAGGGCACACACCCCACGCTTGGGCAAGTGACGGAGACGGAAGCTCCTCGAGCCTCAGTTTCCCCACTGTGATCGGGGGGAGCACGTCCGCCCTGCACTCCGTGTTCTAAGACATCGCAAGATACGCAGTCCCTGTCCCTTCCTCTGGCATCATGGCAGAGCCCGGCACGGGGAACAGGTGCACCCCGCCCCCGCCACCCCGTTATTTTCATGGGGAAGCAAACAACAGGGGCTGGGAGGAAACGGCTCCACGGAGACCCAGAGTGCGGGGCCCGCCCCCAGCCCCCACAGCCACTGGCAGAGGCCAGCGGAGGCTGAAGGCGGGTTCGGGAAACGTGATGTGAGGCAGGTGAGCCTGCAGCTGCCGCACTGAACGCGCAACATGAACGCAGTCTCCGGCCGGCCTGCAGCGCGCCCGTCGGCACGAGCCGCTGCACAGGGCAGCTGCTGCCGAGGGGTGGCGGGGGGGGGGGGGGGGGGGGGGGGGGGGGGGGGGGGGGGGGGGGGGGGGGGGCGGGGGCGGTAGGGTGCTAAGCAGCGCCCCCTGAAGTTTTGAAGTTTGACCAACGTGACTTGGGCTCTTACTTGTTGCACTTCTAGTTTTTTGCAAACAGGAAGGTGGAAATAGGAAAATGACCTTCCAGAGGCTGTTCTGGGCACCCAGCTCAGTAAACACCAGCAATAAAAAGAGCAAGCCACAGCTCTAAGTATTTTGGGCCCAGTGACTTTTCCTCTTGGTCCCTCAGTGGCCCTGATGCCCTGGCCCCTGGCTGCAGCTTGTCCCCGGGCTGGTGGGTAGGGCCTGTGGAGCGGGTGGCAGACGTGTCCTCGCAGTGCCGGCTCGCGAGCCACCGGGAAGGCCCCAGTGACCACTTACAATGGGAAGACTGCGAGATCACAGAGCACCTGGAAGTCTGCACCCGTCAAGGCCACGGTGGCACCTGAGGCCCCGCGAGTTGCCCTGGTGAAGAGCGGAGGCGCCTGCCACGTGGACGTGTCATCTCTAACCCGGGGCAGCACGGGTTTCTGTCTTCCCTCCCCTTCAGTGCCGAAGCATCCCTTGTATCACAATGCTGTCTCACAGTGTGCCCTGAGCGGGGGTGGGGCTGGCACGCACTGTGGGAGGTCTTTAGGTCCAGCTCCCTCAGCCCCCCGCCCCCAGGAACTGTGCCCCTCAACCTGGGGGGTCAGCCACGAGCAGGACAGACAGCACATGTGCATGTTCCTAGAGCACCACTTCCCCCCCAGAAAAGATTTTAGGGAAAAAAGCATTTTTGTATCAAAATACAGTTGCTGTATTAAAAAGCAGAAAGCATTTCATGAAAAGTATGAAACGTGAGACTTCAGCCCAATCCCACGTCTGTGTGCATCCCCATGGGCTCTGCCCTGGGTCCCCCCAGGAGGCAGAGGGGGCACTGAGGGTGAGGTTCCCGGGCGCTGGGAGGGGGGCTGCTCCCCTGGGACCTGGGAAGGCAGTCTCGTCCTCCAGCTTCCTGGATCCGAGCGCCCACTTGCTGAGTGTTTCCTAGGTGCCAGCTAAGTGTGTTTAATTGCCCACAAGCCCAGTCCTGGTATCGGACCCTTTCTGTACACGAGGAAACTGAGGCTCGGAGGAGGGGAGCGATCAGCCAAGGTCACAGTTACAGCGGGCACTGCGGGTGGGTCCTGAGCTGAGCTCCTGACAGGTAAGCCCTGCTCCGGCACCACGCGGGCCTGAGCTGTCAGGTGAGCAAGCTCCTGCGTTTTCCGTAGGAGTTGTCCGCCCCCGCCCCGCCCTGCCCCGCCGTATCCCCCCAGCCCAGGTTTCAGAGGGGGGCAGAGTTCACAGGAGCCTGCAAGCACCCTGGCGCCTGCCCACCTACCGTGTTGATCTTCCTGGGCAGCGGGACGGGCGTCTCCGGCAGAGAGGGCGTCAGGTCATTGGCATCCTCAGAGGCTTGCTTCTGGATGGCGTCTCGGGCGGGCACATTTGGGGAGAGATCCGCTGGGTGTGACTTCGGGGTCACGTCGGAGGGCGGCTGAGCCTTGGGCGAGATGTCTCCCGGCTGGGATTTTGCCAGCAGGTCGGTCAGCTGCGGCTTGGGAGGCAGGTCCTTCATCTGCGGCTTGGGAGGTAAGTCTGAGAGCTGGGGTTTGGGGGGCAGGTCACCCAGCTGCGGCTTGGGGGGCAGTTCTCCTGGCTTAGGTGGCAGATCTCCAATTTGGGGTTTGGGAGCCAGGTCGGCTGGCTTCGGGGGCAGGTCCCCCGGTGGTGGCTTTTGTGGCAAGTCTGCCAGCTGTGACGATTTCTGGACGATTTCAGGTGGGATGTTGGCTTTGTCTAGGGAGAGATGATGGCTGGTTTCCGTTTTCCGTAGTGCCACTGTGCGGGAGGCAACCACAAAGGGGAAGGTCACGGAGACGGAGGAGGAGGAGGAGGTGGGGAAGCGCCGCTTCCTCCCGTCGGTCACCGGGAGGAAAGCAGACCTGACACCTGGTGTGAGCACCCGGACCGGGGGTCTGATCCGGACACATGTGGCCCGTTTCTAAACTGAAAAGCTGGGAGCCTGGAAGGTGCCCACGATTTTATGCCTCAGTTAGTTCCATAGGAAAGGATGTCCAAACTAACCCGTGATTCAAAAACCCGTAGCTATAAACGTCACGCAGAATCGAGGAAACTGCAAGCGCGCAGCTGCAAGTTTTCCCGAAGGCTATCACCTAGCTGTAGCCGTTTTAACTATTTTGATATTTTTCCTTTTTGACTTTTTCATGCACGTCCTTATACAAAACTTTTATCTCTGTACTGTTTTGGCAACAGTATTCTCCACGTTAACAAAAATTCTTTAGCATTAAGGTTTCTCCTCTCACCACCCCCACTGTCCCTTTGACTACGTTTTGGTGA
The DNA here is from genome assembly GCA_004027475.1 of Anoura caudifer. Classification (NCBI taxonomy): domain Eukaryota; kingdom Metazoa; phylum Chordata; class Mammalia; order Chiroptera; family Phyllostomidae; genus Anoura; species Anoura caudifer. Next base: position 183,058 of record PVKU01001124.1, on the reverse strand, counting down.
CACAGGTGACACAGGCACATGTTACTCACGAATATGAATGGGAATACAACATGTACCTCGTCTGCAACGTTGATTTATTTCCCTACTTAGCATGTTTGGGTGCGCTCCTAAGTCAGTCCCATCTCCTCCTCCTCCTCCTCCACCCCGGCTGGGCACCACACCACCGGCCGGGGGCGGAGGCTGCAGCGGCCTACCCCACCTGCGCTGCTCTCTCCAGCAGCGCTCAGGACGAGGACCGAGCTCCAGCCCTTACTTTCCAGCTGTGCAACCAAGAGCAATTACACAACCTCTCTGTAACTCACCCTTCTCACCTCTAAAACGTGCCTTACTACATGTAAAGAACTGGCCGACAGGACCTGGCGGGCCCTAAGCAGTAAGAAGGTTCTTGTTGTTTGTCAGACAGGGTTCTTTGAGGCCAGGATTCATGTTCTTACTCATTCTTGGGGCTCTGGCTCCTGGCACAGGGGCCAGTCACATAGGGCTCAGCAAGAAAAGAGCTGACTAAGCACACCGAATGAATGAGTCAGACAAAACAAAACTGTCATCCTGAAAATCCAACATGTTCAGAAAGGTATTTTTAAAGTTAGACAAAATGAAGATAAATCACAGTGTTGTAAGGTGTCAGGAGCTGTACTGTGGCTGTTCCTACCCACGGCCTGCCCAGCCTCCTCTCGTCCCAGGGAACTCAAATCCAAGGGCATGCTGGGCATGGGCTGGCCTTGGGCGTGAGCTGATGTGGCTCGGTGAGCAGAAGTCTGAGGCAGGGAGCGACGGGGGCAACCCTGGGAGACCCCCTGAGGCAGTCTGCCTGGAAGTCCTTACTGCGAGTCACACTTCCGGGGGAACAGAAACCGTGAGGAAGTGCTGGGCGACCAGACCCTCAAAACATGCAACTCTGATCCTACACGTTCACCCTCAACACGGGGTCAAAGCCGACGCTGAGACGTCTGTGCCAGGATGCTCAGCACAGCACGCTCTCCAGTGGGGGACAGAAAGACAGGTGTGCGCACACTAAGTAACAGAGGCTGCCTCACACGGCGTGGGGCCGCACGATGGAGCACTGGGCGGCCGGTAAAAGCCACGTTACGCAGTTCACGTCATGGCAAACGTTTCTGATGTGCCCTGTGAAAAAACCAGCTTAAATGGAAACTTAAAAAAGCATAAACCAGAGAGTAAAAGGAGAGATCCACTCGCTTATCCTGGTGGGAAGACTTCAAGTGATTTGCATTTTCTTATTTTTTGCTTATCTGTATTTTTCAAATCTTCTAGAATGAATGTGTATCACTTTCATACTGAGAAACGAAATAAGAAGAGACATTGTCTTCTCTAGAAGGGCCTCCAGCCTTTGCTGTTTCGCTTCCCAGCTGGGTTTGTGTTCTCCCCACTCCCATGAAAACCGCTCCCTGGCCTGCACTCACTCTGAAGGGCCGGCAAGCACACTTGCCCTGCAGCCCAGCCGGCTACACGGCATCCTGCTGGGGGAGGGCCGCTGGCACAGAGGCCGCTGCTGGGCCTTGGTCGCAAGGCCGAGCAGGACCCTCCCCCCCCGCCGCCCCCCGACTGCGCTTCCCCAGACACCCAGGCCCTTGGAGTCAGGCCTAGTGTCGGTCAAGGGAGTTGAGGCCAGCCCAGGGCAGCATTAGGAGGGAGGCAGGCTGGGGGGCGGGGGGTGGGGAGGACTCGAAGGGGGTGTGGACTGTGAGCTGCACTGGCAGGTGGAGGGTCCCACGGGGGCACATGATCAATGGTGACCCCACGGGCTGGATGGCCTGGACTCTGGAGAAGTGGGAATGGGCTGTGAGACTGAGCCCCACCTTAAGAGATCAGGCAGCCCTCTGGGCAGAGGTTAAAAGCAAAAAGCCCCATGACTTGAGATACAGACGCAGTAAACCTGGGGGAAGCCTTCCTTTGCTTTCCGAGGAGAATGCACGCAGCCGCCAGGACTCCCCTGGTCGTCCTACACCGGAGCCAGGCCTGACCGGTCCACGCCCCTCCAAAGGTGCCAGCTGGCTGAGAGACTTTGGGAGAGTGCTGAATTCCAGCTTCCCACCATGCATCCCTAGTTTGGCTTCTGGGGCAAAGGTCTCGCCGCTGGCGAAGCCCAGGGAGCAGCCACAAGCTCCTCTGGGCCTCCATCTGCACCTAGCGTGGGCCCTGCTGGCCTCGTGGGCCTCCGTGAGGGGGAATGGAGTGAACCAAATGCCCCTGCACTGCAACAAAAGGATGGGCCCTGCCATTTCTGCGTGATAGGAAAGACGGGCAGTTCAGTCTTACCAACGTAAAGCTCGGCCAGAATTACACATCTGGCCAGAGAGCGGGGCATCGGCCCCGCCAAGCAGCAGTGTGAGGCACCGCTGTGTCCTACTCGGCGAGCGTGCGTGTCTCTGCTTCGCACGACGGACCCACCAGCTCGGGGCATTGGGGAGCAGGACCCGCTTCGTCCTGTCAGAACCTTGGGAAGTGGGCATCTTTGTCCCACATGCAGGCGAGGAATCGGAGGCTCGGGGAAGCTCCTGGGCCCCGCCCAGGCCACACAGCTCTGGGGGTGGGACGGCTGGAACTGGTTCCCGTCTCTCTAATGAGCTTTTCGAAGGAGAAGACATGGGCCCTGGGGAGTCTAATGATGTGTCTTTTGAAAGAGTGCTTTTTTAGGGAAAATGAGGTGCTTTGCTGAACACAAAATCTGAGATTATCAATATGCTCTTCAGTGAACACGTTTATTGGGCATTCCCTCCACTCCAGGTGCCGCTTCAGGCATCTGTGACCAGGACAGACAGAAACACTGTCCCCTCAGAAGGCACAGCGACCCTCTCAGCACATGTGGAAACCAAAAAGAGGAAGCTTACCTTTCTGAGGTAGTTTAGGAAGAACTCTGGGACCAAGTGCAGTCTTCGCAGAGCCGGTGCTAATTAATAAACAAAAATCATTTAGGACCGAAAAGTGCTACAGTATCAGCAGTGATAGATCGTTCAAGGAAATCCTGGGTGTCCACCAAACTACCTAAAAACCTTTCCACGTTTCTTTAGCCACAGGTCACGGTCTCTTTCCCATAATTGCAGGTGTGCCCACCTGGAGAGGAGAGTGGAAGGGTGTTTCTGAGGGACTCAGGCCACCCTTCCTCCTCGTGAGACCTTGGCCCAGGGCCAGTGACGTCTGTGGGAGCATGTGGCACTCGAGACTGTGTCCCCAGTGTGGCACAGGGAAGTACCTCATCTCACGGGACCCCACGATGTGACCCTCACTGCCCTCATTTTCAGATGAGGCGACCGCAGTGACAGGCACAAGGTCCCGAGGCTGGTCAGTGGTGGACACGGGAACCCAGCCCCAGCTCTGTTGGACTCCAGAGCCCTCACATCCTCCGAAGGGACCGGCTGGGGTGTCAGGCCGCCACGCCCCTGAGCTTTGCCTCCTTTGGGAGGACATGTGAGCAGGGAATGGGCTCAGGTCCCCAGGACAAAGGTCTGCTGGTGCCCTCTGAATAGCCAAACGTTAACCACCCCCGCACCTGGCCACCACCACCACTGAAATGCCAGCACCGCAGGTGGCATCTGCAGGATTTGTTGGAACCCGATGTTTCCCTCTAACAAGAGGCTCCAACGACTCTTGGGACACGGGAGCGCTGAAGTCCCCAAAAGCAACAACAGCCAAGTGCCTGAGTCTGTCTGCCAAGAGCTCTCTACAATCGCTCACTTCTCCTTTTCTGTCCTCCGCTGTCCTAGGAACTGGCTGTTTTCCCTTCTAGCCTAATTGCATTTGAAAGAACAGGGAAAGCCAAACCAACCAAACAGAAGCTGAATCAAAGAGAGGAGGGCAGGCCTGCCTTCTTCCACCCCTGCCCGCACGGCGGGCGCCCTTGGTCTCAAGGCCCTCCCAGCTCACTGCAAGTCCTGCCTGCCTTTGGGCTCTTGGAGGATCACGCTGCTAGTGAGATACAGCCACCACTGAACTGGAAAGGGTAAATACCAAAGGTTTTATTTTTTATTTTCTAGTTTTTTAATAAAGGTTATATTTACTTTTAAAGAGAGGAGAGGAGAAGAAGAGAGGAAGAGAAACATCAATGCGAGAGAGAACACCGATTGGTCGGTTCACTGTACGCACCCTGACCAGGGAGGGACTGAACCCACCACACGAGTATGTGCCCTGATGGGGAATCGAACCGCCAGCCTTTTGCCTTGCGGGATGTGACGCCCAACCAACCAAGCCACACTGGTCAGGGCAATGCCAGAGGGTTTTGCTTCGGACGTGTTTGGAGTGCTTTTCTAAGGTCCTGCCAGGCAGGGTGCCAGGGAAGGGGACTTGGGGACAGGGAGCCTGGAGAGCCAGGGGTTTGAGTCCAGTGCTGAGAACTGCCACCACTTAACCTCCTGGGCTGCTTCCCGCCTGCGACGGTGAGGACAGGACTGCGGGGGCCCACCGCACGGGGCTGTGCGGACTGCGCGTAAGGTGGTGGCATGGAGAGAAATGAGGATTTTTGCTTTTTCAAAATATCTTGGACAAACTCCGGAAAGCAATCCCCCCCCCGGCCCAGCTGACTCTTTCTCCCTGAGGTTCCAGGTCTGGAAGTGGCTCTTCATGTCCTTATCTAGCTTGGCCTCTAGAGAAAACCCTTTGCATGGGGGCCGGAAAATGCTGCCCACCGAAGACGTTCCCAAGTCCCCGTCTCGTGAGAGGACAGGAAACAGAAATGCTGCTCTTAGCCGAGCTGGAAAGACTCACCACCAGGGAAGTTGGAAAGTCTCACTTTTACGTTTGAAAATCTCTGGGCTGTCGGATTTCACTGAGGGCTATCTTTCCATTCCCAAGGCTGCAAAATGGAGCCAGGAGGGAAAGGAACAAAACACAATGGCTTAATTTAAAAAATTAAAAATTTAAACCTCCTTCTGACAGACTGTGTGATTCCAGGACGTGTGGTTCGGGCCCACCTGGAGCCCAGGTGGAGGAGAGCGGTCCGCTCACAAGCTCGGTCTGCAGAGCCGCCAGGCCCGTGACAAGGGACGCGGCTGGCGGCCACACCTGGAGCAGACTGTCACTAAAACCTGTTTCTGTAATGTTGCCCACCACGACTACCCACCCACACAGGACGACAGAGGTGGCTTACCTCGACTGCTGAGAAAGTCCCTCGAATTTGTTTGCGGTCTTGCTGGATGATGCTGGACCCATATCGTTACCTGCAGGGAAAGTCGAATGTAAACAATTGCGTCCTGAGAAGGGGAAGTGGAATCGGGGACACGGAATTGGGCAGACGGGCCCCCCAGGTCCCAGCATTTAGAAGACTGAAGCCAGCAGAGTCCCTGGCCATGAGAGCCCAGACTCAGAAGCAGCACACAACCCACAGTGGGTGCGTGTGCAGACACAGCCCGGCAGGGTGGTGGCAGCTGGCCGGCTTCGGGACAAGGCCCTCAGTCACTTTACTCATTCATCATTCATTCGAATGTTAACATTTACTAAGCACCTACTATGTGCAGAGCATGAGCGTGTAGCAGGAGGCACAAAAGCAAATAAAACACCACTGCTCTGGCAGAGTTTAAGCTCTGGCCAGGGAGACGGACACTACAAACCACACGAGTGCCGCAGGATGAGCTCGGCACCGCGAGAAGAGGCTGTGTCCAAGCCGGCCCGGTGGGAGGGCAGGGGCGGCCGTCTTTGGGGGACGTGGCTCCTGAACAGCGCAGCGCTTTCTTATGGGGGAGACCAGAACTGGACTGTACGCTCTTCCCAGGAGGCAGGAAGACTGGCTGCAGTAAAAGTGGCTCCTCTGTGACCCACTCCACATAGGGGGCGGGGGGGCGCAGGGCATCCTGGGCCAGGCTGCTGGGCACCCAGGAGCCTGCAGCTCGTTGGGCTTTAGTCTCCTTCCTTGCTCTGGAAACCCAAGTGTTCTCCTTCGGCACAGCCCTTTGCTACCCCACCCGATGCCCATGAGCCCCCCAGGAGGCACTGGGAGGGGGCTGGATGGGGCGGTTCAGAAACGGGAGGGTGCATGGAGTGGACAGGGCTGAGCACACTCCCTGCCTGGGGTGCCTGCTCCAGGGGCCTGATGCTTTTCTTCCTCAGTGATGTGAGGACCTGGCACCGTCCTCATTTGAAAGAGGAGGAAACAAGGTCAGGTAAGCGGAGGGCTCCAGCTCCCATGGCTACATGCTGCACCTGAACATCCCGGCCACACATGCTTTCGTGACCCAGCCCGACTCCCCAGCAGTAACATTGACAAGGCAACCACTACTTATTCAGCACTTACTCCAGTAACTATGTTCATGAGATGCATAAAAATAACCACTCACACACAAAGTCAAGCCAAGCCCAAGGTCAAGTAGCTGGTAAGAGTCAGAGCTGGGACACAAAGCTGAGCAGCCCACCTGTGGGGTCTGCACTAAAACCCCAGAGCCTATCACCTCCCGTCCCTCGAACCCACTGGGCAAGGAGAGGCTGGCGGAATGCGAGGATGGGCTCCTGGACAGAATGTTCTCTGGTCACTTACGGCGACTCTCCAACCTCTGAAGGCATGTGTTGGTGGCTCCCTAACTTGGCCCCCTCTGTTCCTCTCCCTTCAGTACTCATCCCCTCCCACTAGTGGCAAATTCTTGTGCGACCCTCAAAGAACATCTGCAAAGCCACTTCTGAGACTTCTTCCCCAGCTGGACTCGGCTGCTCCGTGGTTCTTGAGTGCCTGCACTCACTGATCACAGATGAGTGGTGCAGGGTGCAGGTGTGGGAGCCAGACAGGCCTGGTTTGGCGTTCCAGCCGCACCACCGGCCAGCGGGTGTGAGTTTGGACTCCAGGGCTTTTTCTATGAAGCCTCAGTCCCCACCTATACAATGGGAACGAGAGTCCCTACCCCACTAGATGGGCATGAACATTACAGGAGAGAAACTCTGGAGGGTGGAGCACAGTGCTGGACCCCAGGGAGCCTGACCCGGCTGTACTTGGTATCATTCACAGTTCTTCGATGTGGAATGTAAAGACATGCTTTACTCAGTGAATGCGCATCTCAAAGACAGGGAGTCTGCCTTGTTCGTCTTGAAACCTGCTTTTTAGCCAGGGTCTGGCAAGGGCAGCCACTCGGTGCCCCGTGACTGGAGACAGGACCTGCAGCGCCGACTCCACCCTCTGCTTCACTTCTCACACACCCAGGGAGGCGCCAGTGGCCTGGCAGAAGGGAACCTCCTCGTGCTCCCAGTGGGCCAAAGGCTACCTGCCATGCCTGGGAGGAAAAGTGTGGTTCAGAAAAATTTCTGAGAACAGGACAGCACTGGAGGGAGGAGCAGAAACACAGAAGCAGCTCAGTCCTTTTTTCTCTTTGTGCAATTTGGAAAAGGACCTAACATTACACATGGATGTGCTGAAGAGAGCTGAAGACAGATGCTAGGCAGGCCACGGAAAGCTGCGGTCACTTGCTTCGGCTCAGAAGCTGGGGGCCAAGAATCTGTGGGGAGACGGGCAGGCACTGGCCCAGCGTGACTCGCACGCACGGGGGCTCCACGGGAGTAGCTGAGTTCACACACCAGCTCTCAAGTCCCTGGATTCGCGACACAATATGAATCATTGGACGTCTCTGAAGTCCTCGTTAGTGAATCAGGGACAATGACAGTCCCCGTCTGACAGGATGGCTGTGAAGGCCAAATAGCATGTGGATGCGTGACCGGCACCTGGCACCTCGCAAACAATCTATGAGCCGCAAGCCATTGCTTGCAAAATGGGGTTTGGGTCTTGGGGGGCAAACATGCAAATACCGGGTGGGCCAAGAAGTCCGTGTAGCTTTTAGCTTTTTCCGTAGGACGGCTCTAGTAGCGCTTACTTGTCTTTAACTTCATTTGAAACAATTTTGTCACATTGTATTGTGACAGCTGTCCTATCAGCTTGCATTAAAAAAAAGAAACTTAACAAAATTGGTGAACTATTGTGTAGCCATCTTAATATTAAAGATGGGAGAAAATAAGCAACATTTTCAGGCATATAATGTTTCACTATTTTAAGAAAGGCTAAAACACAACTGAAATGCAAAAAGAGATTTGTGCAGCGTATGGAGAAGGTGCTGTGACTGACTGAACGTGTCAAAAGTGGTTTGTGAAGCTTCTTGGTCCTACTGACATTTTGGCCAAATGATTCTTTGCTGTGGGGCTGTCTCACGCATTGGAAGATGTTCAGCAGCACCCCCGGCCTCTACCCACTAGAAGCCAATAGTGGGAGACAGCTGACATTTTCAAAATATCCAAATCAATAACGTTATTGGTGAAAATTAAAAAGTGTGTTTTATTTTACAGAAAAAAGTAAATGGCCTTTCTAGCCAACCCAACGTATTGGAAAATCTAAGAAATGGGAAGAATAAGGAAATGTCTAACCAAAGGCTCCTGTACAAGCCAATACGACTTCCAAAAAATAGGTATGCATGCCTCAGATCAGAATTTTCAATATTGAGCCTTTTCACCTGGAAGTTCTAGCCTTGAAATATGAGAAGTAAATCAAATTGTGGGACAGTTTTTCACTCATTATTTACTCTACGACATTAAAAAAAAAAAAAAGATCCTGAAACTTCAAGTCCCAGTGGCCAAATTGAGGAACATAAGTGATTTCCAGCGGTCACTTAGCCAAGACTGGTGGAACTCGGACACCAGAACGTGGGCTTCTAGAAGGTTCATTCAGTGCACGTACGGTTTTCCACACTGGGCGTCATAGGTACTTCTCTGAATTCTTGCCAGAGGAGGGAGGTCCCAGGGGGAATGCTCTCAGGTATTAATTACCCGACTCTCAAATGTGAGAAGAGGGTTAATCACACGGCCTCCATGAACTGATAATCAATTGGAGTTTTTTCTTTGCTCTTGCCTGTAACAACCTCAGTGTCAAATTGGTAGTCTATTTTTAGCCACTGTTTGTAACGGTATGTTACATATTTTGTGATGAGATCGCACTTTTGGACTTTGTTACTTTGCTATTTCTTTATTAACTTTATGTAAATTGTGTTAAAATGTGTTGCTTGGTTAAAAGTAGGTGATAAGCAAATTATTTTATCCCCAAAGGTGAGATTTAATGACATGCCACTTCAAAGCTCAAAGTCCCCACAAAACCCCGATCTACCCAGAGGCCTGTTTGTTTCCTGTTCAGAAGCCTGTCTTGGCTGCCCACCCGAGACAGATGGCCATGGGACTTCAGGAATGTGATGCAGGGGCTATTTTGGGGGCTGCGGACACTGTGGCTCTGGCAGGGCGACAGCCTGGAGTGGCCCTCCCCGCACACCAGGGCGCCCCACTGCAGATGGACAGGAAGCCCAGCCAGGTGGAGAGTGCCGACCTGCCAGGCCACCTCCTCCCATCTCTGCTCCACGGAGAGAGACAGCAGGGCGGAGACAGGGATGGCCGGCGGCATCCCGGAGCCGCGCCGTGCAGAACGCTGCAGGCCAGAGGGTGGGGCGTGCAGGCTCCCACTGCCCAGCCAGGAGAACCTGGTATAACCTTTCTGAGTCCCAGTGTTTCCTACCGGTGGATGCGGTGAAGAATTAGTAAGTTCTGTTAACCAGCCTGCCTTACAGCTGGAGGGACTGAGGTATGAAACAATTCAAAGACACTTGCTGAAACCTAGGGCTGGAGCTGGCTTAGAATCTAGGCACGTGACACAGGGGCCACATGGGAGCACGCTGCTCCACAAGGACAGGCACTGCACGCACGCGTGCACGTGTTGTGCACGTGAAGGAGTTCACGACGCGAGGGGCAAGTCTGAGAGGCAAGCAGAACCACCATGACAATCCTGGGCCGCAGGGAACACAGAGTGGGACGGGGTGGTGGCCGGACTGGGGACGGCCTTTTCAGCAGATCCCTGGACAGCAGACCTGGAAAGATGACTCGGCATCACCGCACACGAGTAGAGCATTCCAGGTTGAGGTCACAGAGTGAGCAAAGGCTCGGCTGGATCGGAGGGGAAAGAACGCAGTTTGGGAACCTGGGGCACAAGACGACAGGCAGGTCCTATTTCAGGGGTCAGCAGGTGAGGCCTGGGCAGAGCCAGGTGGCTGTGCCTGTACCACTTCTCATACCTGCTGACAGCAGGGGGGTTCAGGAGGTCAGGGAGCACGCGGGGGATGGGGCCGCCGCGAAGCTGCAGGCATCAGATGTTGCCCCGAGCCTGCTGCCCGGAGGGCTTTGTTCAACCCAGTCTGGCCCCCACCTCCAGCCTCTGGAGCGAGGCCAGTGGCAGACAGACGGGGACAGAACTGAGTGGCGATCATCTGGCAGAAAGCTTGAGGACCAGGATCAGGGCGATGCGACCTGCCCGCGGACAGGTGCAGCTGCATGTGCCCACACCTGCCTGGCGCTGCCTTTAAGTGTGTGTCATACATGTGCACATGCCTCACACAGGCACAGCCCTGATCACCCCAGAATCACCATTGGGGCGGTCTGAGCATGACCACCAGAGTCAGTGACATGGACGACTGTCACTCTGGATGCAGACAGGCTTTGAATTTATCCCTGAGGCTGGTCGTAGGTGTGAGGCTCACACTGGGGAGAGAGCCTAGCGGACGGCCCAGTGCCTGTGGCTTCGAGAGGCTTGAACGCTCCCAGCTGGTGGCACTAACTCACTCTCGGAAAGTGGCAGCTCTGTTTAGAGAAAAATGCCCTTTATCCACAAAAATTCAAAAACCAAACCAAACAAACAAAAGCGCGCCAGCTGCTAGTCCGACTGCTGCGGGATGTGAGGGAGATCTAAGGGAGTGAGGGTTCTTAAGGCAGGAAACAGAACTGTGGTCAGTTTCACCGTGGACGGATTGCGTCTGTGAGGGGAACAGAGGCACTGCAAACTTGTCACAGAAATGAGGACCGATCAAACGGAAGCATCGACGTTTAGTGGAATCTGAAGAGAAGGCTACGATTTGTGCTACGAAACTCTGCACGGGAAGCCTGTGACTGTCAATGGAACGTCATCTGGGAACCGTCCCTTTGGATGAAATCGGGGACCGCTGAAGGCCCTGAACGCAGCCTCTGAAAACGCCAGGACGGCTGGTGTCGACGTGTGGCACCCTCTTCTTCCTCCCTGGCTCGTCTCAGCGGGGAGCTAGCCCTGAACACCCGCAGCAAACGTCGCCTGCTCGGCGGGGCCTTCTCGCACAGGTCCCCGCAGTATTTGGTGGACACGTCAACTCTCAGAGTAAGGACGTTCACCTCTTTCCTCACCTGCCCCTTGCACCAGCCCCTGAGCTCCATGTGGGTGTGACGCCCCAACAACAGACACCTAAGGATGCCGAGTGGCCACACACACAGACACAGGTGCACACACACCTGGGCATTTGCATTAGCTGGTACGGCTTTTTCCCAAAACTCCAATAACTCAGATCACCTGATAGGGGCTTTCGAGGAGGCCTTCAAAAGCACTCAGCTGATTTACCTGTCAGTCACAAACAAAAAAGCCACGAGGAAACCCCCTGGAAGGAGGGCGTGATGCGTGCAAAGCTGGGTGTCCCTGGTGTGGACAAGGACCCTGCTGGGTGTTGGGGACAGGCTTCCTCTTGAGCCTAACTGCTGACAGGCTAGTGAAGAGTTTTGTTCAGCCAAAAAGGTAGACAAGGATGGAAATTATGTTTCTCGTGGAGGGAAATTTGTGATTTGTGGTCAGTGTCACTGGAACGGTTAAACGAACCCACTCTGAGAAGGTTTACTTATTCTCAAGTGACCACTGAGTACCTGCTGTGTCCTGGGCTACATTCGAGGCCCTGCAAACACAGAAAGGAACCAGAGAGACAGGGCCCCTGCTCTCCTGGAGCTTAGACAGACCAAAAACCAAACACAAGACATGCAGCAACTGGGACGGGGGTGGTCTGGAGGACACAGGTGGGAGGAAGCGGCTTTAAGAGAGGAGGGCCAGGGACCCAGACAAGCCAGCCAAGAAGGGCGGGGGCAGTGCGTGAAGGGGCGTGAACAGCCCTGGGAGGGAAAGTGCCCCCCAGGTGACTGACAGCTGGTGTGGCAGGAAAGGGCTGGGAGACAAGAGCCTGACCGGGACCCCTCTACGTCCTGGGGTAAGTGGTTTGCGTTTACCTGAAGCACAGGGTGAGCACTGGCTGTGAACGGTTTCTCTGCTAAGGAAACCGTCTGGCTGCCCCGAGCAGAATGAAAGACTCGCCTTTTCTGAGCCTTGGTTTCCTCATCTGCCAATGAGGCCGATGCTGTGTATCTCACAGGGCAGACACTGTGACTGAGTGAGATTTCGTGGAGGGCTGGTGGCTTAGCACAGTGTCTGGTGCCTTGGAAATGCTCAGCACCTTAGTGTTATTATATAGTTTTTAAATGGCCCTACATATTTTCCAGAATGAATCAAGGCTTTCCACAGCGACCCAACATTCTCATGCCCCGCCCCCCTGGCGTGTGCCCAGCCTGCTCCGTCTGCTGCGTGTGCTGGGTGTGCACAGCACACCGAGCCCCACACGCTGGCCAGCCCCGGGCAGTGCTGGCCCCAACGTCAGGATGACTTACCCCAAGGAACTGCGCCTTTGTTTGGGGGCCCGTGAGGTAGTGGGCTGGGAGGGTCAGACAGGGTTCTCTTGTGTCCGGGTGGTGGGGGAGGAGGCCGCTTCTTGGACAGGGTGGAGGTGCCACTAGAGGTCTGGGTGCTTAGAGGGAGTGTTGAAGGTGGGCCAGTTGGACCTAGAAGGAACCGAACGGGGCAGGAAGGTTAATCCCGGTCTCACAGAACAGCCAGTAAGCAGTCACTTCCGCACATCCAAGGCGGCACGGCACCGAGAGGGACAGGAGCGCAAGGCTGGACGTGGCCAGGCCCATCAACCCAGGGGCTCACAAACAGGGTTTCTAAGAGTTGTTGGGGGTGGGAAGGGACAACAAAGGAAAGGCGAACGTGTGTGCTTCTAAGACACAGGACACCGTGCCAACACGTTTAGATCACTTAGGTACGGCGGAAAAAGAAACACGTTGTAAACCAGCAAGTCACCGGAATCATCACGGAATCCACTGAGGAAGAAGCACACGCCAGGGAAATCAACGGAGAAAGAGCAGAGTGTGCGCCGCAGCCTCGACGGCGTTTTCTTTAGTCAGCGAACTGTGCCTGTTTTTTTTAAGAAGCGACGTTTGTAAACAACGAAGGATCTGATGTAAAGAGCTAGTCAGGAAAAAGAGAAATCCAAAAACCCCCTCTTCCTTCAATTCTGACTATTGTTCTGGAAATCATAAACCACCTACTATATGGAAAGTCCAAACAGGTCATATTGATGTCTAGAGATTTTTAAAAAAGACTCAACTTTCTCCAGAGGTTAAGACCGGATAGCGGTAATCCTGTTGTTACACACACACACACACACACACACACACCCCCACCCAGTACTGCAAAAGTTGACTTTTTTGAACTAAGAAAAAGTTTGTAAAAGCTGTTATGGGAGCAGTTGTTAGTTCTGTTGGTGCAAAGTGGCAGTGAAGTGGCTGGTGTGTTCCAGGCACTATAGCTGGGCACTTCAACACACGTCTGTGATTCTCACCAGGATAACTGCTTCCACAAGTATTAAAAAAAAAAAAGTAAAAAAAAAAAAAGAGAGAGAGAGAGACAAAGAAAGGCTAAGAACACTGCCACACCAAATGTTTAACACAGCGTGGTAGATACCTGGTGATCCAGAAAGGCTCGAAAAGAGCTTTTTACATTCTGCATGTGGAGAGAAAAACTTAATTATTGCTGGCCTCCTTCCCTTATGTAATAAGCTCTGATATTTCCCATTGCTTCTCAAAGACAGTCTGGTCTTGGAAGTAACTGCTGCTAATCTCGTAAGGACTCAATGGCCCTGGCTACCCAATTTATCCGCTCAGCACTGGGACAGTACATGGGGGAAGCCTTACCATCACCCCAATCAATGCCTAATCAGGACACCAGTCACTGCAATCTCAGAAACTATTTTAGATTTGTAACAGTAAAGTCACTGTTATTACAGCCCTGCACTTGTATAATGCTTTGTAGTTTTCACAATGTGTCCGTATACGCAGTTCCTCTTGATTTTCACCACAACACGGTGAGGTATGTGGGTGGGGAATTACGGCCCCAACTTTGCAGCCAGGAAGGTGGGGGCCTGGCACCATGAGAGGTGATAGCCACGTGGGGACAGCGAGGAGCTCGCCCCGTCATGCGATGCTGCTGTTCCCGAAAGCCAGGGCAGCATTTCCTGAGCTTGGCACCCAAGAAAGACAGCAACAAATGCTCCTGAGGAAATGTAACTTTCCTCCTGGAAATGAACGAAGAGTACTGACAGTAGTGAGTTTCTCCAGCAAGTTCATCTCTACCACCACCTAGGGACTGGCTGAGGCACTGCATCTGAAAGGTCATTCAATCAGTTCCAAATCCCGCCTGGAAACAAAAACCACCAGACAAAATGCTCACGGACCGATGTCTTCAAATCAAAGTTGTGCGTGCACGAGATGTCAGGAGTGATCAGACCAGAGCCGTCCTGTGACCCCAAACCACGCAAAACCACGCCTCCAGAAGCATCACTTCAACCCGAAGGGGTCAGCGCTCCACCTCTCACTGCAGGCATCCGTCCCAGCAGCTGTGACAACCTGTATGCTATGCCTTTGTTCGCACGTTTGCCACCTGCCCGCCTCACTAGCCTGCAGGTTCTATGAGGACCAGGATCTGCTGTGTAAGAAGGCTGACTTTAGTAATTTAATACTGAATTAATGGATGAATAAACTGCTACTTCTACCATGTTAAGGCTAGTGACTGATTCTTAAGGAAGGACTTACGTCTCACTTCGAAAGAGAAAACAGTGGCGGGGGGGACAGTGTCAAGTACAAAGAGGAATGTTTAAGACTTATCCAATTTCATAGAAGACGCAACACACCCAGGCCTTCCTACTGTTTTGTAATAGAAGCTACAGGACGGAAGATGCCACATCTTGGCTGGTAGGGTTAAAGAAGGTTGAAAAACACTGTTAGACTCCAGATAAGCAGACTTAGTTTGTTTTTAAGATTTAATGAGCTCAGAAAACTTTCAAAACAAGTAACTAGTCTCTAAGCACTAAAGAGGATGCTGTATGCAAAACAGCTCTGAGTATTGGCTCATTCAGGAAAGAAGCAATTCTGGCCAAATAAAGCTAAAACAAAATAAAATAAACAAACGAAATTAAACAATCTCAAAAAGGAGGCAAGATAAACAAGTGGGGGGCGAGGCTCGGACAGCTGATTTTCTCCCCTTAACTAAAACGGGGCCTGAGGAAGTGAGAACACGCCCCAGACTGCTCTCGCCACTGACAGTGTCTATTATGTCAAAGAACCTTCTAATCCTTTTTCTTGGAAGTGTGGGCCTAGTCTTCCAAAGCTGCTGTCAATAACCCAAGTTAGAAAATTAGCTGAAGGTCTTCTCAGGGGAGACAGTGTCTGCTTCTCAGCTCCTCCCAGGCTCACCTGCCCGGGCCATTGTCCGTGTCTCCAGCAGCCTGTGGTCGCTCCATCTGGACGGCCTGCCTCGCCTTCCACTCTAGTGGTCCCCACCGCACCCTCCCACCCTCCGGGCTGTGCTGCAGGAGCACCTCAGGGACGTCCCTCCCTGAGGGCTAACGACAGAGGTGTGGCCGGGGCTCAGGAAGCTCCGCCCCCCAGCACGGCAGCCTGCAGGCTGGAACCCCTGTCAGCTCTCCTGGTCCCAGCGACTCCGACTCCGACGCCCCACGAGGCTGCAGCTATTCCCTGAGGCTCTCCCGGGAACTGGTGTTTCCTCTGTTCACTACAGGCCCCTTATGGAAAACAGTATATTCTTAGACCACAGGGGTACTTTGAATGAAACCTCACCAGAGAGAGCTCCACCTTTAACAACAAAGAGGTCTATCCACTGAAGCCCAGAAAAACCACCCTGAAAAGTCATTCACCTACACCTACATGGGGAAATTAAAAAAAAAAAAAAAAACCCATTTCTAAAATCACAATCCACATGCTTTTCAAATCTCCCCCTCCGTTTCCTAAATTCTCTAGAACTGTCATCTCCTGAGCGCCTGCTGCGCCTGACTCAGGGGTTTACACACATTACCTGAAACTCACCTTACTGACATATTGCAGTCAGGACCCTCTACTTTCGGGGTAAAGAGACCCAAGGCTCAGAGAGATTAGCACCCTGGCCAGTCACAGCAAGTGACCCTGGCTGTGGGAGCCCAGCCCCGGCTCTCAGCCTGGACAGTCAGGCTCCGGCTGCCCTCCCTTGCCTGGCACCGCGTCGCCTCTGCTGGGCCGTCACACGCTGCCGAGCTCCCTCCTCACCTTTGCAGCCTCTGGCCCATCCCCTTCGCCCGCCAGCTGCTGCTTTCATCCCCGAACCTCCAGCAGGACTGACGTCCCTGCACGCTCTGCACCTGCCTTAGAGCCCTCTCTGTTTTCTTTCCCCGGCTGTCGGTTTCTGTGGGGCAAGATCTGTACCGCCTTCCTCTCCATGCCTGGCCCGTCTGGGCACCTGAGACTCTGCTGTAAGGCAGGAGGGCTCTTTTCCAACATCCTCATACCTCTGGTTGTCAGCAAAACGGAAAACCCAGGTCTTCCATGCTGGGAGACCAAATAAAAGTAGACCTTGTTCAAAGGGAAACAAGACCCAGAAGGGGGCTTTATAAATTATCCTGACAGTCTCTGAAAGAAAAGCTGTCTGTATAATTCCAGTATTCCTAACTTGCATCTATATAACACTGGAAAAGGCAAATGAAAAACTCTCCATTTTCTAATGGTTTTCACAGTGCAGAGCTCAAATGGGGAAACCGAGGCACAGTGAGGAGGGTGTGCCGGACACCGAAGACCCCATCAGGACTCCCGTGTGGCAGTGTGGCGCCTGAAGTAACAGCGCCACACACAGAACGTGGCTCCTGCTGGTCGCTGGTCCTTCGATCCCCTTGCAGGACACCGATAATGAAGGGAAAAGCACCCGATTCAGGGGCTCAGGCTGGCTCTTTAGCAATCGCACGTGCATTCTGTACTCCGGAAGCACTCTGTACTCCGGAAGCACACCAGGACTTCCTCTGCTTCCCTTCCGCACCCTGGCAGTTCCAGCCCCTAAGTTCTGAGCCTGTGCCTGCGTGCGCCACCAAGGGCAAAAATCACAGCCATGGTCTTGGCCAGCAAGGGGACAGGTATGTGATGAAGGACGGGGGGAGACAAAACAGGGCCAAAACAAAGAAACGAACAAGTCCAAGACAAGTAAAGTCAGCCCACAGGAAGCTTTAAAATTAAGCCACTCAAGTGGCTGTTTCCCCACAAGATACAAAACCCCAGAAACCATCCTTAGCATAAGAACAATGCGGCTCCCAGGGGAACGTCTCCCAGGCAAGTCTGAATCTCGCGGAAGGGCACGTCCTGCTGTCACGGCTGTTGCGGAGGACATGCTCCGTGGGGCGCCAAGCTGCTGTCCGCACCCTCCCCGCTCTGGTGGCACCCAGGGCCACGGCCTAACCGTCCTAGCAGGGCTCTCCCTCCCACAGGGGTGCAGGGCTCCACGTTTCATGAAATGCTTTCTCCATGGACTGTCCCCCTGGATTCTGATGACAATTCCGCCAGCGGAGCAAGACAGAGATGGACCATCGTCCTCAATATGGAAAAGAGGAAACTAGAAGATCTCGTCTGACAAGTCCTAAGGCCCATTTTAATTTTCCATCCTAGTTCAGCCACTGTGAGCTGAAGTTCCTTAATTTTCCCAAGGCTCAGTTCCCTTCTTGTGCCATGCGTTGTGGATTGTGAGAATCTTTCGGCATCCCTCTCGCTCTCAAATATCCTGGTGTTTTGACCTAATTTTAACTTAAAGATAAAAGACAAACCCATGTTGGGAAACCTGAGGAACTTCTGGTTTCAATAAACGTAAATCAGGGGCAGAGGGAGCTGCTCGTTACCAGTGGGAAATTTCTGCACACTTAAATTTACGGCTCTGATTTGATCTCGCTGGACCTCACGTCTGAAGGGAGGTCAGGCAGCGAATGCTTCTGTCTAAGGCTCCAGGAGGGGGAGCCTGGGGTTCTGAATGGCTGAGTCTTCCGCTGCTGACTGAGCTCTGCTCAAGCACAAGGAGGCTTTGCTCAAAGGCAATTTAAGTCAAACTTCCTTGCATTTTGATGAGGCAGCTGGGGTTTCTGGAAAATGTTCCTGAGCTGGATTCAGAATGATTCTACTTTTCCCCTCAGTCCTCCCCTGATTAGTGGGGACTTGAGCCTGAGAGTCTGTTTCCGCTTCCCCAGAAGCCACCATCCTTCAGAGCCTCGGCTTGCGGGGTGGGAATGGCTTCTGCAAGCAGAGACCTCTCTGCCTGACTTGCCCCGGAACACGGGCAACTCAATCGAGTCAAGACATCCTTGTTTTCATGCAAATGGTCTGTCGGTTCAACAGAACGAAATGAAAAAAACGGAAGGGCTACAAAACAGAGGGGAACTATCTCTACACAGAGCCTCCGCAGATCTGCGACATCTTCTAAGACCTCCATTCTAAACATCGCCACTTTTCCAAGGGCTCGGGTACGTGAGTCTGGCTAGAGGCAGGATCTACCCCGTTTCAGTCCCTTGCGAACGTCACGTGAGGGCTGTGCTCCGGGTCTCACCAGCACAGGCCAAAGCTCCGCTCGGACGGCCTGCTACGAGCAGCCTGAAAGGACATGCTGATTTTGGTAGGGAGGGGCTTCTCTTTCCAATTATGGGAATTGCTTTTGTTGGGGGGGGGGGCAGTCTATCCTTAGCAGACCACGGTTGCGATGGCCAAGTCCTAAGGACTTGTTTCGGCAGCTGGTTCATTATGTGAACTTGCTCTTTGTCTTCGGGGCCTTTGGCGAAGAGCTAATTAGAATTTACTCAAGACAGAGATATGCTTGATACTGAGTAAGATGGTATATTTTGTGTCTCCCTGAGATAAAATTACAGAAAGGGGCACAGGGGTGAGGGAGAGTCCGGTCCCCAGGACTCTGGTGTCAGTATCTCCTACAGACCTTTTTGGAGGTTCTTAGGCACCTGTCTAGCCAGGTCGTCACCACGATGTCGGTAACCACAATAAGGGGATGGGAACCCTTTCACAGTGCCTTTGCCAAACGTTTGGTTTGGCCTAAAGGTTTCTCACGGTCCTCTTTGGGGTTCGCAAGGGATGCTCCCCTGATGGGGAGCCTCAGTGCCCCGCCGAGCGGTGACATACTGCTCTCCCAGCAAGGAGCGGCGGCCTGAGGTCTCGAGGGGGATGCAGCCTGGGGCCTCATTCAGGCACACTCTAGCCCACGTACGGAACGGTAAGGAAAACACTGGCGGGTGCAGCTTGTGGCTCACACGTGCTGTCACGGTCACGGTCACTGGTTATCTTTGATGAGAGGGAGTCATGCCAAAGCCTTAATTTAACTTCTCTCCGTTACTTTATGATCTATGAGGCCATTTGGGGTCTCTCTAAGAACACAGCTCCCATTTATAACAGCATCTCAATGGAGAATAAGCTATGAGAAAAAACACTGCTGTGAATAAAGCTCACATTTCCCAGAAAATGGCCCCAGTGTGATTCGAAGAGGCATGGCATTGTGTCGGGTGAGGCCCCGAGACCTGTGTCAGCACAGGCTGAGCTCCCAGGGAGGACCCTGCGTTGGGTGCACTGGCTGAGCAGAAGCCCAAAGCTACAGCTTAGGGGACCTCTCAATCCCCCCCCACGCTTCGGGGACCCTTCCATGTTGGCATTTCTGTGCCCCGACCTGTCCATGTTCAGGGACACACAGACTTTCTGAGCAGGGCACTTTCCGGGGATTCAGGATACGGGACAAGCGCTCTGTCGCCAGGAACAGGGTGGGGACCGTCAGCACCCGGCACTAGCCCTGCAGAGGCATGTGACGCACTCTCCCAATCACCTCCCCTGGGGAAGACCCTGTGGCAGGTCGTGTCTCCTCGGAGAGTACAGGAGGGCGGGCTCAGGTCGCACAGGACCTGGGTCAGCACACCTGACACTCACTCAGCCTCTCTGACCCTTGGGCCCCTGGTCTGCACGGTGCCAGCGCTGCAGTGCCCCCCTCATTGGTGGCCACGAACGAGAAGGGCTGCGCTTGGAGCCCCCAGGGCTCCGGAACTGTGACCACCACTCCTGCCACTAGCACAGAAGAGAGGCAAGCTGGTGCAAGGGACAGGGACTTCAAAGAACTGAAATCCCACCCGTATTAAAGAGGGAAGAGCCTGGGTTTTGGACCCGGTGTGGACCTGGGACTGAATCACAACTCCACTACTCACCAGCTACATGACGGCGGACCAGCCACTCTACCCCCCTTGAGCCTCAGTTTCCATATCTGTAAAATGGGCACTGAGAGCGTAGAGCAGGCAGGACTGCTGAGAGGCGAACGGAGAACGTGTGGGGAGCGCCCACAGTACCGCCGGTCTCGCTGCCGGCACTGCCAGCACAGTCCGCACTCCGTGCCCCCTGCACTTTCTACCTCAAGGCTGGACGGACTCCTAGCTCTGAGGACGGAGTCACAGGGCCCTTCTCAAAGACCGTACCTTTCCCGGCATTTCTAGGGGGCAACGGAGGTGCCTCCGAGGTGGGTGACGTGGGTGAGTCCGTGCTCGTGGAGGCAAAGATCTGGTTGGTGAAGGCGCCATAGGAGAGCCGCTGCTTGTCCCGTGGAGTGCCGAACCCCGGCAGGGACAGCTTGTCCTGGGGGGAGAGGCTGGAGGAGTGGCAGAAGCTCTGAGGTCGCGGCGAGCGCTCCTTCTTGATGGGGCTCGGCTGGCAGATGAGATAAACAGTGCAGTGAGCGAGACAATACTCCATGGCAGGGCAGGCCCCGTAGGAACCTGGGCTTCATCAGGTCACCCACGATGACGGCCCAAGAGCCACCTGACAGTGCAAGGGAAGGAAGCGGACCGTGTGGCTGACATCTACTGCTGATGACTCAGACCTGTAGATCCAACTCCAAACTCCTGGATTCAAAACATTTTCAATCACCTGGGCAGTGGCCTTGTGTTTGCACTCCTGGCGACAGCTTTAGCATCCGTGCAACCTTCCCAGTTAGGGACCTCACATCATCCAGAGCCACCTGGCTGTGCACCGGGAGCTCAGGAATATCCTTGAACCATGTCCCGTGAAGGAACCCACCAGCTCCTGCCCTTCCTGACCTGGGCTGCCTGACTCTGCAGGACAGCCTCCTGCCTCTCCCCATCCAGCCGACGCAAAGGTCACCGCACACACTGGGCTTCTAACCTGTCCTCAGACTTCCAGGTGCTATATGACCCTCAGGCCTTGGCACACGCTGTTCTCCTTTCCTGGAAGGATGCATTCCTTCTCACCTCTTTGCCTGGCAAGCGCCTCCCTACCCTTAGAAGCCCATTTCCAACTGTACTTCCTTGCTATGGTCGTCACTGTTTGCTGAAGTGGAGGCAGCTGCTCTGTCCTCTGAGCACTTCCCAGTAATTGCCCCAGCCTCTATTACAAGTGACCTGCACAGGGCAGTTGGCCTCCTCTCCAAGTGGCACAGGCCTTCAGGACCCCTCTGCATGGCCACCTCTGACCATTCTCTATGCCCTGTCTGGGAAAAGGAAACGCCACACACGCATCCCGTGAAAGGTGCATGAGCGAACCTTCGGAAGAGGTCAGGACTATCTCCGGGAGTCAGAGAGCCGTAGGCATGATCCCTGAGACCACTGTTCCCAGCTCTGAGACTGTACGCAAGCGGCAAAATGCCTGTGTGTTCCAGTTTTCTCTTCTGTGACGTGGGACAGTGACAAAGCCACAGTGGGCCTTTGGTAAAGACAACCTGACAGGCAATGGGTGACATGCTTACTGCTGCCCAGTCCATATTCAAGTGCTCGATAAATGGCAACTTACCCTTTTTTCAGTTACGTATCAACTTGGCTAAGCCACGGTGCCCAGGTGTTTGGTCAAATACCAGCCTAGGAGTTGCTCTGAAGGTATTTTTTAGTACGCAAAGCACTCAGATTTTGAGCAAAGGGGATTGCCCTCTATAATGTGGGTGGGCCTCACCCAGTTAGCTGAAGGGCTTAAAAGAAAGGACCGAGGTTCGCCACTGAGAAGGAATTCTGACTCCAGACTGCCTCCAGACTCAAGACTGTTGAGGTTTCCAGCCTGCCCCATACATTTTGGACGTGTCAGGCCTCACGAGTATGTGAGCCAATCCTGTAAAATACATTCCATGCTTTCACTCTGTATACGCACAACCTATTGGTTCTGATTCTCTGGGGAACCCTGACTAATGCAGCTTCCTGGGGCGCCCAACAAGGAGGAAAGTCGGAGCCAAGATGGCCCTGGTACCTCTGGTCACGAGACCAAAGCCGCCTCACAAAGACTGTGTCCTGTCTACACCGTGCAGAGGAATGAGGGGAAGCACTCAGAGGTCCAGAGGTGCTTTTGACACTCACCTTGTCATCCAGATCATCGTCACTCTCATCCATCTCCTCCTGTCGGAGATTCCATTCATATTCTACGTGCACGTGTGGATTGAACTTCCCTGACTTGGCCTGGGAAAGCTGAAAGTAACAGTGGGTGTCACCATTGTAATCAAATGCCAGCACCGTGGAAACACTGAGCAAATCCCGCCTTATTCCGAGTTCCCAGGTAACCATCAGCAGCTACATTATGAGCAAAACCGATTGTACAAAGGGGACCGGCAGCAGCCAGGCTTAAGAGAAACTGCAAAAAATTACAGGCAGGGCCTTTTTAGTTTGATAAGTTGACTTCTCTCCAAAATGTAAAGCTTTCTTAAATATTATTAAAATGAGTCTCAAAACAGCAAATTCTTGGCTGGAAGGCAAAATCAGTTAAGTGTGAGGAGAGGTGGACCTTTAAAGCCAGACAGTCCCAGTTCAACCCATGTCCCATTTTTCTTATTCGTATGCGGGGCAGGAACAACCAGAACTTCCTCAAGGGAGTCTTTGGTAATAAAGAAAGTACAACTGCGGACCTGGAACTTGGCACTCGGCAGAAATGCAGGGGACCGGAACTCATTTTTCCCATCTCATCCCTTCCCATGCTTAAGAGAACCGCGTTCTGCTAAGGCCTGGAGTTGCAGGCAGCAACCACTGGGATCAAAACAAGGTGGGTGCGCACAGAGGCACAGGGAGAAGAGGGCAGCGTGTTCAACATTTTAAAAGGCACCGCACTCTGAATTCTACTTGCCCAATGTTTGGAATTGGCTTCCCAAATAAGTCGTCTTTGCTGCGAAGCTACAGAGAAAGCCTAACGGTCTGGCAAGTATAAAGCACAACCCAAGGCATAAGCCCATCTGTAATAAAACCTCCCAAATGCCTTCCAGCTCCTATGTTGCAACTGCATTTCTCAGGCAGCAGGTGGAAAATTTATCATTTTTTTAAACGTAGCCACAGTGCTCATCTCCGTTTCTTTAGCCAACGTTCCAACAAATGAATCTGCTGCTTGTATCTCCCATTCCAGGTGCTGAGAGTGACACCAGAGGGCAGCTGAGGTCTGTTAGCGACCCCATGCCCATTTCTGCTTACCAAGTCTTCACACTGGGTGGCTCTGAGTCTCTTGGCTATGTCAAGGGCCGTCTCGCCGGCCTGGTTAACTAAAATCAGGGGAAAACAAAGGTGCGTAATTATCTAGGACAGATCTCGAAAAGGCAAGAAACAATAATCAGATTAGAGTGCGACATGCAGTCTCGGTTTTAGCCAACAAAGGCTCTTACGATAGCCGCTGAGACCCCTGGCCATGCTCTTACCGACATCCACAGTGGGCTTGCTCCTGAGAACAAGCTTCAGACACTCAGGTTTTCCATACATACTACAGTAGTGCAGAGCTGTGTTCCCCAGGGCTGTCTGCTTATCCGGGTTCCCACTGAAAAACCAAATTGTCAGAAAGTAAGGGCTCACTCCCCAGCTGAACACTGCTGATCAATCACTTATACCTGTGCTAACAACGGAGTCAAATTTCAGAACTATTATGCAATTACGATGTCTCTGATATTATACCCCAACTGATAAGCAACATAATGACAGTACAGCCAGCATTTACTGAATCTCATTTATACCATGAGACAGACACTGTCCCTTAGCTTTTCACATGTCTCATCTCCTTGAATCTTCACAAACGCCCGATGGGGTAGGCGCTCTTACAACTTTTATTTTACAGGTGACCAACACTCAGGTATGTAGAAGATGAAGTGCTCAGTCAAGATTATCAAGACACGGACGACTGAGCAGGGGTCTGAGCATGGCCGATTAGCATCCGGAGCATCCAGAGCCAACGCTCTTGACCACTGCGCCTCTAAGTAAGGGCTTGGTCACATGTGGGTTCAAATGCCTTCACTATTTTGTTCCCTCTCCTTTGGATGAGCTCTAGTTCCTCCTCATGATCTGTGGCTTACAGATCTGCCCAATAAAGAATCCAGCAAGTCCAAACCTCCTGCGTTTACTATTATATTCCTATTAGTATGTCCCAAATGTGAATTAGTTATCAGCCACATACACTGCTGTCTCATGATGAACATCGTGTGGACCCAAGTGGATAAGTCTTCTCTTTTTCAACCACCCTAGTGCAACAGGGTTTGGACCCAGAAGCAGGATTTTACATTTATCTAGGCCAGGGGTTGGTGAACTATAGCCTATAGGCCTTATCTGGCCCTCCACCTGTTTTTGTAAATAAAGTTTTATTGGAACATGGCCACGGTCACTCATTTGCATGTCATCTATGGCTGCTTTCATATGGCAGAGCTGAATAGTAGCTACCGAGACTTCATGGCCTGCAAAGCCTGAAGCAGTATCTGGCCCTTTATAGAAAAAGCTTGCTGCTTCCTGATCTAGGCCACTAATAGGACTGGTCTTTGTTAACTTACAAGGCATATTCAGAGCAAGAAAAAAACCATACCAGTTTTGTACAAGAAAGTCAACCAAATGGAGAGATGTCTGGTCTGCAGTTCGGACTGCAAGATGAAGGGCTGTCTCCCCGAGCTCCTAAAAAGGGCAGGATAAGTGTAAATAGGGGGTCACATGTCCTGCTCTGTCTAGAGCAGCTTCCTTTACATCGGTTACCAGAGTAATTATTACTAGCACCCCCTTTCACTCTCAGATCGTCCTGATTTAGACAGGGCCACTCGGTGCATTAGGTCTCATTCCAATCGCGGGTCGTCTTGGAAACGAACCGCCCACATCCCTTCCCACCCCATAGTCTCAGTGCGGCCTCACCTGCCCGGATTCCAGCAGTGGCTCCATGAGCTCCACGCCTTCTGCATAGACTTGAATTAGTGCAAGCAAATCCCTGGATCTGACGGCCTCGAGCAATTCGTTCAGTTTAGCGGATGAAGAAGAACAGGTCTTCCTTGAAAACCGATGATCTACGTACTTTGCCGTGATGTATTCTTTCCGTACAGTCCTAAAAGACAGCAAAACAAGACCAAGTACTTTTATTTTCCAAGAACCAAGAAAGATGCACACTTTTGCAGACCCGTAGTTCTCTTTGAGATAGTTGTTTTAATTAAGATACTTCTTTTTGACATTCAAACACACCAGGTTGTAGACCAAGTTATTCCCGCAGAGACAGAACGGAGAACCCGGTGTACATTCACCAGCATGTGCGGCCACGTGGAGGCTCAAAATTAACAGGCACCCAGATCCCAGCAGATTTCTCTTCCTCCTTGGGCAACAGCATGAGACATTCATTGGCTGTGTGCTACAACCCCAAACTCAGGCACACAGATGTAAGGCAAATGAAAAACTGCAGAAGTTAAAGCAATTCTGAAAGACCAACGGAACGGTTTCAGAGCTTCATGGAAAGGATTTCAGTCATCTGACCTCACTCTGTATTGTAGCAGGTGAGGAAGCTCAGGTGCAGACAGGCTGCCGTCAAAGCCCTAATTCTCTGCCATCTGAGCTCGTTGGTGTGACACAGGCATGTGAGCAGCCTCTGCACGGGGGTTGATGCTTGAACGCCTTCGTCAGCCAGACGCCCCCAGATAGGCCGGGGCGCCACATCTGCTCCCCAGCACCGGACTTTTCTTCTGTGGCACCGACACAGCTATGAGCACACCGTGAACTGTTGGATTTCTGAGTTACAGCCCACCTTCCTCTCCAGATTCCGGGTGTTATGAGAACAGGGTTTATATCTAGTCTGTGTTCTGCTGGTTCCCTGGCAGCTAACACGGTACGAGGCATAGAGTGAATGCCTGATACGCATTCTTGAATTCAAGAAACGCCAACTGCCAAGGGACCTATTGGGGGATTTCATTTTATGGTTTCAGAGTGAAAACATCATTTCCCTTGGATGCCCCCGTAACAGTTTTACTGCTCTGCAAACTTGGTGCCTGAATAACGTCCAAGGAGGGGCAGGTAAAACATTTAGGCAGGTGGCTACCACACAACGCCTTCCTGCTCACAGGCTGGGACTCAATCCTTCTTCCTGTTCAACCACAGCATTAAAAAAAAACTTTTTCAAGTGCAGACCCAATGTAACAATTTTTTAACAGGTTTAAAGAGTCACATGACTCAAAAACATAAATGACATCAAAGGGTGTTGATGGGGGAGTCTCCCGCTTACACCCGCCCCAGAGTAAGCATGTGAGCTTCCCGTGCACTTTTCTGTGTTTCTTCAAACACAATTTCAAATAGATGTGTTTACGTATTTGTCATGGTCCAAATCCATTTGGTGTCCAAGTCCAGATAAAAAATAATGAGAGTTCAAAAGTGAGGCAATTCATCAGCAAATTTACCCGAAGTTCAGTTCCTGAGTTCGGATGGCCAAGAGGGCCAGCACACCTGTTTTCACCCCCGGCCCCCACCGCTTCCTCGCCCTGAAGGCAGTGTGTCTTGTCCAGTGCTCCGCTCTGCTCGGCAGGAACCCTGGAGGCCCTCCTCAATCAGGACACAGGAAGCGTCCTTATTTGTACGCGTAGTTGTGCAGCTCATACCATAAACTCTTCCACCAGATGCCTATGGACAATGCTTGCTCTTGCTCCTCACCTAGCTCTGTCACAGAACAGGACTAACCTCCCAGCAGAGGGACTGCTCAGTTGAAGGTAAGTACATTTCTAACTGTGACCAATATGGCGAGCTGGTTCCTCATGGGTAGCGTACCATTTGCATTCCCACCAGCAACACGGGAGGGAGTCTAGAATGTTTGCTTCCCTACAGTCTTGCTGAGTGGGCTGTTAAAGCATCTGGACTTCTGCCAATCTGACGGGTATCTCCCCACTGCTTTTGTGTCCGTTATTTATCACAACATGCCATGATTTAGAGATAATCGTCCCCACGAAGATTCATCCTCCTGAGCAGCTGCAACTCCCTAGGGGCAGGTGATGCCGAAAATAACCTGTGCATTCCAGAAATACATTTCCAGGTTCTCTGCTTTTTCCTCATAATGTGGTTTCCCCTGCAGGGCAAAGTACTATAACCACTAGGCAGTTTTGGGGGAGGGTTCAGAAACAGTGATAGAATGGTAAAGAATTCAAGATGTTAGAAGTACTTACATATCACTTGTCGGGGTGGGTTTTGGTGAGGGGCTTGGTAAATTCGCTTCCATAATATCATTGAAACTATTATTTCCTACATTCTTGGCCAGCTGCAACATAAACAGAACACAAAATAGCAAACTCTTTACCCCCGGTTTAAAAGGTTTCTATTATTTGCTTTTGAGGTTTCTCAATACATACTTTCCCCCACCTGGTTCAGAATACAACCCACCCATCCATCTGGTCAACAAATATTTGCTGAGCACTTGCCACGTGCCAGGCTTTCGAGAGCGGGAAAGAGAGATGGTAAACTACGTTCCCTCCTGGAGGAGCTTACCGTGGGCTGGAGGGACCCCTGAGGAGAAAACCAGTAATTTCTATAAACACAGTGCGATAAACGCCAGAGCAGCAGAGGAAGTGGCCCTACACCCGCTTTAGCGGAGTCGGACACAGCAGGCCCCCACGAATCTAGGTTAAATGCTGAACGAACAGCAATAGCTATGCAACCGCCATCCTGTCTCAAGTTAGATGGAGCAGCTTTACTTGACAGAGAAGAAATCAGGACTCCTTTATATTCTGGGCACAAATTTAGATGCAGCAGGCAACTGGTGAACAGGCTCCAGTAAGCATTCTGCGTCTGGGTTCAAAATTCTTCCCAAAATAGTGGTCCTGAAGGTCCTTTGGCCACTCAGGTAATTTGGGGTCTATGTGAAGTTTAAGAAGCATTCCCGCAATCAGATGCCTGACGTGGACAGGGAGCCTGGCGCCAGCACACTTTCCGAATTTCCTGTCTCCTAGGTCAAGGGTGCTCCCACAACACAAGACCGGCCCTCATGCCAGACAACCAAGACTGCCCGCCGGGCGACTGCCTGGACCTCTGCGGACTCTGTTCCGGACGGGGCAAACGATGAGGCAGGCTTTCGGGTTCTTGGTCCCCCTTTTTTGCTTGAGGGCCTTCTGGCTGAGGTGAAGCCCTATGTTACTCCCAGCACTTTCACTGTTAGTACAACTACTCCCAGGGCCCCGGGTTCAAATTAGGCAACACGGGGCTTATGACCAGAAGGCGTCATGCCCAGGGGCCTTCCCCACCTTCACCTGTGTACTGTGGGGACCTTTTAAGTTTGACCTGATGAGGGCCCCCAATACGGGCGAATCATGACGGGAAGGGTGGGGTTATAAGCACATGGGAGCACCTTTGACCCTCTTCCCTACTGTAAAGCTCAGCCCACACCTGCACACGGCTCTCCCGTGTTCCCTAAAGAACTCCTGGGGTAAGGAGTGGCTGGTTTTAGGGCAGCAGCTGACAGGCTGCTCTCCATTCATGTGTCCTTTTACAAACTTACAAACAGTTAAAATAGACCAAAAAACACTTCAGTCATCATTTTTAAGAACACAAGCCCCTAGGTAAAGTGAGTAGGTGAATTCAACGCCTACCTCCCTTTACTGCTTTTCAGTGAATCATGTAAAGCTGATTCCGAAAGAAAAAAGCAGCTTTGAAAAAGCCCACCCCAGAAGGGCCGGTTTAACTAATTATGGAAGTGCGTGATTCACCAGTTCTTCAAACAGGAAACAGAAATAGTCTACATTACCCAGGACAAGATTTACATTTTAAATATCTGTGCAAATTAAACAAAATTCAGGATTTAGAAATTTTGTACTCAGCAGAAACAAAAACCTCAAAGCGATATATGAGGTATATTCATGACAATAAACCTCGAGTTTTCTTCCTAAGTACAGGTCACTGCTTACCAAGAGTTCAGAAGTTCCTAATTTGTCTAGTTCCAAAGACTGGATGCGAGAAATATGAACCCCCATTTCCCTGTGGATGCCGGAACATTCTATGCAGGTCAAAATACCCAAGTTGGTGGAAAGCCAGGTTGGTTCTGTGGAAAGGATTTTGAAGACAATGAACAAACAACACATCTGATTTTAGTGTGCCCACTGCAAAGGAAGCTAAAACAGTGGTAGTAAAACTTTTAAACAACAACAAGGGGAGGATTTACATGGAAGAAGCAGATGCTTGCACTTTGGCCTGGGGCGACTATAAAAACTGGTAGCTTGTTAGAGAGCAGAAAGTGTCCTAAGACAAATTTGAAAAGACTTCCTTTCAATATTGAATTGAAAGCAAAATTAAGTTCTTTATTCTTACTAGCCAAGGTAGTATTTGGCAGGTGACCACGTAAAGAGAGCAGGTGGGAGTTTTCCAGGTACAGCCCATGGCGTGGGTCAGTCGAGTTGGGAATATGTGCTGGGTGTGTCCGTAAGGAAGAGGGTTTTAAATTGCTAGCTCATTATCTCCCACGAGAGGAGAAAAGATGTTTAACAAGCCGGCTCCGCTCCGGGACCCGTACCTGAGGAGCCGCAGTCGCAGCAGACGTCATTCCCAGGGAGCCGCTGCACGTCCTCGATGATGGCTTTGGTCAGGTCTTCCAGGCTGTTCTCGCCCGTGCTCTGCTCTCCACGGAAGGCCATGGTCAGGGCCTCCTCTTTGCTGTTCGTCAACACTGAGATCCATCTGTTGTCGAAACAGGAAGGGGACCTTGTTTTCCCCACATTGCAGCACAACGGTGTTCACCAAGAGACCCCCACAGCGACACCATGCCCCCACAACAGTGAAGAAAGAAGACGAAAGAAATGAAACCGAAAGGAAGGAGAGGTAAGAGGTGGAAAGGGACACGGCAGAGAGAACGGGAGAGACGCGAGGAAGAGCTGGGGCAGCTCGGGTCAGCATCGCTGAGGACCAGCAGGGACACACCCAAGGCGATGACGGGGAAGGACCGGTGAGGACCGGCTGGGCGGCAGGGAGGAGTTCAGCGAGAGGCCTCTGCTCTCCAGAGGCCCGGCCAGAGGTGGGGGCGGGGGCCCTCGCAGTGACAGTCCACAGGGCCTTTCATTAGTGGCCATGAAAGTCTATGCTTACGAACAAGGTGCGCTAATGTGGAAGCATGCTGGCATTTTAATGTACAGTGGAAAGCGAAGACTGTTAAATTATACATACAGTACGATCCCAGCGTGCACTGAACAAAGTAATCCTCTCCCACCAATCGATGCATAAAATAACCCGAATGCCCAACAACGGGGGGCTGATTAATAAAGCACGAAGTAACCAGAAAGTGGAATAGTTACCCAGGTGTTAAAACTGAAGTGATTTACTAATTTTTGAATGACATTGGGGAAATGCTCATAATAGAGTGTTTTGTGAAATAAATAGGAAAAGCCATTATATGTGATATAGCTTCACATTTAAATGCATGCCTGGAGTACGTACGTTTGTTTGGAAAAGGCTAGAAGGAAATTCATAAAATGCTATTGGTGTCCCTGAGTGATCTGTAGGAAAACGGATAGATGGGTTGCTCGACTCTGTGCATCTCTGTAATTTTCCATGTGTATAGGGGGAGCTGGTATTACTTTCATGGATGGAAAAAAAAAAGCCACATTTATTTTTTTTTTAAGAAGAAAAGGAAAAACATTTCCAAACCACAGTTCATTGTTACCTACTGCAAAGACAGGCAATACCTATTCTGAGCAGAGAACACACAGGTCCAGAAATGAGGTTCTAGGTTTTCGGGTGTCTTGTAGGAGCAAATGGATATGAAACACAGGACTGGCTACAACAGGTTTTGAATTAAAATACAACCCAAATTTCCTGGGGTACATGACCTGCAAGTCCCACCTTTGACTCTAGGTGGCGCTCTCCTTCAGTTTCTTGTGAGAAATACCTGTGCACAGCTTAGCTTTTCTGTGATGCAGGAAGCACTCACTTCACCTCAAAACCAGCAGTCTAGGGAGGGCGGGGAGGGGGGCCATTTAATGCCTTTTACATGAAACTGTGTTTTTTCCACTGTTTAGTCTTGAGTTACAAACTAGAAACCGTTTTGTTAGAAACAGTTTAAGAAACCGGACTCAAGGGGAACTGGTCACAGCATGTTATCCGCGGCTCGGATTTGACCAAAGTTTCCTCTCTGCCTGCAGGGTCTCTACTCTGTTTTCCTTAAACATTATGATACTCTGCCTATGTGATGTCACAAATACCTACTATGTGCCAGGCACTCACAATCTCTCTCAGGTAGCCCTCCAAGCAGCCCCCGCGCGAGCGCCCACAACCCTTGATCCAGGGAGAAACAAGCCTGGAGAAGCCGGACCGCTCTCGGATGGGAGGAACAGGCACTTCCAGGACGCCCCGTTCGCAGAGTTCTCCCCCTTAGGCCCTAGGTTTTTGCCTTTTTATTCAAGAGGTCATGACAATTAAAGAAAGAAAGAAGTCTGTCATGATAATCAGAAAATACGTACGTAAAGGACAATGACTTTTCTGGAGGAGTAATTCAAATCTGGTGGAATGGAATCTGCTACCTTTCAAAAGGGTGGAAATCAAAACAGCTATTTCTGACAATTAAAAAAAACCTTTTAATTTACTTTAAAGCAACAGGTATACAAAGATATAAGAAAGAAAAGACTGCCTAATTGTATTTTAACACTTTAAAGTCACTTTGAGTTTACAGGGTTAAAAAAATTGGCACCATAGTAGGAGCTTTACACATTTTATCTCAAGTTCCAAAGTCTGCAAGCTTGGCCCATAATCCCCATCGAACTGGCAAGAAGACTGAGGCGGGATGATCGCCGTGGCAGGAAGGGCAGAGCCTGGAGCAGCGTGGGCCTGCCTTAACGCACACCTGCTTTCTGCTGCACCTGCCTCCCTCCTCCGCGAACAGCGATTTCTTCAGGGCACACTTTCCCAGGAGAGGGAAACCCAGAGGTGCCGTGAAAGCAAATGAAGAAGTGAGGCCTCCCTCCGGGGCACGCGCCTCCTCTGCAGAAAGCCACCACCTCCTACATCACTCAAAGTCTGCCCGGCACATCGCCGTGAGGGCCCGGAGGATTCCAAGTGCACAGTGTGCCACCGCTGCAGGAGGGGCCCAGCAACCCTTTACTGCAGGGTGTGAGGTCCCGCGGCAGGAAAGCGACGCCTCTCTGGCCGACTCAACTACCCGCAGGTCAGAAGACCAAAGGCCTTGCTTGGTCTGAGAGCAGAACAAAGAAGTGGACGTGTTCCCCCAGATCTCCTACCTGTCCTCCCACTTAGGGCTGTGAGGTAGGGAAAGGGAAGCAAAGCGTAAAACGAGAGAAGGGAAAGCAACATTCCAAGGTGACTTCAGAAAGTCTTCATGGGACACGAGACAGCCCAGCAGGAACCAGTTAGCAGCCATCACACCAGGAATGCTCACCTGCTCGAATCGCACACTGTCCGCCACTTTCCAAGAGGGGCCTTAAATAATCACCTCTTGTTCCCTTGCCTTACAAAGGAGAGTGAAGTTCCTAAAGGCAAACCAAGCGATGCCAGCCAGATCCAGGTAAGCGCATGGCTTGGGCTTTTCAACTCTCTCACTTCAGAACCCCCATCCTCTGGCTCGTGGAGCTGAGCCCCCGGGGAGCCAGCGTGGGGAGCTGGAGACAGCACGGGCACCAGACCCAGGCTTCCGCGAGCACATCTACCATTCTGAGTCGAGGCATCCAAATGGGACGATCCGCCGCCCCCGGGATGTGTGTGAAAGGAGCCGAGATCGTGCAGGTGAGCCCCTGATGCTGGGCTCATGACAGGTGCCGATGTGAGGGCAGCTGGACACCCCGGACGCTGGAGGACTTGTCCAACTCGACCATGAGGTGCCCGGGTCCCCAGGGCTGTGTCCACGAGCACACTGTGCCCTGCTTCCTCCTTTTCAAACCAGGGCTAACAGTCCTACCTTCCGTGGTTGTCAGGGTTACTAAGGCATGACATGCACTTAGCCCAGTATGAGCGTGACATGTGTTGCCTATTTTGGGGTGAATATTACCTCTCTCTGAACCTGAGGTGGAGGGCCAGCCCGTTTTCCTGGTTTCTAGTCACCCTCCAGGTGGCCAACTCCATCCCGGCAACATCTGGCCGTCTGTGTTTCCTTTCTCTTCCTCCTTGCTGCTGGTAGGCCAGCGGAATCTCCCACCCGTGCAGAGGGCTTACGCCCTTCCCGTGCCTTCCTGAGCCAGCTCTGGCTGCTGCTTACCTTTCTCTTGGAAGTCATCTCTGAGCAGCACCCCAAGTACCAGGTCCCTGCACTATGTCGCTGCCCTTCTCGTCCAGCACAGACTGAGTTCTTTCAGGCAGGGGCTCCGTCTGCCTCAGTGCTGTATTCTCGATGCTTTGCATCGGTCTCGGGATGTAGTCGGCACTTATTAAACCGTCAGGGGAAGGGATGACTCGTGGACCTTTCTCCCCTTCTCCCTTGGTCTCTCCTACCTTTTCGCTCAGCTTTTCCACTGTTTCTCCCAACTCCACATCCTTTGTACCCGGTTTCTTTCTCTCTCTCTCTCTGATCCCTATCATTTCTCCCTGCAGATGCGGAAAGAGTAAAATTCTCCAGAGCAGGAGGAGACAGAAAGGAAGAGGAGAGAGAAAAGGGGTGAGTGTAAGGAAACAGGGTGCGAGCAGAATTCGGTGGCTCTACGGGAATGATTAAGGAGGAAAACAGTGTTCACTGTGCGCTGCCAATGACATGGGAACCACACGGCTGAACGCTAAGAAAGGTCTGGCTGCTGGCGCTCACGCAAACGTCCCCTCGCCCACGCCGCTGTTTTCAGTCCCTGCTGGGCTACAGGACAGGAGAGGGAATGACAAGGGCTCTGGACCAGGGATGACATGAAAAAGGGGCTGCCTAGGATGGCACACCTGGTCAGGTGAGGGTAGGATTCCCACCCAGGATGAGTGACAGACACCAAGCCGGGTTCGCCCCCCACACCAGGCTCTCTCGCAGAAAGGTTCCTGCCCATCCTGGTCCTTCGGGGCCAAGCTGGCCTGCTCCTGTCACCATGACAGCAAGATCCCAGGGAGCCTGGCTCACGCATCTGGCCACCAAACAGCGGGCACGCCCTCTAAGTGCCGGCGACGTGATTACAAGACAGGAAGACACGATCCTTGTCCTAAGGAAGCTCTTGGTCTCTAGGGGCTCAGCCTGAACTAGGGCTTCACAAGGAGGTGGGCAGAGGCTTTGGGGCTGAGAGGAGGGTGCATACCTCCGGGATGGTGGGGCTTGAGCAGAGTCTTAAAGGAGGCACCAGAGTTCAC
Organism: Anoura caudifer; assembly: GCA_004027475.1. Taxonomy (NCBI): domain Eukaryota; kingdom Metazoa; phylum Chordata; class Mammalia; order Chiroptera; family Phyllostomidae; genus Anoura; species Anoura caudifer. The sequence continues at coordinate 148,613 of PVKU01001124.1, read as the reverse complement.
CGGGCACCGCAGACAGAGAGAGAGTAACGTGTGAAGGCCCAGAGGGGAGAGACAAGCACGGGAACTGCCAGGAGCAGTGCTCGGTCATAAAACGCAACCGCCACAGCATCTCGTGCAGGACGGAGGGGCGCTGGGCCAGCATTTCAGAACTACTTACGCTACGTAATCCTGTTCATCTTCCGCCTGGAAGTGATACGTCCTGTTATCTAAAATACAAAAAAGAAAACACAGTGCAACCTTAGACAGCAGAATACCTTTAGGTCTAATAAAAACTTCCCAAGTTCCTACCAAAAAACCCTCACAGTAAAAGTAGGATTTTAATATTCTTTTGTTTTTATGCCACTTTGTTTCGGCAGTTACACAATTCACGTTGTCAATGCTACTTTTTCAGAAGTGCCATAGGAATGCAATAAAATAACCGCAAACACCCCACAAATATCTGGCACTTCTGAAAAAAACGGGGAGGGGGCCTGGTCCTACCCGCTTGAGTGGATTCCAGCAACAAACTGCAGAGTGCTGGCTGCCCGCACAGCGTTTTACTTTTCATTTTCAATTTGCCTTTTATTGCGTTTCCTTCAAATATAATTTCCTTTTCTGAAATGATTCACAACTTGCAGGGCAGCTCGGACAAGTGGGCTCAGTCTGCCCCGGAGAAGTCCGGGCTGCCCCTTGCTTGAAGCAGGCTTCAGGGAAGAAAGCCCCAACCTCGGTTCGAGGGTCATCTCAGGCTGCTACCCAGGGGAGGAGGCAGCGACCTACCTTGGATACTTCGGGCAGGTATTTATGAGGGAAGCCCTTTCTTAAAGTTAAGACTCTGCTAGGATGCTTCAACATACTCAGGTCAAATGAGCCCTTACTTCCAGCCAGCCACTCACTACGTGGCTGCCTCAGGCTAGGTATTCACACCCCCATCTCCCAGAGATGGTGTGCATGTACAAGAACACCCCATGGGTAGTTGAGCCTAAGGGTCTCAGCTGAATGTCTGTTTTAATGCTGTGTGACTTCGTGTAAGTCACTGAACGCCTCTGAGCCTCAGTTTTCTATCAAATAGGAAACTGGCTTTCGTGAGGATTAGCAACGATGTAACATAAAGCACCTGGCACAGATTAGATGTTCAATAACTGAAGACTGCAGTTATACTCGTATAATTCAATAACCTACAGATTGAGGTTCTTGGCTTTTTGAAGTCATATTTTAACTCTCATTAATAACCCAAGAAATTGCTTGGTCGTAAAAATCACAAAATGTCAGCATGTGCTACAGAATCCAGCTCGGAGTCCACACTAAGAGCTCCAGGACCGATCCTGTCTCTGGGTTTCAAGCCACACGACGGCCCCTGAAGGAGGTCAAGCACAGGGAAGCGCTTTTGCGCTCTCCACACAGAGCGTGCATGCAGGCCGTCAGCCTGCCTGGGCCGGGGGAGCTTCGGAGAGGGAAGGACGCTGAAGGGTGGTGCCGTGGGACCGCAGGGCGTTTGTGGGCGTCACTGCACGGGCACGGCTTTTATTAAGAGGTGTCCCGTCAGCTGTGTGAGGGTCACAGCGCAGCCGCGGGCCCGGTGCAAGCCCAGGGGCCAGCCTGGAGGAAGACAATCTCCCCGCACCAACTCTCCGGAGCCTCGGAGAACACACAGTGTAGGCTGGTGGGGAGGTCCTTCTGCACCCGTCACAAGAGGAAAGCATGCTCTGACCCCTGGGCAGGAGAATGACAGACAGACACAGTGTCATCCATTCGTGGAGTCTGAAGGCAGTGATGACTGGAAGCAGGGAATTTTTCCTTTAAAAACTTAAGTTTGTAGGCATAAGAGTATAAACAAATCAGTTGTTCAAATACAGGGGCACACCTGCCCTTCCAAAGATACCTGAGAACCACCTGGGGGCTTCCTACAAAATACCTATGTCTGGCCGCATAGGTAAGACTACGATTTAGCAGATCTAGGAGAGAAATGGGAATGTACTTAGAAAAGTCTCTCCAAGGCGACAGAGCTGTGAGCCATGGTCAGGAATTGGTCTAACGCACCTTACGAATCTAGGTTCTATTCCCCTGCACGTCGGGTCTGACACAGCCCTGCCCTCATCTGGAGCAGGAGGGCTCAGTGCAAACTCAGACCCGAGGGACCTCCCTAGGGCTGCATGTACGGAGGCAGCGAGAAGCCCTGCTTGGAAAAGCTGCTGCCTCAATGCCCAGAGAATGGAAATGGGCGGCTGCCAGCATCCACCATAACGGACCGACTTGGAGAGAAAAAGCACTCACGTGAGATCAGGTCAAAAGACTTCTTGTCCTCGGCATTCGGTTTCACCTGGCAGGTGAGAAGGTTCAGCTTCGCTGGCTGCCTGTTAGACTGGAACAGAGAACACAGAGACATGACCTGTAGCACCTTCCCCTCCCCTGCAGGGTAAGTGCCTGGGGTGGGGGTAGGGGTGGGTGCAGGCCTGTGGTGGCAGGCAGCAAGTTTGATAAAGTCTTATTCAACCATCAGGATTCTGAATGCCATTAAAGAAGGAAAAAGAATTTTGGTGGTCTAACAAATGTCCTTAACTGTACATAATATCTGGTGATTAATCAGAATAGAACCAGGAAAATCCACCTTTCAATGAAGAGCAGGCATGCTCCATGAAAATGCACCTTTCTGGAACCTACTCACATTCAAACAGATGGCACTTTTAATACTGTATCTTCCTGTGAAATGTAGTGGACTATCATTCATTCATTCATTCATTCATTCAGAATGACCCAGTCACCAATCATCCCAAACCCGATGCCCCAAGCATCCACAAGTTTTGGCTGCAATGTGAGATTTACATGATTTCTCTCAAATGTACAAGGACAACTGCCACCCATGAGGTGTACCTTAACAAGCCCCAAATCTGGAGAGATGGAAAAATTGGCCAAGATCGCAGCACTGATTATCAGCAAATCTCTGATTATCAGACCCCGCAGTATGTGGACAGTCGTACACAGGCTTGGCCTAAATGGAGTCTTGCCACGTAATCACTCTGGTCGAAACTCGTTCTTGACCTGCCTGCCCTCCTTTGTCCGAGGCCACACACGGGCCAACGCTGATGCCAACACGTCTGCCTCCTGCAGGTGCTGACCAAGGAGTGGATGTCTGAGCATCCGGGCCGGGCCAGGCATGAACACAGCCCACTGCAGTCGGCACCGGAACTCTTCAGCCGGGCTGCATGCCCAGCTGGCAGGCATGGTTCTCAAAGTGCCCAAGCCAGGAGCATGTCCACTCACACAACCCAAGTGTTTAGGGAAAATGGGGCTGGGGGAGGGGGGAAGAAGACGTCACGGCAGTGACCAAGCAAAGCCCTGAATAACAGAGATGGCATGTGGTCAAGGCCATGTCAATGACCCGCTGCACTTCTCAGTCTCAATAATGAGCAACACCCAATTTGTCTGCCTTCCTGTGCTTTCTGGGCAGTTTTTGAGATCTTGCTCTGGGGTTTCGGTGAGACTGGACATGGAAAACAAGCCCCTCGTCCTGTGCCTATCTGTTCCAGAGCAAGCTGTCTGGGGGGGAGGACCTGAGAGCCCACGGGCATTTGACTGAGACACAGAAGCCAGAAGCGGAGTCCTGTACAGGAGAGTCTGCCTCACAGGAAACGTCCTGGTCACCACTTCCAGAACAGGCAGGCATGGGACTGCACGTTTTTCTTAGGACAGACCTGGACTTTGAGTGGCCAGAGGCCTCAAACTGCCAACCAGAAGCCACACCACAAACCCAGGCCCAGTCCACTGTAAAACGTGTCAGTCCTGCAGCGCACTTTGTTTGGACATTGATAAAGCCACCGGATTTCCCAAGTGAATGACAATGACATTCGACAACCTGAGAGGGTAGCAATCCCAGTTAACGGACTCTCTGTACAAAACTATGTTCCAACTTGGCATCCATGTTTCAAAAAGGACGTAGGAGGGCTTAGGGAAGATGGGGAGATGATTAAAGGACTGGAAAATGGGACCTCTGAGGAAGGGTTAGAGGCACTAGTTAGTCCAGAGAAAAGATGGCTGGAGAGTGACTTAATAACCACCTTCAGGGACATCAAGGTTGCTCTGGAGGAAGGCTGGGCAGCTGTTTCCCATCTGCACACACCAGGAAGAAAGGCACTCAAATTGCAGAAGAAGATTTGAGCCAGACAGAAGAAAGAACTTCCCAAGCTGAAGTTGATTATGCATAATAAGAGGTTTGCGTTTCTTAACCTAAGTAGAGAAATCTCTTTGAAAAACTTAGGAATTGTTTAGACAACATTCACTTTTGAATGTGGCAGAGGGTTAACTAGACGATTTTTTTGGCCCCAAACTTATATTGCTGCAGCGTTTCTGAAACAATCTTACCAAGAGACACAAACAACACAACGCAAAACAGATAGAAAATTTTAAAGATGGAAAAAAACACTCAAGTTGAGCATTAACTCATTCAGGAAAACCAGGCAGCACCACCCTCCTCTAAGCACAGACCACTGCAAAGCGTATCACCAGAAAGCTGCCGAGGATAAAGATTTTATGCGTTTAGGTCATGTCATGACTGAACCACAACTTCAGTGACGATGACGGATGATATGGATTCCCTGGGAAGTTTGTCAAGTCCACTGGACTGACTTTGCCACATCAACTTGAACTTCACTGGGCACAGACACTCATCTTGTGTAAGTATAGTGTTTGTTCTTCCCCCAAATGCCAGTGAGACATCCGACAAATGACCGATCAACCCAAACATGACTTTGAGGAGCCCAAGCCACACCGTTTCTGACTAACTAAGCTGCTGACAGAGCCAACGCCGAGCCAGGAATGTGAAAAAGTGTGATGGGGTGCTCTGCCCACGTCCCGGACCAAGGGACCAGAAGGCTCAGGAATCACCACAGTAATAACAGTAATTCCAGATCTGTACAACTCTTCAACATTTCAAAGACTTTCTCTCGACATTTAGTGCTAATTTATAGGTATATTGATTAAAGGTATAATCTTTCCCAGCGGTTCAGCAGACTTCAAACACAGAAAGCTAAATGACTTGCCCTGGGCTGCATCACTGGGGAACAGTTTAGAAAACGCACTCACATTGTTTAAATATTGGAAAGAAAAAAGGGAAGAAGGGAAAGAATAAGGAGACGTGTATTCCGAGTCCTTCCCGCAGACAGCAGCGTCCTACCAGCGGAGAATGATAACAGCCGGTCTGCACGCTGATCACCGCCAGGCTCCTGGGACCGCAGCTCCAGCCACTTCACCCGCTGCTCCCCCTGCTGGCCCCCGGAGAGGGGCACTGGGACTGCCCTCCTGCCACTCCTTGTCCCCTCCCTCCAGGTGGCTCACAGCCCACAGGTCCTTCGAGTGGCTCCTGGCCTGGCCACCCGTCCCTCCCACCCTGTTACCAGAGAGCCAGGTCTCCCTGACCCTTATTTCTCCTTATCTGCTTCTTGTTGTTCCTTCCACTAAACGCACGTTTCTGTTTTGTTCACTAAAACGTGTCTGGCATACAGCAGGCACTCAATAAATAGCAGATGAATGAATGCATTCCAGGTGCCTTACATATAGTAAGTGTGACAGCAGTCTTTTTAGTTTCTTTCTCAGTTTTTTCATGCATTCTAAGCACATATGAAAAACACGTGCTCCACACCAGCAAGCAGCTCTGGGAGACAGCCCTGACCATGGACCTAGGATGTGCCTGGTGCCTGAGCTGCAGAGTGTGCCAAGGACCTGGGCAGGTCCCGCAGGCAGCACCAGCCTGCAGTGAGTACCTGGGGAGAGAGATGAACAAGGCGGCCCAGGTGCAGGCACCTGGGTGAGGGGGGAGAAGGCAGGAGGTGATGCTGATGGGGACACAGGGAGGGCACTGCACCTGGCACTGAGGAACTCACATTCCTGTCCCAGGAGCCCCAGAGCTGATCAGAGAGAGCACATGTCAGGCCTGCATTCAGGAGGGGGCTGGTGGAGCGACCCAGAGAGAAACGGACGTGCAATGATGAGGACCTGAATTAAGGCCATGATTTGGGGCTGGAGGCTGGAGACTCAGGGTTCAGCCAAAAAGGGAGACTTTTAATAAGCTATTCCAAAAGGAACCTCTACAGAGTATGTGGACCACCCAGTCCAGGCACTTGAAGAGTGTGTGGGGGGTGGGGTGCACCGTGCCCGCAGGCTTGGCTGCGGAAACCTTTCCAAGGTGACAAGTGCCTCTACCCCAAATGCAGCCAAGGCCTGTCCTTGTGCAGGTTTCACTTTTCCTCAAAACGAAGCACATTCAATGAAGAAAACACTAGGAGACAGAGTGCAAAAAAGAAACTGAGCATCACCTGTTAATCCTGCCTTCATACCCAGACACAATCCCTCTTAGTCAATACCTTGATTTTAACAAAATATGTGCGTGGGAAAAGCACAAATCTCTTAAATGTAAATGTTAAAAAAAGAAAAACATGGGTCGGTTCCACTTGTATGTATTGTTTGACAAACCACTTTCTTCCCAATTCACAACATAGACAGATGTTTTCACTTTACACACATGCACACACATGGCAGACCTATTCTCGAGTTTTCGGTCTCTGGAAATGTTTCTGGCAGGGGGGCGCTGGACACGTTCCCTGAACAGAAGTGATGAAGATATTATTGCTCTGGCAGGATGTCCTGCCACCCCACACAGAAAACGCCACTCGGCTAGAAAGTCATCCGAAACGTAAGGAGACGGGCACGTGGAAGCCGAATGAGTCAACTGCGATGAATGGTTCGGCGCCTCCCGAGGGAAAACACACCACGCATTCTCCTTGACAGCTCAGCACGCACCGACGCGGCGCGTTTTTGCTGGAAGTGTGAAGCTGCTAGCAGAGGCACAGTCCCGTTAGCAGGGAACAGCTGCTACTGGAATTGGTCTCCAGACACGGAAGGAGTTCCCACCCTGCTGTTGCATTGCTCAGCCTCACAAACAAGAAGTGAGCACCCTTAATCATTTAGGAAATAAGCTGGACCCAGCCTGGCGGCACCTGCTTTGTGGGAAGAGGTAGAAATAAAATAATACGGGTCTTTACTTCCTCCGTTCGTGGTTAGTAACGGAGCCACGCAGATCGTGGCCATTCCATCTCCCTGAATAAATGTGCATTTAGACACCTCTGTGCCCTAGAGGGACAGGCATGTTTGGCAACCAATCAAGAACCACAGCAACCTGCTGCATGGAGTTAGGTACACGCTGAACACCCACCACTGCACAGAGAACTTAGCTCCAAAACGTTAGTGCGTTACCGTAAGTGCTGCCTCTTAGCAGGCATGTGCCGGCTGATCTGGGGCAAGGGCACGGTTCTCCTTCATTGCGCACCTAAGCAGACCTGTACGTACTGAATATAAAACTGTATTATTTAATTCTTGTAATAACCCTATGAGCTAGGTACTGTTCCTGGATGCGCTGTTCAGCTGAGGAAGCCAAGGGCCAGGAAGGCGAAAGCAAGGCGACTGTTGTTTTGCACAAAGTAAAAAGCAGAGTCGAGATCTGAGCAAGCTTCTTTCCCAGAGCTGCCCCCATTTTTCACCCCGTTTCCCTGGCAGGGCAAGCCATTGGCACATTTGCAGAGTAAGTGAAAGCATTTTTCTTTTCTTCCCTTTCTGATTCTTCCTGCCCTTGAATGACCAGTTCCCTCATTTTCCTCGAGATCAGTTAATACTCCTGCTGAGAAATGCCACCGGTTCCTGCCACGTTCCAAGTTCCAAAACGGTCAGCTGGTGGCCACAACCAAAGCTGATGGTCTAACTGCAGCGATTCCTCCTCGAGGGTGGATGACTACGAATCCCCTAGAACCTCCCACTTCAACCCAGGACGGAGTCCCAGCTGGCAGGGTGTGAGCACATGTAAGAAACACACATCTGAAAAGGAGGATTTGCTTGAAAATCTTACTGCAGTAAGGAGCCTGTCAGTTTACTTCTGAGAATCAACACGAAACAATGCTGCAACGTAAGTAGCAAAAAAAAAAATAGTACATGGAGGCCCCTGACAAGGAGTGGGGGTGACGCTGTCAGTGCGTGTGGTCCGAGGCATGTGCTGGACACGCCTCCCCTCAGTCCTTTCTGTGCCTCCTCCCTGTCAGTGTGTGGAACTTGGGCAGCACAGGAAGGACTTTTAAACTCTCACTTCCTGTTTCACTGTACTGACCACTTTAATCCATGCCTTGCCAGCTGACAAGAACTCATAAAAAAGTATTCCCACTACATTTATTAACAAAGTGGGCAGTGAGCAGCTGTGGCAGTAATTTGTAACGGGTTCCTCGGACTGACTCACAGGTGGCAGCTCACTCCAACAAGGGCGGCGCCACCACCCTGACGATTACATGGCACGGGGATCAAGCAGGGCCTGTTCTAAGCGGTTCACATGTATTTACTCGTGACAGCCTCGCAGCCACCCTACAATTAAGTACCATCCTTATTACAGACGGAGGAACCCAGGCACAACAAGGGGAAGCGACTTTTTAAGGAATCCACGGGGGAGGGTGGGACAGGGAGCCATGTGAAAACAGACTGATTTTAGGCTGCAGGTCCTTCAGATTTGTAAAATCAGACTCTTCTTTAGTCTTTTTGCCCTGAAACCGAATGGGCGCAATTTCTGAATCTGTGAGCTCCAGACCGGTGGGGTTTTTACTCGCATTTCCGCTAGAACTGCAGAGAACGCGGGAAACCGCAGAACGACATGCGCTGGGCCCAGCCCTCAAGGCCAGGTCTGCAAACCTCAGCCTTCCCCTGGGCTTGTCACCTCTCACCTCTTTACATTTTCATCCCTCACTTTCATGTTCCCTTCTTCACCTAAGAAACAAGTTCCTTTCGGGAGTTCTCACTACTCTCTGCTCAACGGGGTGGCAGGAGGGATTACGAGGCAGCCCCTGCAACCCAAGGCAGCATCAGCACGTGGTACCCTGGGATTCCAGGGAATGTGCCAAGAGGAGGAACCCAGGGTGCCAAGCTGGCTGGTCTCTGAGGCAGAAACGAGAGGCTGTCACCAAGTACCTGGCTGTCACGGAGCCACATCTGGGAGCCCAGGGTGCTGCTGGTTTGCCTGGAGCAATGCAGTATTCTGTTAAGAATACCTATGTATAATACGTATGTTAAGAATATACTTTATGTGTCAGCTGCGTGGACACCTTTATTAGCTTTGAGGCTGACACAGTGTTTGCCATGGCCTTGTCAGAACTGGTATTTTGAAAGAAAACATTGTATCCTGCACTTGGAACATACTGGATGGTCCACAGATGGAAGCTGCTATCAATGTCACTACCATAATGGCAAATTAAGATATTCCCACTGACTCTGGTTCCCAGTGATGCATGACTTTGAATAGTAAATTAAAAACTCTGTGCCTTGGAATGGATCCATGGGAAGCAGTGAGTCTGCAGGTGAGATGCTCTCGGATGGCTGCAGGTCCTGCAGGCGCGCAGAAACAGATTTCCTCCTGCACTAGGAGCCGGGGAGAAGAACGGCGCCTGGGGCAGGTCACGTGGGCGGCCAAGCCAGCAGAGCAGCTGCAGTCGTCCGGACCATACCCAGCCCTCTCTCGAGTCACTGGTAACAACTCCACCGTGACAGATGGGGGCCCTTCAAGTGGGAGGAACCCCCAGGTGTTGAGGGGTCCCAAACACTGGCCCTGACTTTCCTGACAACAAAGGCTCTTTGATCCACTTTTCCAAAGATCACTGAGTTCCATGTGTTTTCCCAGGAAACTGCTGGTCTTAATTTTCCATCTGATTCTAAGTGATCAATGATGTTTGTGAAGTCAGGAAAAACCAGCTAAAACTGCCTACAGAGACCTTTCCTCTGAGCAGGGATGTGCCCATAAGTGATGTCACTGGCAGCAAAAAACTGTGGCCTGAAGCTGACAAAGAGTGGGAAAGAGAAAACAGAAGTCAGCGGGAGGGAATCAGAAGTTGCGGGGGGGGACCCATTTCCCTTGAGCTGCTGAGGGCGACTCCCAACTTCCAAGGTTTGTAGCAGGTGAGCTGCCTGTCACCGGATTTCAGTGTTGCCGGGGACAGCCAATGAGGTCACAGGGCAGCAACAACTGCTGTGCATGGAACGCTCACACACGGGGCGTGGTGCCCCTTAATCCTATCCTCGCCATCACCTGTACGTGGTAAGTACTCTTCCCCAGGGCATGCGGTACATGGCCAAGTGGGGATGCAGTCTCGTGGGACAGATGCCACAGTCCCTTCTCAAAGCCCCTAAACAGCACGGCTGATGTCATATCTGTTGTTGGTTAGAGCCTCAGGAACACACGGAAACAGTTGGCTTGGTTACGATAACGTGTTTGGCAGGAAAGAAAAAGGGGAGATGGAAGGGAACGTATTTACCTTTTTAAAACAAATATCCCCTGTCGTATAACTACTAGCAAGCTGTGTCACTGCTTCTCGTCAACCCTGTGACCTCCCAGCACACTCTGCGGCCTTCCTGGAGGTTCCTAGGAAAGGCAAGTCCCCGGATCCTGACAAGGACACATCGTGACTTGGCAGGAGAGTGAGGGCGCACACGGAAAACCTCCGAGCACAGCTCCAGATCTGTACAAAGACAGACGGTCAGGGACTTTCACTTCAGTGCAACCTGAAGACGACGCCAAGGTGTAGAGAAGTAGTCACATTTCTGGTCACACATAATACAGACCCACTCAGGGTCACACCAGTTAGTGCCACTCAGCTGATGACATCAGACAGGATCAGGCATGTGTCCGGCTCAGGGAAGCTGGCTGAAGACCAGGCACAGTCACATCCGGGCAGACGCTGACCACATGTCCCATCTACATCCTCGAGAGCTGTAAGCTGAAGCCTCTCTCATGACCCCGGTTACCTGAAGAGCGCCAGCCGGTCTACCTGCAGCAAGCTCCAAGGTCTGCAGACCACCCCGGATGCCTCTGGGACTTGCCCAGTGACAGGTCAACCGTGAAGCTCCCCACGGACCTCTGACCCAGCAGAGGCCGCCCTGAGGTTTTTATCATGGAAGTGCAGGGCTGTCCGCACCGTATTGTCCTTATAAACGACTCACTTCTGGGGAGTCGTACTGTGTGCTTCAGGCCACCAGAGAACTGCACCTCCCCATACAGGCACATGCCTCCCCACAACGCCGACTTCCAGGCCTTGGGCTAGGGAGGGCCTGGGTTGCAGGCGAGGGGGGGTTAGTGTGTTGGGGTGTGTGCGAGTGTGGAAGGACAGAGTCCCGACCTGTGCCAGGTCCCCAGCTGTGCCACCAGCTAGCTGTGTAACCTTGGTAAGGGAACTTCGCTGTGCCCCAGGCCCTTCATCTGCAACAAGGGGTGTGTATAGTCCACTACGGTGATGGGGCTCTGAGGGATGCGAGGCTGAACAGAAGGGCCACAAGGACTAATGGAAGGCAGACCGAAGCTTGCCTGCCCGACGCTACCAGCTACTAGCTGAGTCTCGGTGCTTCCTTGTGCCTTAGTTTCTTCATTTGTAAAAATGGAGGTTATGAACTGGAGAACTGGAGAGCACTATGCTACGTGAACTGAGCCAGGCAGCGAAAGACAAATACCATATGATCTCACCTATAATGGGAATCTAACAGTAGAGCAAAACAAACAAATGAGCAAAATAGAACCAGAAGTGGGGAATCAAGGAACGAACTGACAGGGACTGGAGCAGGGAGGAGGGGAGGGAGGAGAGAAGGGGAAGGGCCTCCTTAAAGAACAAGTATAAATGACCCATGGACATGGACGACAGGGTGGGACTGACTGTGGGGAGGGGGGGGAGAGCAGGGTCGGGGAGAGCCACAGGGGAGGACTGGGACAACAACAGAGGAACAATACAAAATAAATACATAAAAGCAAAACAAGAGAAGGGTACAGAGGATTCAGTGAAATAAATTTTATGAAGGGTTTCACATGAAGTGCTTAATAAGCGGTACTTCCTTTCCTCCTCAACAGAGGGCAGTCTAAACACAACAGGGAATGATGAAAACCTGCAGGTGCGCAACTGCTCACGCTCAAGTCTACTGTCCTGTTAGCAATGAGCGCTGCTCGGAACTGGAGGACGGGACCTGGCACAGGTGCTGTGACTTACCCATGAGCCTCTTCTCCACACTGGGCCCCGGGTCAGCCCACAGGTACCTTTGTCAAGGCTCAGAGTACTTTGCTGTTTCCATTCCCGCTCGATACATTTTCCATTACAATTTTTACGAATAAAAAAAATAATGTCTTGCTAGTTTTAAAGGGCAAAATTGTGATTTGTTTTTACTGCATATGTCTTTGACTATCACCAAGACTGAACCTATTTTGACAAGTATATGGATTTTGTCAAGACAGAACTTTTAGTTGGAAATGGGTGCTAAAAAGAAAAATAAAAACTCTAGACAGATTATAGACATCAACTATCAGTATGTAATGTGTATGTATGTACACTGATAATCTGAAGATAAACAGAACGTAAGTGTTAATAGCTTAGCTATTTCCTTTCTATTCAATTGCCTTTATGACTGAAAAAGGGAGTCATAATGGAGGCAGTTTTACTATTTACTGTTTTATTTATATGCCCTTAACATAAATGATGGGCTTTCTGAGTAATTTAAGTAAATAGTAACAATAAAAAAGACCAGACATATTTACATGCATTGTTTCACTTCCTATTACATTTTTCATGCGAAGAACATCTTCTGTCATCTTTATAGTTCAACAAACCAGGTTTTCAGAACAAGCAGTAATATTTCCCAAAAGAGGAGATTATCATATAAAAGATTACCTGATTTGGTTTGGGAGAACAAAAGGTAAACAGTTTCGGTGGAGTGACAGGAGGAGGCAGGACAGACACCACAGGACAAAGGAAGATCAACTTCTTCAGAAAAGAGTATCTGAAACTGTCTGACCGACTCCGCGCTTAAATGTGCGGGGGGAACATGCCAGTGCCTGTGATGTCACACGTTTGCTAGTTTCTACTCCACGTGACCAAAAGGCAGGGCAGGGCAGGGCAGCGCGTGAGGACAGACGCACTTACTGTGGCGTGGGAGATGGTCAGCATCCCGTTCTTGACGGCGCACTTCCTTCTCTGCCACACTTTGCGGAGCCTGCGGAGCAAGGCAAATGCAGCTGATGCAGTGTCTGGCTGGTGCTGGGACACGCCGTCCCATGGCACAGCGTTCTGCACAATCGCCACCCCAGAACAGAGCCGCCCCAATCCCCACACCCGTGCGAAACAGAGCGTTCTGGCTGCCTTTCACTAGCCCAGGTGGAAGGCAGTTCAGGGGAAGGCATGGATGAGGATGCTCACTGCAGCACGGTGTTGAGAGTGAAACGGGAAACTAGAGAAACAGCGGGCATCTGACCGCAGGAGAGCGAATGCATGCGTTGTATTCACTGGTGGTTACATTCACACGACAAGTACCCTGCAGGAGTTTCAATGAAGCAAGTATGTGCGAGTACATAGACCTGTATAGATTTCTAAAGCATACTGTTGACTGAAACAAGCAAATCGTTTTAAGATAATTTAGGTATGACTAGTATTGTTGGGGGAAAAACTCAAAACATTTCAGACACATCGTATCTAAGGCTTCTGTGGGCAAACACACGTGTGTATAAACTTACAGGCGAGGCCCTGAGAGAGGCGCACCATGCCGACAGAAGACCCTCTCCAGGCAGCAGCCTCTGACCTGTGTTAGGAGTGGTGCTAAGAAGGTTTTAACCGTGTCTGGGGCTCTTCACACTTTGAAAGTTTTGATTCGATCATGCCGACAGGACAGAAATGAAGGATGGAAATGACTACACAGGAAGGATGCAAAAAGCCAAGGAACACTAGTTTCAAGTTGGAAGAGTGTGTGTTTGCGTAAAGCTTCAGGTACAGGTGAGGGACTAGGTGTGACAGTTTGGCACATGCGCAGCAGGTATGAGCAGGCTAGTTGAGACCATTTCCGCCAGGTGAACAGAAATGTCCAGGAACAGCACCCTTCAGGCTAGAGGCTGCACAGGCCTTCTGTTACCATGGAAACAAACATCAGAGGAGACATTGCAGCTTCTCCCAGGCGTTAAAAACAGCATCACCTTGTGGTTCCTTTTCCTTCTTAAATCAGTCTTGTAACAAACCTGCCACAACATGAACTTAAATCCAACTCCAAACGCAGATAATAGACTTCTTGAACGTGTAACTGGTAGAAGCCTACTTTGCTCCAAAGCCTTCACAGACAGCAACAAAAATCTGACACCATCTGACCTGAAGTGTTGTACATAAATTGAACTCACTGCTCGAAATGCTCGTCCCTTCTCCCCTACATCTCTGTTCAGATCATTCCATCACGTCTCCAGCTCTCTGCTCCAACACCACCTCACTGGAGTCTTCCCTGACCATTTTCTGTGACAGCAAGGACCAGCCCGCCCCCCTCCCCAACCCTGTATCCCTCGGCTTGCTTTATCTTCCTGGACAGCGCCTGCGGCCATCTCCCTCCCACACATTTCCCTCTTCATTGTCTGCCTCCCCTCGAGAACGGAAGCTCTATCAGGATGAGGACTTTCTGTGTGTGTCCCGCCCCGTGCCTGCGACAGTGCCTGGCGTAGACAGGACTCCCAGGAGATACTTGTTGAATGCAAAGTAGAATGATGAACAAAGCTGACAGTGACCCCAGAAATTTATAGGAGAGATAATAGCAATTTTAACAAAGAAATGAAAAAAAAAAAAAAAAAAGGATGCTGCTTAGATAAGGAACACATATCCACAAGCAATCGGAAAACAAGCAGCTTTTTAAAAAGAATGCCAATTATTCAAGTGAATAATTAAGTGAATAAGTGAGTTCTACTGATGCACTTATGGTGAAGTGGGATCATTTGTTCAAGCAGCAGGGAGAGGGCCAGCATGGCAGGACCAGAGGAGTCAATGACACAAGACGAGACTGGAGGGAAAGGCGGGGGCGACTGCAGTTCCACCCAACGGGAGGCGGCTGAGCACTCCAAGGAGGGAGCGACCCACCGTGTGCTTTATGCTTTTTAGAAGGCTACTCCGAGTGCTCTGTAGCAACAAACTGGAGAAGGGGACAAGTGAGTGGAGGCTACTAAGATAGTCCAGGACAGATGGAGGTGGCTTAGCCTAGAGCAGGACAGCAGATGGCAAGAAACGTATTATCTCTTGTTAGAAATGGAAGGGGCTGTTGTTGAACTGCTGTGATGTAAGAGGGAAGAGAGGAGTCAAGGCTGAATCCCAAGGCTGGGGTCCGAGTGGCCAGGTGGGCTCCCCAGGCAGAGAAAACGGCAATGAATAAAAGCGGAGGTGGGTGAACAAGAGGTCAGCAAGCCTCCTGCATGCTTCATGGGCTACTCAGTTCCTGCCTCCTAACACTGTATGTCACAATTCATAGGTGTCACACAGGGACCAGAAAACGATGACTGCTTCTTCTAAAGACAGCAGGTTAAACCCCAGACCTACCCCAGGAAAACCGGTGTGCTGAAGTTATGAAGAGAGTGCATTAGAAAACTTTAGTGTGCTTTCCTATGTGAGAGGTGGGAAAAAGCCCGCAGGAGGCTAATGCTCAGGAAGTGTACTAGGCACACGGGGACGTGAGGCTGGCCTGTACGTACCCATCACTTTTCTTCAGCAGGTACCCCTTCTTCTCACTGCCATATTCCTTATTGCCCTGGAGCTGATGCATGCTGTATCCTGCCTGCCGGCTCTGAGAATCCTAGGAGAGACGAACGGCAGATTATGCGCACGCTGGAGATGCTTCTCAAGTTCCTGACTGTTCTGCCACTGAGTGGGGCCCATCGGTAGGGGGCTAAGAATTACGGAACTTTAAGAGCAGTCAGGTACCTTTATTTTAGAGGAGGAAGCCAAGTAGGTAAATGATTGCAAGCAAGTTCAAGGCAGACCTGGGGTCTGGGGCCCGGGGTCCAGGCTTCCTCTTGCTAGTTCAGAGCCCAGGTCTACTTCAAACCCTGCAGGGAGACTATTCTATTTCCAAACCAGTTCACACTGGCAAGCACAGGAAGAGCTGCAAAAACTGAAGCAGACGGCAAAACAAAAGCTCATGCAACCTGAAAACCAGTGCTCTCCCCTTAGGCAAACCCTCTGCCCCTTCACATATTCTGCTGAAACACCCACAATAAAAAGTGCACCTTCTGAGTAAGGTATTAAGAACTGTTATAAAATTCTTGTTTTATAACTAGTACTCAGCACATGATACCTGTAACCATGCTTTCTGTTCAAAATGGTGATTCTATTGCAGTGATGAGTGTATTACATAATGAAAGGGGTGGCAAGGACCAACAGAACCACACAGATGCTAAGAAGCCGGACTCGGCACTGGCACTCCACAGCGCCTCCCACTGCACAACCGACAGTCGCCTCAGTGGGGGTGGAGGGAGCGATCTAATCACGTGGAGCTGTTGGAGGGGGGGCTTCACACACGGACATCGGACAACACATTCTCAGAAAAAGTAATGACTTACTCTCCTAGACTTCGATCAGGAAGGGCAAAAGCAACAGAGAGAAAAGGCAGAACATTTGAAAATACAGTTAATTTCATTGATAGTCTTACTGCTCACAACATAAGCACTTTTTATAACAGAGAAAATTATCATTCTAAAGATAATATTAAAACAATACACACAGAGATATTTTGAACCATGATGAACTTTGGCACAATGAAATGTCCATATTAATTTTTATTTCAGGTCATCTGAGTGAGAACGGAGAAAGGGCTGAATGGAGGAACAGGGCACGCGTCTCACTAGGATAACACGGCTGACAAGCCTCAAAGTGCGTGCACAGGGAACACCTCAGTGAGACCCACTGCGAACTTCTAAGAAAATCTAAAAGAAGCCGCACATTTCAGGAAGTTTCTTCTCATTTTGTTTTTCTGAGCAAAGGGAATAAAAATATCCAGTTCATAGCAATACTTGAAATGTGAATGTGAGGAGGCCCACGAGCCGCTGGGGGTCTGCTGCGGCAGGTGTGCAGCCTGTCCCTGGGCCGCTTTGTGGTCTTCAGGTGGGAGGACCACGGCCCTTCACAGCTGGGTTGTGTGCTCCAGAGCATGACCTGAGCGCCTCCCAGCCAGGCACCGGGGAGGTACTGTGGACACTGACTGGGACGCTACCGTCCCCTCTTATCGCGCAGGCCGAGAAAGCTGATGCACCTTTCCAGGCAGCTGAGTCTATGCTAAACAGGCCACAGACTATAGGGTCTTAACCTGAGCCATTTCTGTCTTTAACCAGCCAGACTGCCTCCAGCTGAAACACAGCAGGCCCAGGGCCTTGAATGCCAAGGTAACCGCCTCGCGTTCCCTCCGACAGGTGCTCTCTAGCTTTCTGGAGGGGAGACCTAAGGGACAGGCAGAGGGCAGCCTTCCTCCACCAGTGCCTCCAGGGACAGTCCTGGTAACATCAGCGGGGATGCAGATGGCTTTTCTGAAGGAGGCAGCGATGCGTCCCTAACACTAACAAAGAACAGTCAGGACGGAGACTGGACAGGGCTGGAGAGAGCCAAGGCCTGGGACGAAACACAAGGCCGGACACGGAAACCCAGGTGTTGTCGGCCTGAACCCAATGGAACCGTGTCAACATCGCTCAGCTACGCATTTGGACTCGGGGATCTTTGCCTCAACTCTGCCTTCAAAACATTAAGAACAAAGTCTAAACTCTCCTTGGGCAGCAATTCCATTAAAAGCAGGTCTCTCTTCTGTGGAACCTTTTTCAGTGAACTGAACTTCTCTTCGATGGCCCACATGATTCCTGGTCTGTTGGTTGGAATGCTTTAAAATTATGCCTTTCTGACCTTAACCCATTTGTTAACCTTTAAAATAAATTCTATGTTTTGAGAATAAAAATACTCATATATTTAACAAGAATTTAGATGCTGATAACTTAGCAAAACGACTCATTCTGTAAATGTACTAGTAAGACATTCCTTACATATATTTATTACAAGCCTAAATAATCTCTAAATTCTAAGTAACAAGCAAATTGAATGGGCTTTGCTTCACATCAAAGATGCTTTTAAAGGTAAAGAAAATGGCTGAACTCTAGGCTGTGACCTCAAAAGACTATTCCATTAAATTGAGGAAGGAGGAAGCAATATATTTCAGAAGTCTAGCATCAACAATCGTACATTAACTACTGATCAATTTTATGGTGTAAGAAAATCACACAAATTGTTATTTCTGCAGTTTAAGAAAAAATGGTCATTCAGCTTGTTTAGCACAGCACTCCAGATAAATGAAAAGAGGATTTTCTTTCCTGAGAATGTAAATTTTGGAGAACTGTTAACGCTAAAATAATTAAAAACAAAATTGAAGGAATAAAATAGGTTCTGAATCCTTTGCCAGCATAATAAAAATCAACATGTATTCAGGAAATAGAAATGCAAATGAAAATATCATTCAGGCGAAATAATACAAAACTAAACTTCAACAGTGAACTTACAACCTTGGGGAAATTCCATGATGGGAGCCAAGAATTATTATAAGCTGTAGAATGAAACTATGGCATTATTTTTTAGTTCAATTTCCCATTCTCTATTAGCAGCACAAATTACCTGGCTTTCTTATTAGAAAACCTTATAATGCATTATTAAGGAGAAAAATCTCAGACCTTTTAAAACTGCGAGCAATTACACACTCACTGGTTTAACGGGGTTATAAACGTTTCTGGCACCCAATCGAAAGCTAAACCTCAATTAGAGACGCTTCCAGCCTCTAATGGAAGGTATGAACGGAGCAGGCACAGACGTCCCTCTGTTCCGTCTCACTAAATGTGTACGGAGTAGCTTGTGCGTGCCCGGCAACGTGCCAGGCGCTGTAGAGACAGCGATGCACGCCACCCAGCATCTACCAAGCGAACACAGGCGCAGGACAACGGGCTATTGGGAGAGACTCACACACAGAGCTGGGACCTTCGCAATGATTTATGGACATCACTTTTAAAGATAAAATATTTTCAACCTGAAAAACAGTTATATAGCAGAGAGTTTCAGGGAGGTTAGGATATTATAAAATCTTAAGATAATTAATTCCACAGAATATCTGCCACAAATCAATAAAGAGTTTTGTTCTGGTGATAAAAGAACAAAAACAAAAACGAGTCTACCCAAAATCTGGGGGTCCGATTTACAGCTCGAATTCTCGAAGCTTCCTTGCATGGAGTCAAGTTCAAGCCTGGTTGGTGGGGGTGAGTGAGGCTGTTCAATGATTTCCTGGGTGCCTTCCTTTCCTGGGTCATTCTCAGATGACTTTACGCTCTTCTGGAATTCTAGCGCGATGGTGAGGAATCTCTGCCCACAGCCCCCTTTCGTATTTGATGGAAGTCATTAAAAATCTTTACCTTCTCGTGTGTATTGCAATGAGAGATGACAGACAGCATGGGAACGGACAAGGCACGCTGCGAAAGATCAATTTCACTTGTAAAATACTCTGGACGTGGTGCTAATGAAAACTCATCACTTATTAATTTGGCATGAAGTTAAAATCCATCAAGCCATGTGCACCCCCACATGTACACACTCCTTTGGCTTGTGCGCAACTTTGTCTCTTAGCTACTAGCATGAGAAAAAACTGGTCTCCATGCAAAACAAAGGAACTATAATAGTTTCTCCCCCCCCGCCCCCCAAGAAAACTTCCATACATAGGAAGGAAGTAATCCTACATGACAAAACAAAGGTAGGAAGTGGTTAAGTATATACCAGTCAGTACGAAACCTTGCAAATTTTTCCCCAGATAGATCGACCTCTCCTCCCCACAACCTGGATCTGTCTGATGCTCTGGTGCTGAGCAATCATTCAAGGAGACCACTTCTGGGACTTGTACGCCAGCGACCAACACCCTCGAGGAGACCTCCGAGGCAGGTGCAGATGCTGGCTGGGGCTCTGCACGATGTGGGTGCGCCCATCAACCCGGGCGCCCCGGCCACAGGTTAGCAGAGGTCCCATGTTAAAGGGCTGGGTTTCCCTCACTTCACAAGCCCAACACGTGTGTAACAACTGGGAGCAGCGGAGGAGAAGGCTGCAGCCACTGGGTGAAGAGCCTTCAGGGTTGCTGTACGGGATCAGGGCTGCTGGGCCAGGCCTCCTGGGGTCAGGGTCGGGGGGGGGGGCCGGTTTGCTTTGTTGTTTGGTGTGCCTGGCTTCACTTGGACTTGTGAACCCCTTTCAAAAATTTTAGAAATTTATATAGAGTTTGCCATTGTGAGTTAGTATCATGAGGAATTAAAAATGTAAATATTGCATTTAGATATTACACTTAAACTCAATGCATAATCATTTCATAGTATAAAAAGGCATATTTTCTCTTTCTCCCATGTAACAATTGGTGCTCACTATTTACTTTACCCCATAGCACGAAGTCCATACTCTTCGGTGAGCATCCAAGGTGCTCCCTTGTCAGGCCTCAGTCTTCACCCCAGAAACCACATCTTACGCTTCCACCTACCTTACCCAAAAGTGTCACCGGCTGAAGATGACAGGCAGTTTTGCACCTGAGTCTTTTTGGCTTCCTCTCGCCTGATAGCTCTCTTACGGCATCCATACCACTTTCGGTACGATTGCTCGTTCATACAGCTGACTCTACTTTCTACCAGGTAATGACCCCCTTCATGGAAGGACTGATGCTTACTGCCCAGCACAGTTGCTGGCACACAGCAGGCACTGATTACATGTCTGAACAACAACTGAACAAATGAGATTTATAATTAAGGATCTGTGTGTGGTCATCTAACACCTACCATGCGGCCGTCTGACAGCGTGTGCTCCTGCAACACACGTCAGCAAAGCTAGGCTAAAAAAGTCTCGCCATGGAGCTATAGATCGGGGCTCAGGACACCTTTTGTAGAAGACGGGAAAAGAACTAACACGTAGGTTCCACCCTGGGCAATGGGGTAGGTACACACTTGTATCTGTCCCCACAGCCACCCTGGCGGGAAGCTGCCAATGTCACCATCTGGCAGAGGAGGCAACACCAAGGCCATGGCCATGGGCCCGCCTGCGTGGTCAGCCCTGCGGAAACACAGAGCACCTACTTCTTTCTGATCAAGTTGAAGAGAGGATTTGATTAAGTCTCGGAGCGCGGTGAGCTGTTTCTTTTCTTCATCCTGTGTCTGTTTTATCTAACGAGAGAAAAAAATCATTGCTGTCACCATCTATTATACACTGATGAAGAGTTTAATTCTCCCAAATACAGCCCCTCATCAAACAATTCAATGACGAGGTCCATTTCCTGACTCAAATCCTGACTCAAATAGGTTCCCATTTTCCATATGAGAAGCACACCTTCCTTACCTGAGGACGGTACCACTGAGTTTTGAAATGAGCGAATGATGCAATATACTGTCCGATTAAATAATACACCGAGGCGAGATAATTAACTCGAAGTTCCACTCTAAACCCAGCTAAGAAACAGCACCGAGCCACTTGGCTCTGCTCTTTCAGAGGGGGCAGTGAGAACACCACAATGGGGTAAGGGGGCCGGCAGGGAGCACTAGGGACCAAACCCGAGGGGCGCACGGGCGTGGGACGGTTCACAAAGTACCTCCATGAGGGCAAAGGATTGTTGCTTTTTTTAAACACTTGGAACCTAATCACAACCAGAAGCACGTTAACTATTGAAAGGAAATCAGAAAAAATACACAGCTACATACTTTTTAAAGTTATATAAAGATACAGGGTATTAACTGTAACTCTAAAACCGTATTTGAGCATACGTAGTTGTACTCATAAAACACACTTTTAATATTATCCGCTGCCAAGTGGTTTATGGGAATTGAAGTTGGCATTTATATATATCTGTATTTAGTTTTTTTCCTCAAAAGATTTCCTTTTGATTTTGTTATATAAAAGCAAAACCAAGATATTAGGGAAAAAATAGAGGAAATATAAAACAAGCCAGCCAAAACAAATCACAAACCCTCCTGCTCGGTGACAGTCCCCAGATTTTTATCCTGTCACCATCGAATACCCACGATGCCACTGAAGCCTGGACAGTCATCTAGAAGCAGCCATGATAATCTCCTCCCCTCTCCTTCCTTGCTCCCAGAACGCCCTCCGGAACATTCCGTCACTGATGACGTCCCTGAGAGAAACGGCAGGTTTATCTCTCTCTAGGTTTATTCTGACACATCACTAAACTGGTCTTCTTTTCTCGAATACTCTTCTAACATGAATTTCACATTTACTGGTACTTAGCTACAAAGCAAGTTAAAATGCATGTATTTTTACAAAGAACTTACATTATATAAATCAGCAGCCAGTTTTTCAATGTACTGTTTCAATTTGTCAGCCGTTTTCAAGCCGTCTTGAAAGAAACTGCAATGGAAAACACCAGAGATTTACCAGCAGTGTAAAAAAAGAAACGAACCACAATTACCTGAAAACCCCACCACACTCACACATGTAAGTGTTGCATCTACCATCACATCTGCACAGAGTACATCTAAAACGAACGCCGGTGTTTCACGGAGATACACCGACAAACGCGCGTGGGCACCACTGACACGGTCAGCAGACACCGCGCAGAGGAGGCGAATCTCAGCCGCTTCCCAGCACCACGACTCCGTTACGCGTGGGCCCATCTACACCCAGAACTGCTCCTCCTCCTTGTGCCTCACTGGGTTCAAAGAGAGAGAAAGGCACCTTAACCGGCGGGGTGCCATGGAATTGAACCGGACACTGGAAGCAGAGACAGGAGGGAACCGGAAAGAGGCCGGAGAAAAGTCAGCGCTCAGTCGGTTCCCCAAAGGTCCCTGCGCCCCAACGCACACTCGGAATACAGGATGCTGAGTCCACGGCACCGACGGACCTGGAACAGCTGTATCTGACCACGAGTGGGAGGAGGTCGCCTTAGCTCCCCCGATCGGTCATGTGCACTGACGCTGGCTGAACACCCATCGCGTGCCCAGCACGCTCGGCACTTCACACGAGTTAATGCATGCTGCCCTCACAACGACCCTATTGCGTGAATGAGCACTTCAATCACATCACCATGGCAAGGGGGAAACCGAGGCACAGAGTGAGCACACAGCTTGCCCAAGTCACTCACACCACCAGTAGGTGGGAGAAATGGGATTCGAGCCTGGGTTCTGATTCTGACACTCCTGCGCTTACCCATCCAGTGAAGACATTTCCTGTCTCAACACGTCCACTCAGGAGCCTCTGTGTTTCAGCATCTGGAACTTTCTCTACTGTGCTGAAAGCAGCCTCCACGGCAGGTTATTTCTCAACACACTTTATCTGTGTTGCTGTCGCCCCACAAAAGGACAGGATGAGGACGAGGACTCTCGTTTGCATATCCCAGTGGGCCCGGCACAGAGCAGATGCTCACTCAGTTAGTGGTCAGACTGAAGCATACCAAGAATTTTTAGGGAACAAATTGGGATCCATATACCTATATTTAGCTTAATTTGTACAATCAGTGGAAACTCTACAACAGTATCAGAACTGGCCATTAGAGTAATTACTGAAATCCTCAAGTTTGCAAATTATTTTAAGATTCACGTCTTCGGCAGAGAACTCTTAAGAAGAGAAACACTATCTTAAGAAAGTTGTTCAGCGACAGGGACGAGAGAAAAGGGGGCTTTTTGGTTAACCATTTAAGTGAGAAGCTGCGCTTCAACCCTCGTCTTCTGACAGCCAGGCCTTCACTGTTGCCCACGGGGATGACAGTTAAACTTGGTGCAGGACTGAGCAGCATGTGTTGTCTTCTGGCCCCAAATATCCTTCTGGTTTTACCTCCCGCCAGTTCCTTTAGGAACTCTGGGCTCCAGCCACGCCACGTCAGTTCTGGTCGCTCCCCTGGCCTTTGCGCACGCTGCTCCCTCCGGCCGAAACGCCCTTTCCCGCTGCACTTCCCTGCCAGACTCCCTCGTCATCTTGCTGCTCAGCTCATTTGCAACCTCCCCAAGCAGCTTTCCCTAGTCTTGCCAGTCAAGGGGTTGGCATCTTTAAGCTCGTGCCCAGGCCTAGGTACCAGCCCCACGACAGCTAGCAAGGTTCTGCACGGAGCAGGCCGTCCATAAGCCTGTCACAGGTGCCTCACACGGTCACCCATCCCCGAGGGAGAACACCTCCTCCTTAGAACCAGCATCTCCTGCTTCAGGGAAATCTAGCTGCCAAGTTAATCGTAATAAAACCTACTGTTTTCTGAGACTGCACTTCAGTAACTTCTGGGGAAGGGTTCCGAAGGCAGGACAGACACTTCAGCGTTAGATGGACACTGCCAGGACCTGCTACACCAGGACAAGGGCTGTGTGGTCGGAGGCTGAAGGCCAGGACCTGGGCAGGTCACGTCACTTCTGCTCCTGTCATCTGTGCCCAAGGGGACGAGCAGCACAGCTCACTCGCAGGAAACCACTCAGCAGAGTGCTGCATAGTGAGGATGCGCTTGGTCAATGTTGGTTTTCTTCACCGAAACTGTGTAAGTGTATTGCATGAGGGCTTATTTCCTTCCCAGAGGGATAGAGATTCTTTGAAGATATTTTTGTAAGGGTGTTTCATTTTCACTTTCAACATGAAGGGGATTTAATCATGTTTTTTAAAAAGGGGAGTTTAAATGAGAATGCTCTAGATCTGTTTGCCAATATAATGTTTGCCACTGGTCATGTGCAATTAATTTAAATAAATGTAAAATTCGGTTCAATTGACATTCGGCTTGTGGGTACCATGTTACACATCAAAAAATATCAACATTTCCATCCTTGCAGAAAATTCTATTGGACATAAAGAATAAGCAAAGTGATATTTAAACAGCACACACGAAATGTTATAAAACATATTTCAAGGAGAAAAAGGTCACTGTTTTAGTTTGTGGGGGCATTGATAAAAATAGTTACTTTTTAGTGGTTAAAGCAAGCGGAAAGGGGGACAAATTCCTACCAACTAAAAAACTGAGAGAAAACCCAAAGGAGCCGGGACCCCTTGCTCCTCAGGGGGGATCTCTGCAGCCGAGACAGCTTTCCTGACTTTTATCGAACACCCGTGTGGGTGGGACCAGCCTGCTCCCCATCTCTGTCCCTACTACCTATCTTGATGTGGCTTCTTTAACTCCCCAGTTGTAGGACTTCCACTCAGATTTCAGGCAGTTCCGCATGGTGGCTGTTCTGCAGTTTCGTGGTAATTCCGAGTGGCTGTGGGAATAGGCGAGTACTGTGCTTACCTGCGCCACCATCGAGGCCAGAAGTCTCCGCATTATCGCCAATCCTAATTTTCTGTTATGTTGTCATTGTTGCTTCTAATTATAGCCATCCTGGTGGGTGCGAAGTGGTTACTGAATTGTGGTTTTAATTTGCATTTACCTAATGACTAATGGTTAGCATTTTGGTTCATGAGCTTTTGGGCCATTTGTGTGTGTGTGTGTGTGTGTGTGTGTGTGTGTACTCACAGAAGCTTTAGATTGAAGTCCAATTTATTTATTTATTTTCCTTTGGTTTCTCCCACTTTATTTTGACACATTTTTATTGCATAGCTATAAAATGAATGATATGGCTTTGAGCAAACTACTCATCCTTTCTGAGCTACAATTTCCTGATTGCTCTTGATAAATGTTAACTGTTATCATCCGTAAAATGAAGGAAAATAATGTTTGTAAGTGCTCTTTACTCTGCAGATCATAATGATACTTGCGAGGTGGTGAAGGAGTGGGTGAACACGAAGGTAGTATGTTTGTTTTGAAAGCAGCATGTTACTGAAAGTGAAGAGTAATTGGTGTGGGTGAGCCGTAATGGGTAACAAAAAGTCAAAAGCTCTTCTTTTCTGCTCCCCCTTTTCCCCCATTCTAGCTGCTGCACCCCCACCAAGGTGCCATGACTACACGAGGGATCACCGGAACACATCTGCTCTCAAACACCACCTGGCTTTGTACTGGAAATCGTTTGGGGGACAGGGATGAGTACTCAGAATATGAATCTCTCTCTTCTTAATCTAAGTGGATGCTTTACTGGCCCGCTGCATGTCTATGAAGCGTGTGCGGGCTTGACTGAAGCAGGAAAGAGTAACACTGGTCCTCAGATGAAAACAACACTGGCTTCGGGCTGTGATGAAGTTCTCGAGGTTCACCCAGGGGCTGGCCAAGGTGGAATCTCATTAGAACCCAGCTCTACTACACTGGTGTCTTCGGGCACCTCTACCTGCAAGGTTTTCACTGTGCAGGGCTGCCTTCCACTGATATCTCCCACCCTGGGGTCCAAGTCCAAACCCAAGTGTCACCACCTCCTTCCAGGAGCCTTCCTTAGTCTATGGCCCCAACTCTCTCCTTCTGTTGATGCCCCCAGTTATCGGTCACTTCCTAGCTCCATTATGATCACTGATGAACCTGACTTACCTCCTGTACCAGGTAATTCGCTCCTGAGGGCAGAGGCTTTGTTTCATCTCTACCCCAAAACCTAGCAAACTACCTGGCTTTTGTTAAGAGATTAATAAATTATTTGTGGCAAGGGAAAAGTCAAGAATAAAGAGAAGGTGAATTAGCAAATAGGATGGAGTTGCTGTTTTTTTCTCTGCACTTATTAACAAAGGTGTATATATTTGTATCTATATATCTATATATCTATATCTGTATCTACATCTCCAACCATCTTACATTTTGGGCAACTTGTTTGCGTAGGTTAAACCCTCCTCTGCAGACTGAGAATTTGAGATCAAGGGATTTCTAAAATCAACTGAAATCAGGTTTGCTGCCAAAGCATTATAATTCAGAAGACGAAGAAATTCACTTATTTCTGTAAACCTTTCAGAGCAATGATAGGTTTCTAGGGAAACTAAAATTGAGGGAATATGAAAACCTCCTCCCTAAACTAAAATCAGGGACCACCACACACATTTCAAGTTTCAACAACGCACATACCCCACTATACTAGGAAGCCTCAGGTTAGTCCAGGTTTTCAGGATGGGGCTTTCAGAGGCAAATTTATCTTATAAACATGAAATTGCTTCCACTGCAATATATTATTTTTTATATCTCAAACACATTTAAACAAATTTATACAAATTAGTATTTGTATAAATACTAATTAGATGATTAAAAAGTTTTACCAGAAGAGAATCGACCCTGTATTACGAATTCTGTGAATGAATGCTTTTTAGCTATTTTGAATCATCTCAGCAGCAAACACACTCACGTAGCAAGCACTGGGCTGCGCATTCCACGTGTCTTCTTATCCCATGTAATTTGCGCATCCTCCCAAACCCGAGGTAGGTCTCTGAACCTTAATTAACCCCATTTGACAGATGAGGATACTGAGGTTTAGAGAAGCACCTGATAAAGGTCACATGGTTGCCTAACTGCAGAGCCAGGATCTGAACCCAACTATCTGTCCGACTCAGGCCTTGTGCGTTTCCCATACTGTTAACGCTGACCGCCTTGAATGTTTCACTTGAGTGCAAAGATCTTCCTGCGTATAACATCAGTAAAAGGATTAAGGAAGCTTATCAAAGGAAATTATAAATTTTAACACTTTGGAGAGTATGTATCCTGTCCAGTCCTAATGAATGACTTTTACGTTACTCCACTTACAAATATGAGAGCTGCCTGCACCGCTTCGGAAAGCCCTTGCACTATTTTCATATCCCAACTCTGCCAGAAACCCACAAAGGCTAACCCAGTGGGTAAACAAGAAGTAAATAAGCAAGTGCGGTGCCACAGACCACAAACATCACGGAAAGGTGGCCTGGCCGTGCGAACAAACCAAATGGGGCTGGTGTAGAGCCATGGATACCTCACAAAACATACCAGCAATTCAGGTATAAACGCAGAGTATTCTTAACGCCCAAATTAATAATTTCATTTAATTTCCATGATAAAAAAAGTAACAAAACCCCAGGAAGGAATACGTGATACAAACGACCCAATGCTAGGGAAGTGAGCAGGGTCACCAGGAAGGCCTCTCTGGTTGCAAGGACACGCGTATCTGCGGTAAGGGCTCCAGGCCAGTGCCGGCCTTTCTAAGCAAGCAGCTTCACGGAGCCAAGTGGCTGTGCTAACGTGAGTCACCGACGTACAGAAAACCATGACTACGGAAGACAACCCTACTTCTTACCACTTGGCCTTGGAAGACCGTTCTATCACCGATAGTGACCAAATGAGGGCCAGAAAGAAGGCAGGCGGCCGAAGTGAAGGGTCCTTACTTGGGCTCTTAATTACGATGACAACAGTCCACTTACTTGCACTGTGCGTGGTAATACTTTATAAGATTCTGCAGCAGATCCACGCCTTTTTTGGTCTTGATTTCATTAACTTTAATGAGATACTGTGGAGAGAAAACAGAATTGGGTGTCGATCATTACAGACGGGGCTCTTCAGTCATGGTCTGGGTGGCAGACCCCCAATCGTGAATCTGCACCAGGCACTGGGCCTTGGCTGTCTTCAGGCAGGGCGAGCGTGATTTAGGGAATGCTGATCGGGCATAGGCACAGGTGCGCGGAACTAGTGGTCAGCGTGTTAGCGTTTATAAACACTCAAGATTAGCTTGTTAGACAACCGGAAGTCAAACACAGCAAAGCATTCTGGAATAATTAATTTATCTCCTCTGCTGCAGTGGCTCTCAAACTTCAAGTTCACGTGGTTAAGACCTGAAAGATGGTTCATTCTTTGCAGAAAACAAGTGAAACAGCATTCTCTTTAAGGAATATGCTGTAAGGTATTACAACTTTTATTTTTTTTAAGATTTTACTTATTTTCAGAGAGAGGGGAGGGGAGGGGAAGAGAGGGAGAAAGGGACAGAAACATTGATGTGAGAGAGAAACATCAACTGTTCGTCCTCTTGCATGCCCCCAACTGGGGACCTGGCCAAGAATCAAACCTGTGACCTTCTAGTTCACAGGCTGGCATTCAATGCACTGAGCCACACCAGCCAGAGCAGGTATTAAAACTGTTAGACCACAGAGGGGAATCAGAAAGAATTTCTGCTACTGAAAATAAAAGAACGAAAACAACGCATTATTACTTTATGCACTAAACATCACGGGCTCCGATTCTGACAACTGGCCCAGGTTTTCACTGTCTGCTTGTTGACACTGTTCTTGTTTCTTTGTGTGGCAGTGTTCACAAGCAGACCCGTTCCAGAAAGAGGCAAAAGTTTGGGGTGGGGGGCGGGGGGCGGCGGTGGAGAAAAAATTAAGGAAGAAAAACCTAAAACAGTGTCAGAAGGGGCTGGTCTCTAGGCCACGGGCGCCGACGTTCAACGGGAGCACAGTGTGGGAGCCACTGCTCCCGGTTTAAGGCACCGTGCTGTCCGCTGCACTTTTTCCATGAACCCACAGACTGGCTTCATGACCACTTCATTTAAGCTTTCATTCAAACTGGACACGTGGTTAAAACACACACACACACACACACACACACACACACGCGCACACACACAAACACATGCTCTAAACCTGTCCCAGGAAAACCTAACATTCACCAGGGTTACCTCTCACCAACATTTTTTTCCCCACACTCATTCATTCACAAGCAACACTGAAGTTCTCACCAAAGAATCCTGTTTGGGCTTAAAGAGCCCCATAGGCCCCAGGCTCAAAATATGAGACAAGAGTGACATGGAGGATCCCAAAGGCTTGGAGAAAAATGAGATTAGAATCCTTAAGTAAGAGTCCCCTCCTCTAACAACCAAACACAGTCTGCTTTCAAGCATGAAAACTGCTGACTCGCAGGGGGGATCAGAGCTGACGCAACGCCAGGCGAACGGCTCAAACGCCCGCTCTTACCTCGCACATCTGGAGCTGGAAGAGGCGCCGCTCCTTCTCCATCTCCTCGGCAATCTCGGCCCCGGTGATCTCCGTGCGGATCATGCCGTGCTGCTTGGCGTGCTCTCTCTTCTCCTTCTCGATTTTTGTGCTGGGATTAAAGCAGACATCACCATTAACACACACACACGCACACACAGGCCTTTCCTTCAGCGAGAACCACTCGGTTATTTCTCAATTGCTAGAGGTCAGGCGCAGGCACTGGTAAGCTGGCAACAGCAATCAGCAGTAGGAGTCTAAGTTCAAAGAGAACAAACACACTGACTGGATTTCCACCTAGAAAGCTTCTCACGTTCAACTTTGATCTCACACAGAATAGATTTACACAAATGCTTACATTTTGGTTGGCACAAAGAAATTCTGACAGTTTACTTTTTCTTGGGTAAGTGCTTTATGATGAAAAGAATCAGAAAGCTAAAGAACTGAGGCATATTTTGATTTTCAACAGATGACTTAGAATTATTTCAAGACTAAGCACATAGTGGGATTTTGTGGGTATGCATGGAAATTACTCAAAGGCAACTGCCAATATTCCTGTAAACCTGGGCTGCTTCCATATCCCAGTAACACATTTTAATAATCGAACCGCCTGGCACTGGATTGTACAAAGGAAGGACTGGGAGGAATCCAAATCTCTAATTTGGAATCCACGAAACCTTCTTCAGTGGGGAGGGGCCCAGAATGATAAGAAGGAAGGGGCCCCACACTAAAACCTACAGTACCTGAGGCTAATGCTCAGCTACGGCAGAGGATACTCTGGTAGTAACGCCAAGGGTCACAGTCCTCTTTCCAAAACTCCATTTAGCTTGAAAACAGACTTCTAATTTCAGAAGCAGCCAGTAATTTCCAGTTGTGACCACAAAGACTAAGTGACTTAGCCTTCAAGTCTTCCTTTAAATTGTGGTGTTGGAAAGTCAGCCCCAGAGAAAGCCAAGCCCCATGCCTATACATAAACAGTGGAAAACCAACCCACCAACCCGATCAGTGGGAAACTGTTACAATCGTGGCTGGGGTTCACGCTGATACCCTAACGCTGTCCCAAAGCAAGTCTTCCACCCTGCCACCTCGGCCATCACACAGGCGCGACAGCAGGATTTTACCAGAAAGAAAATAAACCTTGGCTCCCTCCCCACTGGCATGGGTGGGAAAAGAAGCAAGAAGCTATAAACACTGGAGAAAAAAACACGAGAGGCAGGCATAACTCAAGAGCAATAATAGACTTCTGAGTTAACATGGTGACTTGATCACCTGTGCTTACTTCTCCTTTATTCAGCAATCCCGCTAACATGACAGGAGAGTCATTAAAAAAGTGTAAATGTTCCAAAGACAGGAACTGGAGACAAAAAAGGATGCGAGAATTCAGCACATGATTGAAAGAGCCGGCAGAAAAAGAGGGAGTCTGCACCCCAAACGATAGGCTCCTTGCCTGCCTGGCCTGTGTAGCTTCCGGAAAGAAAGTTATCAGACATAATCACTGGACAGGGGGCCGAGGGAGCTGAATGGCCCCAGATGGCAGGCCTGCAGATGTGACATGCAGACTACCCCCAACAGAAAAGCTGTCCCGACGTCCTAAAGCTTAAAACCTAAAAAGGCAGCTCACCGCTTTCCTGACAAGCCCTGGTGATGGACATGAGCTTTCAACCCACGCTTGGGAGCCTTGCTCTGAAGTATGAATAGGCAGCCAAGGATTGTAAGATAATTGAAGAAAGGCTCCAAAATGAAAGTGAGGAATCAAAATAGAAATGTCAGGGATGGTGGTGAAAGGAACCAGAGGTAACAGGGAGCAGAAAAATGTCATAAAATGTGACCAAATCCTCAGAGACCTAAAATAATCCATCTATGAAACAAGAAAAGAAACTATTAAATGGTAAAAACAAAACAAAACAAAAAAACCCCCCAAAAACCAAACAAACAAAAAAAACCCCAACCCAACCCAGCAACCACATAAAACCCAACTAATTGAGAAAAAGAGCTTTTAGAAATTTGAAATATTATAGCCTCACCTGAAACAGTGGGAAGAAAAGGCTGAAGGAATAACCTGAACGATAACATAGAGCAGAAAAGACAATTACAAGGACAATGTAGAAAGTCCAATATTACACGAGAGGAGTTTTAGAAGAACGAGAAGATAAAAGCAGAGTAGAGGAATTACAAGGAAAATTTTTCGGAACTGAAGAACTAAAGATTCCAAGTAGAAGGTCAGTATGCACACCATGAAGACACTTTGTAAAAACCTTTTATGAAAAGAAGACCTCAACATTTCCTGACTGAAAATACCGCCACCCCTTCTACGTTGCAGAAAAATAAATGGGAATCAGAGACGCATCGGATTTTTTCATGATCTGCGATGGAATAATGCTCTCGACACCTTAGAAGAAATTGGTTATAAAATTATGATTATACATCAGCAGAATGAAGATAGTTTGGGGCACGCCTGAAAATTTCATCTCCCTTGGAGTTGTTCCCTGGAGGGGCGTGCCAGCAAAACGGTGATTCCCAGGGGGCAAGAGGAAGTAGGCGCCCTTCCACTAGGGGGCAGCCCAGATGATAGCCCCTCTCTGACCTAAAAAGCTGTGACAAGATGTTTCCAGGAGAGAAAGGAAGGAACTGCCAGGGAATTTAATAACCGATACAGAATCATTGCAATAATACAAGTCATGTATTTTCTAAACAGAAACATTATTAATAGGTGCTGGACACCTGTTGGAACAGATGAAAATTCACAAAAGATTCATAGAGAACTAAGTAAAGGAAGAACAGAGGTCTTTTTTTTTTTTTTCCCCACTAAGAAAAAGCAAAAAAGTTGAACTTTAAGAATGGAAATTCAGCACTGGCTGGTGTGGCTCCGTGGACTGAGTGCCGGCTTGCGAACCAAAGGGTTGCGGGTTTGATCCTCAGTCAGGGCACATGCCTGGGTTGCGGGCCAGGTCCCAAGTTGAGGGGTGCGTGAGAAGTAACCACACATTGATGTTTCTCTCCCTCTTTTTCTCCCTCCCTTCCCCTCTAAAAATAAATAAATAAATCTTGAAAAAAAAGAATGGAAATTCAATCATAATACACCAGTGAAATTGACAATGGCTATTTTTTAAAATCATTTTTTAGTAGATTTTTTTACTCGCTGATTTTTTTCTGTAACTCATAATCAAATGAACCCAATTCCATCAAATACATATATATTTCATTCTTTTCTTCCTGTACCACTGCAGGTCAGTGAGAAAGAGGCCTATCTTGGGAAAGTAACTGGTTGACAGAGGTTCATTAAAAAACAAAAACAAAACCCAATCTTCCTGATGAGGTCCTCAAATAGGGACCCACTCAACTCACTATTTCTGTTATACATTTCCATGTCCAGGCAATTCCTTTATTCCTTCACTAAATATTCCCAAGGCAGCACCCACATGCCAATGACTCTCATGGGCCCTGGGAGATTCGATTAACACCACACACAGGGACCACGTGGTCACTGTCCTCACCGAGGTCAGATTCTAGGGGACAATACAGGCAAGGGAACAGACAAGTCACGTATCATTTGATAGAGGAGCTGTGAATGGCACCTGGATCACCTCAGAACACTTAACGTTGTGTGACATTCACAATATGGGTCACCAGACACTTCGAGATCTTCAAACAACACACTGATTTGCGTATGAACACAGTAGTACCACTAGTATCTGCAGCACTTTAGCTAACAAAGCACGTATCCTGTTCTATTGTGCCCAAGTCCTACAGAGGAGATACGTCCCACAACAAGTCTACCGCAGAAGTTTTCCTCCGTCTTGTGGACCCCCACCCCTCCATAAGTGCATAGTTCTGTGTGGTCCAAGTGCATGCAGTCGCCTCCGGGCAGGGCAGTTTTTAGCCACAAGCATGAGCAGTCACAGCCCACCGTCAAAGAGATGAGACGAGCTGGCCCACAGCATTCGTCCGCATCAGCTGACCACTTTAAGAGCCTTTTTGTTCTCAGCTGCATTTGTAACTGCCGATGCACAAAAGTGTTTCTAAGACAGCGCTCTAACAACGCAATTACTGCGCAAGCAATTACGAAAGTCGTTTGGGAGAAAAACATTTAATGTTGAATTTTTCTTTTGCTTGTGTTTTCATTTTGCTATTGCTGCCGCCTACGGAAATGCCTTTTTATTCTCTTATGTTTATAGTTATAGAGTTTTCAGCCAAGATTTTTATTAAATGCTTTAAAGTACATTTCTCCTCCGACCCCAGCCCACAGCCTGGTGTCACAACCATGTCGGGATAACAATGAACAAACATGTTACGATCTGGAACGGTGTGGAGGCGTGCCAGGCCAGCTTCTCGGCCCTTACACGTATATACTAAACAAGGTTGTTGTCCAGAAGATGTAAGTGAAGGGCTCTGTCCTTTTCTCAGTAATTCTTTTTCTTAGGAAACTCACAAACAATTATTAAAAAAAAAAAAATAAAATAAAACCCACCAGAAAACCAAACCACACAAAAACAACTTACAATTTTGTCTCATAATCTTTCCAGGCTTTGTCGAATGGCTTCTTGAGATCCTTAGAAAAGAGAAAATGAAATTGAAATTGAATGTACTACTGTTTAAAGGCGAGTAAATAATTTTCAAATAACATCTTAGCAAAAATGTTTTCCTTTAAAGGTTGCTTGAAAGTTTATACAAGACACCTGCACGCACATCACACTATTATCATTACAGACAAGAGGCCTAAGAGAGTTGGAAGGGTAAGTATCCTGGCCTCATGGGTGAAGCGGGACCCCACTGGGCCCATGGGTGCCCTAGCAAAGGAGCCGGCCCCAGGGGCAGACTCTGCCCGGGTGGACCTAGGCCCCCGATCTTCCTCAAAGAGTCTGACGGTGTTCCTCAGTCAGTAACATTATGTGAAGTGGGACATCTTTCCTAGTGATCATCTTCCAACAACATTTTTTATGTTAAAAGGGTTCAGAGCACCTTTTAAATATAAGGACCACTATAATCTCAAAAAACAAAAACAAAAAAAAAATCAATCCTTTCAAGTTATAGTAGAAATCGAATTTCTGCACTTACTCCTTTGACTCCCTTCAGGTCTCCCTTTAGCAAGGAATCCAAAGTGAAGATCACATTGTGGTTCAGACCCTGGAGCTGAAAGACAAGCAGAGGTGCCGGATGGTGAGAAGAGAAAGCGCATGCGGAGCAGCAAGACCGGCTGGTGTTGACTGAGCACTTCCCACTCGCCAGGCTTCGGGGCCTCACCCGCTTCACCTGTCGGAGCGAACCCCCCCTACCCACCCCCCCAGCCAGGTGGCATCCCTGGCCCCACCCCACCACTTCCTCTTTATATTCTTTTCTGGCATTTATCAGATCTACAATTATCTGCTTTGTCTATATATGTGTTGTCTCTCTGACCAGAACGCAAGCTCGATGAGGGCAGAACCTGGACTGTTCTGCTCACAACTGCAGCCTCGGCGCCCAGATTTCACAAAAAAGACAGGTATTCAGGAAGTGGCGTCTACTGCTGAGGTGCAGGGCTTTTCATGGTTCTGAGCCAGTGGCCTGGGTCGCTTTGATTTTAGATGGTAGGAGGAGGAGTCTGCAGAGGAGAGAGAGCAAGCTGCTGCCCAGCGGAGAGAAGAGCGGCTGGGAAACCAAGGGAGGGATGCACAGGAGCCAGCAACACCGGGACTGAGAAGAGTGTACAGTAGTTTGTCTTCAAGGAGATCACTAGTATAGTAAGTCCTTGCTCAACATTATAGGCAGGGTCTGTGACTTTAAGGGACACGAGACAATGAAACCAATTACACCGCAGGCTAACCGATATCAACATGAATTAAGTTCCCACAGCATCTCATCAGCATTATAGTGAAACACTGACCAAATAAACTTGGCTGTTATTTGAGGACCTGCAGTATCTTGATAAAATCAATTTTAGTAGCCTGAAACTGAGACTGCAGCCACCTGCAGAGATGGAGAGGTCGGTGGATTCGCTTACTGGAGAAATAATTTTACTTATATTTAAGCATCATTTGTCTGTCTGCCCACCCATCCATCCATCATTTACCAAGTACCCGTTCTTTGACACCCTCTATACCAGGGGCGAGGGAGGCAAAGACAAATAAAACACCACTCCTGCCCTCGGAGAGCTCGCAGCCCAGGGACAGGCGCAGTCAGCATGCACCAGCAAACACTTTACCACACGGTGACATCGTGGGCTGTGTGAGCGGCAGGGGGAGACAGTGCTGCGAGAGGAACCAGCACCGACACTCGCCAGCTTCGTGTGTGACCCTCTTAACCACATCTCTGAAGTGAGGATATCCTAACCTCTCCTAATGGCTGTTGTGAAGACGGAATGAGCACAGGGAACTCGTCCGCGCGGCAGTGGCAAATGTAGCTGAGCCCTGGTTCAGAAAACTGCCAGGTGGCACACAGGACCCAGGCCCCCAGATCGGCTTTCCCATGGGGAGCCAGGCCTGCATTACATCTAGGCTGCTTTGAGGCTTGCTTTTGCTAAAACTCCTTCACCCTGAGTTAAGACAGCAAATGTTTAATGCATATCTTCGAAGTAACTTCCTGAAGTCTGTACTAAACCTCCCAAGGATGGAGTGTAACCAGTTCAATCACTTTTCCCCTTGCATTTGCAACATCCTTTTCTTTGTTATCTGTAAAAGGTAACCACCTAAAGCAAACCTGTGCATAACGAATGAGGACCTCCTTTGATGTAATGCTCCCAGAAAAGCAATAAAAGCTTGTCCAGGCAAGGGCCGGGGC
The DNA here is from genome assembly GCA_004027475.1 of Anoura caudifer. NCBI lineage: Eukaryota > Metazoa > Chordata > Mammalia > Chiroptera > Phyllostomidae > Anoura > Anoura caudifer. The sequence continues at coordinate 112,227 of PVKU01001124.1, read as the reverse complement.
GCTCTCTCACTCAGACAGTGGCCATGCTGTCCCTTTGCCTCCACCCAACTTCTGCAGTCTGTGTGAGTTTGTTCGTCACACCCACCGTGGACACCGCTGGCCGAAGTCCACACCAAATGAGTTACTGCGTGTGACAAGTGCTGGATACCAGATCGTATCCAGCGATGTGGGAGCAGAGCAGGGCCAGGCAGAGAGGCCTTCCTTTGGCCCCTCTTCTCCTGAAGCCTTTCCTGTGCTTCCCACCCAGGCTCCCCCCTCTTTGCCGGTCATCCCAGGCCCCTGCCCTCCCTGCTCCCCCACCGTACACACGAGCAGGTCTTTCACTGCAAGCCACCAGACAGGCTGGGTCAGAAACAACCAACACTTTCTCATTTCAAAGACAACGAGATTCTTACCAAGACAGTTCTATTCATGCAATTTCACCATCACCCATACAGACAAAGCTGGCTGGCAGGCCGGCCAGCAGTGAGAGGCCGAAGGTTCAGTCCATGTCCACCTGTCCAGGGCACTGATTCTCGGGGAGTGCATTGAGAAGGAATCGCAGGTAGGACGATGCTTCGTGGCTTTCCAAGGGGCCACAGTACATACACAGACACAGAGAATACCTACGGTACTGAAGCTTCATGGGGGAAGTGATTAGGAAGAAGCTGTCTTTAAACAGGCCCTTGGGTTGCGGGTTTGCAGATGATAATAATAATGATGATGATGATGATGATGATGATGATAATAATAATAAAGTAAGGTTGGAGAACACTGGTCTTGGATAAAAGATGGGAAAATAAAGCTGGACAGGACCCATCCTCCACCCTAGATGGTAGATGGAATAACATTTCGTCCTGGTTCCCCCACCATCTCATTCCTGGGAGATAAGCCCTCGTGCCCTGCCATGCGGTGTGCCTCAGGCCCTTATGTGGATGATGGGTAAGTGAGGTGGTACCTGCCTCACCCTCCACTAACCAAGCCAGCACCGACCTCTCCTCATTCACAGGGGCATTATTTTTCTTCAAAATCTTTACCGTCCTTAACCGTTCATGAATGTGTGTGTTTCCTTATCCGTCTGCTGTGCCCCGGTTTGGTCGCAAGCTCTTTGAGAGTAAGGTCTGCATGTTCACCAGTACATTTCCAGAACTTAGAACATGGCCTGGCCCAGAGTGGCCACGCAGTAAGTATTTGTAGAATGATGAAGGAAATACGGAAGCATGTGCACGAGGTCCTTCTCTTCAGGACTGTCCACCCCGGTGGAAAGGTCACTGTCCATCAGCAGGGACTGATTCATAAATCATGGAAGTTCTACACAGCCGCAAAAATGAGAAAGCGCTTCTTGATGTCTAACTTTGTAAATGCTCCCAAGACAAGTTGTTCCAAAGTGAAAGCAAAGTGTAAAGCAGTGTTCACAGCGTGCGAGGATTTGTATAAAAAGAGAACAAGATATGCTACGCTTGCATTATTTCAGAATGGACAGAGGAAACTGCTGAGACCGGGTCCTCGGGAGATGCATGGGCAAAGGGAGGGAAGCTTTTCACTCTGTACTTTTTTGCATTTTTAAGAAGATTCGGTAACACGTGGTAACACGACTGTGTTGTTTATTTAAAAAAAAGTTAAAAAATTCTAAAACAAAAAAAATAAAAAGAACGAGTATAAACCATTTTTAATGTTCAGTCACCGATGCCGCAAATCCTTTGTGAAATGAAGTAGGAAAAAAAGTATGATGTTATTGCCACCTTGATCTGAAGGCTGCATGAGAAAAACGACAAGGGAAGAATCAGGCAACTCCGTGGTTAGCGCTAAGCGTGGGGGCTGTGAGGAAGGCAAAGTCCCTCAAAGCCGTGGACTGACCACACAGCAAACACATGGCACACGTCTCAACCTTCCAATGCCGTCACCGCGGCCAGGCACGGGGCAGGCGGCGGTGGGCTGCAGATGCGCTGATGGAAAACCCCAAGAATGAAGAATTTCTTTGTGGTTATCCACACACATACTCTAGGGGCTGATAAGAAACCAAGAAGGCAAAAGGACATGTATTATGAATCCAGAATCTTCCCAGTGACAAGCCTATATGAAAAGGCCACACGAAAACAACTTAAAAACTTACAAACTCTTCCCAACCTACTTCCCAGGAAAAAGTAGGTTCATTTATAAAAGCTGGCAGAGGAGACTGTTTTAAATGAGAAGTGAATGGTAACAACCTGTCATTATAAAGATACAGAGAGACAGCAAAGAGAAGTAGACCAATTTCCAGAGGAAAGAATGTTTAGGAAATACTTATTGAGAGGCAAAGCAGAATCTCCTTCATTGGAGATCTCCAAGCAGAGAGGACCCTTTTCTCGGACATTTTAAGGTGTTGCTCGGTGAGAGATGAATCATATAGCTTCACAGCTGGAAGATTCTGTGATTTTCCTGTTTGTTTGTTTTTTAATTTATTCTCTAGGTCTTTCAGGAACTCTTCTCATGGCCTGAGCAAGACTTGCAAACTGCGGCGTCACAAAAAGCATCCCCGAAGGCAGCTGCAATGCAGCCAACATCGTCCGGTGACCATAGGGGGCAGATGTCCTGGAGCACCTTCACTATCTTCAATGGGTTTCATTCAAAAGCCTTTCCAATCTACCATATAGTTATTTTCCATTTATTTTACTAAAATTCTATCAACTCCATTCCCATTGACTCAGCTATAACCCATTTCCTTTCCTTTCAGGATAAGGTTGAACCAACAAGTTCTTCGCGGGATTCCCCATGACGAGAGGTAGAAAGAAGACCATGTTTTAAGAGGGACACCCTTCCCCGTTGTACTGAGCCAATGGCAAACTAAAGACCACTCTGGGACTGACGCTTAGGTGCGGTACACACATCTGCTTTCCAAACACATCCCTGCCTGTTTCCTTCCGCACAGGGGGCTACTTCTCCTGCGAGTGCAGACATCAAGCCCAACCGGAAATCTGGAATATGTCAGTCGGGAGGGAGCGGAGGTCTACCTTTCATTATGCAGAAGTGACCTGTGTCAGCAAATACACTGTAATCAGTACTGGTTTTGATTAAAATAACCATTTTTTCCTTACCATTATTTAGACACTACCAGACTCCTGAGGACTTCACAGTTTTCCTCTATGGATATAAACACACACACACACACACACACACACACACACACACACACACACGTATCTTCTGTGCTGATTCCCTCCCTAACTTCAGAGCTTTACCACAAAATGAAAGGACCTCATTTATCTGCCGACTGACTCATCACACATCTTTCCTCTCCAGACAGTAAGGCTTCCTAAGGGAGGGGCCGCACCTGTTTGCTCACTCACTGACCAGATCCCAGCGCGGGAGCTGTGAAGCGGTCTGGGTCACCCTGTCCTGTGGTGTCCGTGCTGCCCTCTGCAGCCCAGGGAGAGGGTCAGTGACCTGCCACGTGAGGGCAGCAGAGAGCAGCATGGCTCTGCAGTGGCACCTCCATGCCACTGCCTCAATTAGCAAGGACATAATTGGCTGGCTTTGTCATCCCACATTAATTCTGACATTCTCCCTCCTGTTGGTTGGTTCTCTCTCCTTCCTCTTCACAGACTGACAGGTTTTGCTGAAAGTAAAGCTAATGCAAATCTGCTGACTTGCTCAGCACGTTGGAAAATCCAATTAAAACAATGAGCCAGCTCCCAGCAGTGAAGACATTTCCCTGGCATAAATTAGGCATTCAGTCTGGTGGGTTAACTCCTTCACACCCTAGGGAGCTATTGACCACCTTGAAGCTATTAAAACTGGAGCCTTGTTTGTCATCAGGCCGTTTTCCAGGGGATTAAGATACAGACAAAAGCGTTTGAAAGCATTTGGCAGGAGCCGGGAAGCCCAGAGGCACGTGGCCACTCATCACTCCCGGCCTGGATAACTGGCTAGCCGTTGACCTTGCCGACTCAGTTTCCTAATCTGAAAGTGAGTGTGCTAGCACGTTCCTCAGCTAGCCAACACGGGTGTGAGAGGGTCAGGGAGAGCGACGCCACATGGTTCCTGCTTTTACATTCAGCTCCAGTGGCTGCCCCTGATAACCTGCAAGGTGTTCTTAGGTAATCTGTTCACACAGGCTCAGCGAGTTCAGGGGAGGGGTCAAACCACACACCAGGTCTTGACTCCAAAGTCGGTGAACCACTTACAGAGCTGTTTGCAGATATCAGAGTGTTCTGAAGACTGTAATATCCTATCTATGTAAACACACAATTATCTGCGATTACTGACCTATTCAATTCAGCCTTATTTTATTTGTTTGCTTTTGCATCAAGGGGAAACAAAGAACGCTGCTCACAGGTTGAGGGCACTTACAAATCCAACACAGACGAGAGCTGGAGTTACCTCCCACCCCCTGCCCAGGGATCTGGAGTGCGGGAGCACCCAGCACTCTCAAGACGCGGGTGCCATTTGAGAGACTTGGTCTCCCTGCCTGTAGAGTGGCAATGATAAGGCACCTCCGGCATGTGCCGCTGAGGGGACCATGTGCGATACAGGTCCTGGGCCCTGTGCATCCAGGATGCCTGGCGCAGCAGAGACTAGGTTGATTTTTTTAAAGAATTTTCTCACCCTTGAAAAGCTCAGTAGTGGTGGTGGAAAAAATACAATGACAGCACTTCAGATAATGGAAAAGACTTTTGAGGCTGGGTGGGGGGTGAGGGGACCCCCAAGCGGTCCACGTTCTCTCCATCGCTGACTTTTGTAGTTCGTTTGCCTGCCTCCCTCTGCACGGGTCTTCACGAACTGCACGGCAATGCGCCCACCGTTCCGTGTTCTGATCTGGGCAGAGAGCCTGAACCCGACTTACTGAAGGGACAGATGCTGCTGTGTTTAATGCATGCTACCTGCAGTCAGCAACCACACAGTGGCGTACTGCTCACAAGCACTCTGTGTGGTGGGCCTCAGTCTCACCTGGTTAGTGGGGAAACAGGCTCAGGGAGGTTAAGTCTCCTGCCCGAGGTGCAACAGTGAGCAAGCAGGCAGTCGGTTTCTAAGGGTTTTACTGACTCCAGAGGCACTGTCATTTCCCGTGTTCTGAAGTTAGAGAACGATTTCAAAGAGATGACCCGATCATATCCCTCTCCCGGTGAAAACCACTGGAAGTCTTCCCACGCACCTGGATACGAACCCAGCCTGGTTCAGGTCTGGCCTGGGCACCTGCCTGAGGCCCTCTGGCCATTCCCACGACCCTTCAACCACACCAGCCCCTTTGCAGCTTCACCCCCTGTCTGGGCCACCCCTCTTTCAGCTGTTGGCCAACAGCCGTCTAGTCTCCATGTCACTTCCTCAGTGAGGTCTTGACCATTCTAAACAGGTCACAAGGGTCACTTTACCATTCCTATCAGAACCCTAAATTTGGGGGTATAGTTCACAACATCCCTTATAAAACTTCACAATATAAATACAACGTTTGAGAAGGTCTGAAGTATCTCAAGAAAATGAGCTTCTTAACCTGACCCAAGGAAGGACTGATAGAACCACAAGACCCTGGGCTCCAGGCCGCTTCTGCCCATTTCCTACTGGGCTCAAACAACCGTGAAGGAAAAACAAAAACATCACACAGTGAATTCACACACGAAAGACAGTCAGCATCTAAATAATATATAATTGTACACATGCTCAGACTTCAAAAGGTGCTCTCAAGCATCACTGCAAACAGTGACAAATGGAAACAGTGTTCAAAATAGGAGACTGGGTGAGTAAACTGTGGGGGAATGATGGGTGTCCGCGCAGCTGTCGGAAACAAAGTCACGGACAGCGCCTCGGGTTCTGCGGGCCCAGGGGTGGGGCACGCGGCTGCTGCTAATGGGGGCTGCCACCCTGCTGCAACCAGGCCGCTCTGCTTCCCGGTTCCAATCAGGCTATCATACTTTACCAAATAAAAAACCATATTCAAAGTATGCAAATGAGTAAAAACTGGATACAAAATAGTGCTACTGTATGAGCCCAATGTTGTTAAAGTTTATGATTAAAAAATACACATAAAAAAGATATGTAAACAGAAAAATGGTTAGAAGACATATTGATACATCTCAAGTCCTTCATAGTGGGTTGGCAGGTTACAGGTGATTTTTATTTTATTTGTTCCCCCCCACCCCCGCCGTATTTTCTAAGTTTTCAACAATGAATTGGTATTATTTTTGTATTCAGAAAGTTATTAAGAGAAATACGACATGGAAACACAAGAGGGCGATATAATCAACCAGCAGCCTATTTCTCATTCAACTTGTGATTTGACTTGTCAATACATGATATCAGGCAGATGTTATGTATGGAAGTAAAAGTTATTAACTAGGTAGTGAGTTCCGAGGAACGAGGGCACCGCTTCTCTATAACGCTACGGGACTCTGGATCTCTCTCCAGAATGACCGTCGTTATTAGCGGCTCTTCCAGTGTGGTCCTCGTGCCGTCGACAGCGTTGTCAGACACTCTGAGGGTGGGGCCCAACAACCTAGGGGACATGGGTGCAAGGTCAAGTTTGGGCACGACTGCCTTAGTCTAAGGGTGTCCAAAGTTCCTTCAGAGAAGACCTCCAGTCAGAAAGTGGCAGTCACCCGCCTGTGGTCTAAGACGTAACCACCGTGGAGAGACCAGAGGTGAGTGGCAGCCCTGGGAGACTGGTAAAGACTAAGGGGAGGCAAAGCCCGATCCCACCGGCATGCCAAAGGCTTCAGGAACTGACAAGACTGACTGAAGTGAAAAGTACGGTTTTTCTGCAAGTTTTACCGAGAAAACTTCCTTAATGCAGAATCATGCAATTCTGTTTTGTCTAATTCACTTTAAGTAAAGGATGGGTTACATTCGTTCATCATCATCTCCCTACATCGAGTGAAAACAAAAGCACTATTTTCCTTCGCATTATGTGCAGCATCTGATTTCATTGGAGGACGACTGTAAGAAAGGGGGAGTAGCCGAGATCTGTAAGACTAGGACGCGTAGGAAAGCAAAAGGACGCAGGCCTATCTAGCTACGCTACGGCTTAAAAAAGACATCGAACCCCTCGGGTTTCTTTACCGGTGCAATGATTAATCAGTTCCTTTGTGATCAACTTTCAGACCTTTAATTTCATTCCCATGCCTGTCGTGTATTATTTGTTGTTTCAACCAGAACAAAACCACGCTGTCAGCAGGATCCAATCCCATTTTCCTTGCCTTCACTGAACATCTTCATCATACATTATATGTTTTACAACAACAAACTTGTACTTAGAAAGCACTTTCTCAACACAGTTTTAAAATCTACTAAGTTAATCAACAAGCGCCCGGGGCTCACCAGACACTGGAAGAACAACCACGCCCCAGGGCAGACAGGCTGTCTGCGTTCCAGACGAGAAAACAGAGGCATCTGCTGCCCCCGCGGCCCGCACGGCCCTACTCTGCTCGGTTCACAGCTTCACGTTCAGAGACTCGCTGCACTTGATACTCCGTGAAAATTTTAGAATTCAAAGATTTTTATCTAAACGGTGGCTGTGGTAGCCACCATCAGTTGATACATTTCAAGGCCACCCTTGCGGAAAAAGCACCTTCTTCGATACTACGCCTGGGAAGCCCACCGCTGCCTGGGAAGCCCACCGCTGCCGGCGAACCGAGCATATTTTCTCTCCTCGTGGGCAGCAGAAAGCAGGAAGTGCAAAGACCCGGCCCTGTGGACACGTCCATCTTCCCCTACAAAACGAAGTGGCGCATCAGTGTAAACTGTTAGATGTTCTGCATAAGCAGCCTCTTAAACAGGATGTGACAGTCAAGGTCAGCACCGAGCCTGGAACAGAGTGAACACCTAGTAAATGTTGGCTGCGTCAGGGCCAAAATTTAGAAAGTCTCTTCTTTCGAAAATACTCCTACCTTAGTCTTTCAATATCAAGCGGTATCAACCAATGCTTAATGCTGTTTAGTATTTCTTTTTTTTTTAAAGGAGCATCTAAAAGCCTAAGAGAACAGTTTCATAAGTATCTACTAATTATTTGTGGCTCAGCCCAAGGGTCCCCCTCCCCTGAGGCCTTTCCTGACATCCTTGTTTTCTGGATGAATGAATGAGTGAGTGAGTGAGTGAATGAAAGACTCTGCCTCCAGTGACCCAGCTCGGGAAATGGTGGAGTGGAGATCTGAACTCAGGTGTACCTGGCTTTAAAGCTGTGGGATTTCTGCCATTCTCTGAACTTCCAATTGCTTAATACGGCTGGGCAATGAGTCAAGAAGAAGAGGGGCCATTATTTTTCATGGAAGATGTTAGTAAGCGGCTCGTTCCAGACTGAATGACTAGGCCATTTCCTCATGCTTAAACCGAAAGGTGCCAAAGGCATCAAAGGGCATAGTCAAAACTTACAGGCAAAGTGTAAAGAAGCAACCAGCCTAAATATCAGCACTTCCATACTGGGAGGTAAATAAGAAATAAATTCTAGAAGTGTAGTCATGAAATGGAATAAAATGAAAACAAATAAAGAAATGAAATGGATCACCTGATCCAGCAAACCGCCTAACTCAGCACTTCTCAAAGCGTTTCCACGAGGAATAGTTTCACAGCAAGGACCAGGTAAGTTAGGAAAAGTCTCTGAACTGGACAGGTCTCTCCATCATAGGAATGCTGTCTATCTAGCCTTTAACAGATACATGAGCACTGTCAACCCCAAGGGTAACATGAAGTGCTTTCCTACCCAGAACATCTGTCCAAAACCAGGCGTGAGATGCGTGTTCCCAAGAAAACCCTTAGGAAAAGGCATCTCACATGCCGAGACTCCTGTTCCCGGGCAGCAGGAAGCCAGAAGCACCAGACCCAGAATGGCCACTGTACCTGCTTGGCAGGGTGGACACAGCTAATGCACCCAGCTGGCTTGTACTAGTGGAGGCCAGAACGCAGAGCCGTCCCCTCACCAGCCCCAGTTCCCTGGTGCTGGCTGACAGCGGCCTCGAAAGCAGCAGGCTGCCTGGGCCGCAGTCCGGCCCAGGAGTCTGGGTCCTGAGTGGGCGGCCTGGTCTAAGGCCTTCGGAGAATGCAGGTGAGGAGAGATCAGAGGAACAGTCTGCACGGGAATCCAAAACCAGTTCAAGACAGAACATTCCTTCTGCAGCAGGGGGATGGCAAGACCCAGGTGGGAGGCCCTGGCTGGGATGGAAGGTGGGAACTCCAGGAAGGGTGGAGCGGAAGAGGAGCGTGTGAGGCTGAGTCCGGCAGAATTCTCCAAGCATCTGCTCTTCACAACGTGCCTCCAGATCTGGGCCTGGAGAAGGCACTCTGGAAGCTTCTGGGACCAAGGTCATGCCGACAGAAAGCTGTTAATTATCTCAGAACCCTGTTTGCCTGCTTCTTGCAACATCTGTGCCACTGTTTTACTTGCTGTCACACAAATCAATACTTTTTACTTAAATAAATTAAGCATTTTATGTATTACATCCATAAAAGGAGGTCCATTCATACCCGCTGAGAGGCAGTCCACTGGGCTGCTTAAAGGTACAGACTCCGGAGCAGACCGCCTGGTCTGGACGCCAGCTCTGATGGCTACTTGGTGCTCTGACTCAGTTCCCTCAGCTTTTAGATAAGAATAATCGCAGCTACTGCCTGGCAGGGTGATGTGAGGCCACCGATACATGTATAATACATGCACTTACATAGGAACAACAACGGAAACTTATTTAGCAGCAAAACCTGACCGGAGCTGAATTCATTTGGTGGGAAGCTCACCTGGGCTGAGGTGGGGCTCCTGAGAGCCTATCTCCCCCCTCATGTAAATATTCACATCTTTCACTGCAGAGGTAAAACTGTGTTTAATTATGAGGACCTGCCTAAGAAGTTGGGCAGCGGGGAGGTGTTACATGGGGTGCATCCTGTCTCCCTTCTGAAACACATCTGACCCCTGGGACGTTGAATAAGAGATTGTGGACTTCGATGATATAGATACACAGTGTCTCTGTGCGTAGATGTATAAAATTGTTTCAAAGGACATACTATAATATTAGTATTAAGTTGGCAGTTAGAATTATATGATGATCCTCACTTTCTTATTGATTCCATATTCCTGAATCTTTATGTTGCGCATGCACAAAGCTCCTAACAGGAGGGAAGAAGAAAGCCTCCTTCTCACCCACGCTCCACCCACCCACACGGATGGATCTCATTCCGCGGGCAGCCCCACAGCATGAACTGGCGGTGAGGCGTATCGGGACATGAGGGCATGTCTGAAAGACCGAATGCGAAACCTCGCAAAGACGGGTGCCATTCCGACAAAAGATGAGGTTTTTTAAATGCATGATATAATCCAGGGCACCAGGGGCTACCAGCTAACCACTGAGTAGACCCAAGCCCTCTACATTTTTTAGTGTTTCAAAGAACTTGAAAAATAAACTGCTAACAATCTCAATCCAGCCTGCACATTTCCAGCTATTCCCTTTGAAAGGGGGAAGAAAGGAAGAAAACTAAAAACTAAAAAATCCCCAAGCCAGGCCACAACACCCTGCAGTCAGGAACTGCACACAGGAAATGCTATGCAGCTGGAGAGATCTTTGCTCTGCTTCAGCAGCTCTGAAGCAACATCTGCCCTCTAACTGCCCGAGGAGGCGCAGGCCCTCACATGAACCCCGGCACCGTGCCAGGCCCGGGGGAGAGCAGGGGCCGGCGGCACCGAGGGCCCTGGCTGGACCACGACCCTCTGGGCACCTCCTATGGTTTTACAAGAGGTTTTACGTATATTTTCTAAAAGTACAGCCACATTGGGGCTGGCTCTTGGTTTCGATGGTTTTCCTCTGCCCACTGAGAAGCTATTTCAATCCACCGGTTACTCCTTTCCGGTCCCATTTTGTGGTTTGGAAATTAAATGGAGGCAATGCTCAGCTGACTCCTAAGGTCGTGGCCGGCACCACAGGCCATGGTGGCCCAGCTCAAGGAACAGAGCGGCACAGGCCTTCCTTGAAATGGTTAAAAAAATAAAGATCGAACATAATTTTTGTATTGTGTATTTACTCAAAAGAATAGTACAAAATATTTGGAAATAACTAACATTCAACCATATCCTTTCTTTTCCTTTTCTTTTTCTTTTTTTAAGACAGGCATGTTGCACTATAAAGAAAACCTTTATCATTAATACATGAACTACGAAAGGGCATTCAAAATGATAAAACAGAAGGAAAAAAAGCATGGAGACAAGAAATAGCCTCTGCTTTGGTGAAACAAATAATTTGTTATATGTCTAGAGTTGGGATTAATTAGGAAGGCATCTTTAATTGGAGGAAAGATTACTAAGTCAACTAAAGGAATATAATACTTTTTAAAAATGCTAAGATCTACCAACGTATACCGTGAACCGAACCTGTAACAGGCACTTCACAAAAAAGCCCGTGCACTTAACACCTTGCCACAGACAGGCTGCAATGTCCCTGAAATAGGTCACGTCCACGTTTCCCTGGCTTCTCACCACTGAGGGGCAGCATTCCCCAGCCACACTCAGACAGGACGACGGGTTCACCTCGGGAGAAAACAGCCAGTCAGGCCACCTCTGGGGAACACTGACCACAGGAAGAGGGCGTGAGAGTACACACAGGTCGGTGGTCTGAGGGGAGAGCAGAGAGTGTGATTTGGGTTTCTGTTTTGCACGTTCGGTTTACCTTGGAATGTTTACATAACAATAGCTGTACTACTCACGGTTTTCCCTCCTTTCTCTCCCTGACTAGAGTTTGGTGATTTATATGTTTATTTAAACTTTTTATCTTGGGGGGGAATAGATATTATAGACCCCCCCAATTGTAAAAACAGTACAGAGAGGTCCCCTGGACCCACCAACCAGCTCCTCCCGGCATGTGCTCACTCGCTCGCTCTCCGTCTCTCTCTCACCTCACCACAACCCAGAAATCGACACTGGCACAAGAAGCCTGGTACAGACCTCGCCCGCACATCAGCAGTGTCTGCGTGCACACGCTTCCGGCACGTCCTTGTGTCTAGTGCTGTGGCATTTCACCACGTGTATGGGTTCGCACGACCTGAGCCACAGCCCAGACAGAACTGACTACCCACACAGAGACTCCCTGGGACACTCCTGTGGAGTCTCACGCTCCTGCCAATCACTGATCTGTTCTCCAGCTCTGTAAATTTAGACGACCTAGACTTTAATCAGAAAAATACACAAATGGCACAGTGATCTGGTTAAAAGTTTCACTGTTTTATGAAACTTCTTGTTTTCACTTTAAGATGTCAAATGCCCACACCGGTAGAAAGAACATGGAGTAAAAGACAAAAGACCTTCTTATATGTACATATATGACCCTGCACAGGCAAGTCCCCAATCCTATCGCTGCCCCAGCACCTGGGTCCCCACCAGGCAGGTGTCCCAGGCCTGGCTCTCCCAGTAGGGAGGGGATGAGACAGCAGTGAGTGGGGCTGAGGGTGGATGGCCAGGGCGGGGACCTCTGAAATCTCTACCTTGTCCCAGACAGGGCAGGTGCGTATGGCAGCCCCAAGTGAGACCTAGTGGAATACAAAATTGCTCACCATGTATGATTTCCCGTATTTGAAAAAAAAAATGCAGATAGTACACTAGTAAAATAAAGCCCTAGTACCAAAGGATAGGGGGAATTTAAAAGAGAAACTGCAATTTTCTCTTTGTACTCTGAGTTTTCCCTATCAGGCACATGTTCTTTTTATAAAAACGAAACACACATAAAGGAAAGCTCCCTGCAGCGGCTACTAACACCCCAACAATCCACTGCGTGTGGGTTGTAAATTCAAGGGCAGTTTCCACAGTTGCTCACGTGGGTGACAGGATTTCCTCGTGGAAGCAGAGGGCAGGCAGAGAAGGCACTTTTTCTCATTCAGCCGGCGAGGAAACTCATGCTTCTGAGTCGGGCAACACTAACCCACTCAGCGGCTGGGCTGGAACTGCACCCACCGGTGGTTTAGGACACCAGCGCTTCTGCAGGCGGGGCCTATAGACCCTAGAGGTTCGCAAGGTCAGAGCATTTAATGGGAGGTTTTCTCTGCTCCATCCCACCCACTGTTTCAACATTTGCACTGACAACCCAAAAAGTAACGGAGGTGAACTGGCTGGTGCCTCGCCTCAGTGTGGCACAAGCACCGTCCCAAACTGTAGCCCCCGTGTCCTCCAGGATCCTGCTCTTACAGAACAAAAGAAAAGGTGAGTTTTATTTAATAATGCCCGTGATGAAACAGTAAAAATTATTGATGCTATTTCCATGTCAACCCTTGAGTATGTCTTTTTAGCACTGTTTGATGAAATGGAAAGTATGCATAAGGTGCGTCCAAGGAGAACCGAAATGTGACTGACGGTTTATCCGAAAAAGGGCTTAAGAAACCTTTGGAGGTGCGAGCTGAACTGGCTGGTGCTTTAGTTGCTGAGTGAAGCGCTGCCGTTGGCTCTTGTCCTTGAAGGAATGACTGACCAACTGCGGTACCGAGACCCGGATGCTTGGCAAACATTTTCTCCAAAATGAATAAAGCGAGCCTGTCACACAAGCTGAACAAGGGACAGTAATTGCTGCTAATATTAAAAGTGGAGCTTTCGGAGAAAGGTAAAATTTTGGAGAACTTGTACCTGGCACCTGACAGCCTCCCAATGCTTTGAGTTCATTTGTATGTGTGAATTTCAGATGCATATTGCTACTAACTTTTAAAAAACTACCACTTGTCAAGTTTTGATGTAGCTAGTATCAGAGAAGAACACTGATAACTACCGGAAAAGGCAATCAAGGTACTTCTCTCCTCCTAACAAACAGAGGGCATGAGGCTCTGTTTTCAGTCTATTTCAACCAAAGCAACATACTGCAACAAAATGATTAATAGATTTTCAAATGTTTGAGTTTTAATTTCTAATGGAGTACCTACAGATTAGAAATAGTCCAAATAAACAAAAACTCTTTGGTGTCCTCAAGCATTTTTAAGATTGGGATCCAGAAAGTTCCGAAACTACTAGCTAACGAACATAACACTCGCTCCTTCCAACAGGCTGATGAGGACAGTGAAGGGGAAAGCAGGAAAGTAAGCACTTTGCAAGCTAAACACAAACAGGAATTTGAGGACCACCCGTACAGGTCCCAGTCATGCCAGGGATTGGGGGGGAGGGCACGGGTTTAGCATCTCCTGGGTCTACAAATGCAAGGCTATTACTATGTTACAATTTTTGGGGGTGGGGTGGGGAGCACTACTGAGACAGTGATGATCTGATCAGTAGTCGGGAAGATGAGCTCAAGTCCTAATTCCACTACCGCCCAGGCATATTATTTCTACGGAGATGTGGTGCATTTATCTGTAAAACGGGATATGACTTTCCACACCTGCTTTTGCCCAGGAGTTGCCACAAAGATCAAATGAGAAGGTGTGAGTAATAATAAACACTTGTATTTGTGAAGCAAATTTCACATGCCAGGTTCGGTGCTTAACAATCAGCTGTAGGGTCTCAGTGAAGTCCCGCCACTACCAAGACAAGGAGGCTGTTACTTCTTTTACAGACAAGGAAACGTGGCACAAGAGAAGTCAGACGACCCGCCTAAGGCCACAGAGCTAGCGAGTGGGGAGCTGGGGCCCCAGGTCTGACTGACACCCAAACCCACATTCCTCTGTCCACCTACCTGTCACAGCCTGTCTCATCGTGTATGACAAGGTGAAAGTTTATGAGGTAAAGCAACTTTTTACAAAAACTGTTTTCGAGAATGTGAAAGAGAGGGGCAGTAAGAAAAGCAAGGGACGTGAACCCTGACTTGGCACATGGACTCAGCATTACCCGCTTTGTGGTCCGGAGACACTGTCAGTTTGAAGGTGGAAGCTGGTTCCTGACAGCCAGCCCCGGCCCCATCTGAGGCTCACACCAACACCTCCGCAGCTCCCAGGGATTTTCACAGGACATCTCGCTGGGTCATCACCCCGTCCGCAGCCATTGAAAGCGCAGGAAAAGACAAACATCTAAATGGTGACGGAGCCACCATCGCTTAGGGGGTCTGAATCTGTCAGGACCAGCCCTTCGGAAACTCCGGAATATAAGAGGCTTGCAAAACCGATTGTTTATAAGTAACAAATAATTTAGGTTTTTCCCTAGCTGGAGTTAGTCAAAACGGAAAGCCAGACCTGACCCCCAAATCTACCTTTCATTTTCCTCCCTAAAAGCAATGCTTAAATATAAACTATTAAAATACTCATTATAAACAGTGTCTTAATTAGAAAATGGAACATGATAAACATTTGGTATTTGCTAGTTGAATCGAGGATACATTAGGAGGTCTAAGAAACATGAGAGTTCATTTAAAAAAAAATCTTACCTTCTAAATTTCAACTGTTTACATACACTATTGCTTAACATTTCCAGCCTTCACTAGCCTAAGTGAATGAAACGTTAGGGAATCTTCTGAGAAATGCTGGTTCCCATGGGGGTGTTCCAGAGCTTCAACAAGGTGGGGTGCTCCCCCAAATCCTCAGCCTGGCACTGTAGGTGCTGCAAACTGACCCAGAAACCCCTCCTGCCCTGGCGGGCCTGGCTTCTTCTGCACTCTGTGCCCCAAGGCGTGGCCCCATCAATCTGCCCCATGTGCTCTTCCCCTTTCTGGCAAAACATAAAAAGGGAAGCAGCAAACTGCAGACTGACGGTTGTCGGGTTGCACAAACTCCTGGGACTGACTTTCTATGCCATCAGAATAGCCTTCCCTTGGTAACCAATGTCAGCAAAAACGGATTCTTTCGCCTACCCCTCAAACAAGGGGTGCCACCACTATCTTCAAGGGAAAATGTTGGTTTTCATAGTTTTAATTAAATGAATTGGCTCTTCTAGCAATTTCCTTTAGATCTTTCTTAGTTTTACTCCTTAAAAGAGAGTTGATTTGGAAGAAGGCGGCTTGCAGCTTGGGTATGTTCAGGGGACTCGCTAGATCAGCTCTTCCAGTTAGGGAGACACCCCCGTTCCCCAGAGGGAGGTGACAGAGGCAGCTCGGCGGCAGGTGGTGCAGAGACACCTGGGTGCAGAGACAATGCCTGCTTCACATCTACTTACTGACAGTGTGCCTCACCGTGCCTCAGTTTTGCTGTAGGGTCGTCGTGAGTTGTTAAATAAAAAATTCCTGAACCTGGCTTGTGCATAACGTGTGAGAGCGTTCAGTAAATACCAGTCATTTTGTAGCGCGGTAAGAGAATGCAGAGGATGGCTGACGTTTGAGGGGCCACGGGCGCGCACACACGCAGTGCGGAGGGGCCGGCGCAGAGCGGCCTATGGAGCAGGGAAGCATGCAGATGGATCGGTTCAGGAAGCGTGGGAGTGATGACTCTCGACTTAAGCCAAGTACATCTGGTCTCCTGGAAACTACAGGTTAGCAAGATATCCCTGTGAAAACAGTGACCTCGGCGAAAACAGAGCTTCCTCCCGGAGCAAGCCTTTTACCAGATATGACCAAAGAGCACTGGCCGAGTGTGGTTTCACTTCCTTTCTTCCCACCAAACCGTGCTCTGAGCAAGGCCCCATCAAAGAGGCAAGTGAAGCCCAAAGGAGGAGAAATGAGAGGGCTTCTTATGAATAAAAGACATTCAAATACAGTAATGTAAGATTTACATAAACGCCATGGGTCCATCAAAAAAGCCCAAAGTGCAGAAATACGTCTGCGCTAAGGCAGGGGGCCCCAACCTCCAGGCCGCAGCCTGGTGCTGGCCCAGGCCTGTTAGGAACCGGGCCTCACAGCAGGAGGTGAGCTTGAGTGTAATGTGCTTGGATCATCCCCAAACCATCCACCCCCCACCCCCTCTTACCCCCAGTTCATGGAAAAACTGTCTTCCACTAAACCAGTCCTGGTGCTGAAAAGCTTGGGGACCAGTGTGCTAAGGTCAAAACAATCCTTTCTAAAGTGTTGAAAATGAGACATATTTCTATGTTCAATCTTTATTTCCTTTAAGATTGTCACTGAGTAAGACTAAGTCAGCACCATAAACTACCCATGAGAATTAAACTGTCAGGAAGACAGATGCATATACACACGTATTTATCCAGCATGATGGGAAAAAATATTCTGGTTGGTCCAATGTTCAGGTTAATACATACAGAGAGTTTTCATTTGTCCAAGAGGGTGTATCCCTCTGGGAGCTACCCATCTGTACCACACAGACTGGTGATAAGACTCTCGCCTGTGCACGCAAAGCTCATCTGATGCCTGAGCCACTGAGCCAGGCCAAGGCATCTTGACTGCAAGTTCTGGATCCTTAATGGAGGCCAAGGTGCAACAGGGAGAGGCTGGGGGAGAGGAAGAGAAGGAAACAGCTCCTCTTCTTCAGGAAAAGGCCGAAGAAAGTATGGCAGCACTTTCTCGGGGGTACCTTTCAGCCTCCCTGTGCTTCTCTTGGGACTTAGGAGAAATGAGGTTTGATTAAATGAGCTCATAAAACAGACTTTTCTCAGGGTGACACAGTGAGGCTGGGGGAGGGGGGCAGGCACAAGCTGGGGGCGCCCAAACCATGCTGCCTGGTAAAGGGTCTTCCACCCCCACTTTATGTCTGCTTCCCAGGGTCGCACCTCCAGTGTCCCAGATTTTTAGGGATGCTTCTTGTCATCTACTTCTGACACCCCAAATTCCCTGAATCTCAAAATCTTTTTCTTGGTAGTGGGTTGAAAGGGTGTGGGGAGTTGGGAGAGATTACTTATTTGTACATCAGGGGTCATGATGCACGGTCACCTGCACACAGGTGAGACGGAACACGTGCGGCCGACACAGAAACCATTGTCACTGAACTCATTAAAAGGCGCAGCTGCGAGAAGGTGCCTGGAACAGGAGCAGAACGATCGGTGGGAGAATGTGGAAAGGAAGCCGGGCGAACCTGTGTTCCCGAGACTCGGTACATCTACTCCCGTCTCCGCTGGGCCACGAGCGCAAATTCTAGGGACTTCACAACGGCACTTTCCTTTCATGAGACTCCATGCCCAGGACTAAAAAGGTTTTTGGCTGTAATTTTTAAAAAATTGCTTATGAAATGGCTTACCAGGTTTTTCAGCAGTGTGGACAGTTCCTTTGTAAGAGTAGAAAATTTGACAAAAGCAGTGCCAAGATCTGGGTTGTCTCGACTTAAAAAATTACTCCCAAACTTATCCAGAACTTGTGCATAGTTTTCTTCATTTTGTACGTGATCTAAAAAAGAAAAAGAAAGAGGAGTCTGAGCTGTTAGCTGCCACAATGCCGAGTCACTTGGAACATCAATGGATCATTGGAAGCTCTCACAAGGAAAGTGAAGAGAAACAGTCATCCATTATCTACTGAACGTGTCCAGAAGGTGGTTAGCAGGGCGCTGAGTGTTCTCCGCTGAAGGAGGCTTCCCCTTTCTCCGACACAGCATTTAGCTCACTCATGTCCCAATTAATCCACGGACTCCTGAGGGTTGAGGAGTCAAATAATCATCCTATTTTCAAGCAATTAAGAAACCATGGTTATCAGGAAACGAGGAGAAATTCTCCGTAGAATCTAATCAACCTTGGAATGCAAAAGAGAACTCCATGTGTTCTAACATGCTTCTTTTCCTGCAACTAATGTTAATTTCCTTTAACGTTTTTCTAGCCCCGGGTCCTGAGCAGTGCTTTCTCACATCCCACCTCTCAAAGTGCAGGTGCTGACCAGCCCATCCAGGTTTCAGGCTTGGTTTCACCACCCGAGAGCTCTACGACCTTAGTTTCTCAACTTCCACAGCTACTGTTCTCTCGGCACATTGATGCAGAGGGGAGGGGGCTGGGGGGCTGGGTGAAAAAGATGGAGGGATTAAGTAAAACACGACACTCAGACACAGATAACAGCAGGGTGATTACCAGTGGGAAAGGGGGCGGGGGAGGGAGGAGAGGGTGAAGGGGAGATAAACAGTGATGGAAGGAGACGTGACTGGCAGTGGTGAACACACAATACAATATACAGATGATACGTTGTGGAATTGTACACCTGGAACCTATGTGATTTCATTAGCCCATGCCACCACTATAAATTCAATAAAAAAGATACAAAAATCTCCCAATAGTGAATGCTCCATAAAAACTTCTACCTCCTTGAAACGCTAGGTTTTTAAAAACTGAATTTATTGGGGGTGTCATTGGTGAACATTATATAGGTTTGAAGCGTACAATGCTAAATACATCACCTGTATATTGCATCGTGTGCCCACCAACCCAAATCACGTCACCCTCTGTCACCATAAATTTGACCCTCTTTACCCTCTTCTTCTTCCTCTCCCCACCCGCTCAGCTGCTGGTAACCTTCACTCTGCTGTCCGTGTCTGAGAGTCTGTGAAAGCTTCCTTCGCCTGGCTCGCTGGGGGTCCCACTGCCTTCACAGCCCCTGCATGGCTGCCCCTCTCCCTGACCTCCTCAGTGGGCAGAGCTGAGGCCTTGGTCTTCGGGCCTTTATTCTTCTCATCAGTGCCCACTCTCTTGGGGTCTCACCTAATCGAATGGCTTTAAATAACTTCTGTCAGTTGACAACTCGCCACCCAAGTTTCCCAGCACAGACCCCACTCCTGAAATGCAGACTCACACACCCACTGCCCAGGCAATGTGCCCGCTAGGATGCCCAGTGGCTGCGGCCAGTGTTAACATGCTGAACCCCAGCCCTGCTGGGCTGCCCCGCCCTCTGTTCTCCACAGTTCCCTAGGTCTCCATCAGTTAATGGCAAATGCCGCACACTGTTGCAGCTGCTCAGGCTGAAACCCATCAAGTCAGACTTGATTTTCCTCTTTCTCGTATCTCAGATGCAACCCACTGGCAAATCCTGTTGCCTCTATCTATCAAATGTACCTAGCATCTGACAGCGTCTCACCATCCCCATGGCCATCCACCTTACCTGGTATCATTTCTTGCCTCAACCACTGCAAAAGCTTTCCCCAAGAGTTGCTGTACTGCCGTTCTTGCTCCCCTACCGTCTGTTCTCCATTCTGCACCCAGTGCAGTCCTGCTAAGCTGGGCATCAGATCTTGTGACTCTGGGCAGACACGCCACTCATCACAAACACCCAGGTTCCCAATCTTGGCAGGATCACGGACAGGAGCACAGAACATCCCCACCTCCTTGAAGTAATAAGGCGAGGGAGAGACTTGCATGGAGCCAAGGAAATACGGAGGAGGTGAGGGGTAGCACTTGGACACGGAAGCATTTTAGATGCCTGTGCCCAGCTCTCCATTTCTCTTCTCCCGTCATGGAGTCCAGGGAAGCATGAACTTGCGTGGAGGCCCACATAAGATGTATAATGTTTACTGAGTGAGTAAAGGAACAAATGTGTACCTAACAAAATCCTATCTTTCTAACTCCTATCTTTAGAGACTTAATTCAATACCTTTTTCTTTATAAAGCCTTCCCTTAGTTGCCAAGGATCTTCCCTTGCCCATAATTCTCTATACCGCTTCTGCCATCTTTTCCACCACATCGGATCACATTTGTGTGAGTGAAGATCTTTCCCGGCCACCAGACCACGAGAGGCAGGGACTGCCTCCGGCTCGCCCCTGTGTCCCCACACCACAAACGCCCGCCACCACGCGCTTTTCGGGGAGCTAGGCTCATGAAGCAAGGGCTCAAGTCAGTCTCGGTTGCCTTGGATGGGCTGATTTCCTTTTCTGGAATTTAAGAGGCACTCCCCTCGTAAAGCTCCGAAGTTGTTCCATAATAGAGATGGAATTTTAACAAGCTTCACTCTCGCGGACACCTCAGTAACTCTGTGGGCCCGATGGGCACTCAAGGAGAAGAACCAGGCCTGCGCTGCCTGTCTCCACGCAGCAAGGGGAACAGCAGTCTGGCGAAACAAAGCAAGGCCCGCAGCCTCCTACTCATCACCACGTTAAAAATTCACGATGCCTACAGTGGATGTCAGCATTTTGGGCCGAGATGTTTAGAAAGATAAAGTGCAGCTCTGGTTACTGCCCACGTTCACTCAGAGAAGCGGCCCGGAAAGATACAAAAGAAAGGCCCCATCAGCTGGACAGACAGGATGCACATGCCTGATCTCCCTCGGAAGCTGCCACCGCCCCTGGCACCTTGTGCCTGCGGCCAAAGAGCCTCACTCAACGCGGGGACTCTCCCCACCCACCCGACAGCAGCCTCGGCTTTCCGTGGCCAGCAACAAAAGCACTCAGCTGCCTCAATTCCCACTGCTTTCAGAAAAAGGTCTCAGTGATAAATAAAACATAAGCATCAGGCTTTTGGTTTGTTTGCTCGAAATGGTAAAATATTTCAAAGGAGATCAAAATCTTTAGATGAACAGAATACTCATGCACCCACCACCAATTCGGAAGGAAGGTATTCCAGGCGGCTTCCTGCCTTCTCCACCCTGTCCCTCCACCCAGTCCAAACTGCTCCCTCCCTCCCTAGACACAGCCATCACCCCGAATTCGGGGTTTCACGAAGGGTGAAAAAGAATTACGGGAAGCTCACGAAGGGTGAAAAAGAATTACGGGAAGCTCTGTCCGGGGTGACAGACCTGGCTGAGGCAGGGAAAGGCCACAGGAGGGGAGCCTTGGCATTTGCTGAGACCCTTCTCTGACCCGGACGGTTCTCACAGGACCCAGTTAACCGTCACTAGAACTCTGCAAGGGAAGGAGTGCGCTTCTGGGGCCGATGGAACGGAGAGGGTGATCGGAGAGAGGAGAAGGTGAGCCTGGGTACGTACGCATAGCCTAGGTCTGGATCCTGTGTGCTTTGCTGATTCCACAACTGAATAACCGTACAGTCACTATATACACCTATGTGCATGTGTGTGTACACTAACCATGTACATATATGCACATTCCTAGCACAGACACACATTTGAAAATATGAGCTAATTAGTGAACTGTATCTTAGAATAGTGCCCGGCGTGTGGCAGGAAGTGCCACCCCTTCAAATATCAGGCATTATTACCTCTACACCCAAGATCGGTTATAGGTAATACAGAGATGTATTTAATATCAAAAGGCATGCAGCTTACGTCTCACACATTAAGTATTTTGTCTTCACAGACTGCGTTACAAATCCGAGGTGGACAATTCACTGGGAAGATGATGCAAATATACACATGCCTTTGTACACAGCGAAGGGTTCACCACGCAGGTTTTCAACGGGCAGCCAGTGAGAGGGCAAGGATCCACGATCCGGGTGGAGGAAGACGGAGCCCCGGGGCAGAGGGGGCAGGGGATGGGGGGCGGACTACAGAGTAGGTAACCACTTGGAATGGAATGTGAATTCAGGGGTTTAGGGAAAGCAGAGGAAAATAAAGGCCGTGGTGCGGGTGGAGGGTGGGAAGCCCTGTCACAGCCGTGGCCGTGACTGAACGAGAGGGGCAGATGAGGCAGGAAATGGCCTGCTCGGTTCAGGACATTTCAGGGAGCAGGGAAAAGCTCTGCTTTAAAATTCTCAGCACATCCAACTGCTAGGGGACTTTTGGGAGGTCGGTAAAGTGGGGGCTGGGGGGAAGCAGGTGAGGATAGGGTCTGGGTAGAAGAACAGGTAGAAGAGAAATCTGATCCATCTACTATGGAGATCATGCTTTCCAAATATTTGAATGGAATTTCTGGCATTCATGGTATTGTTGTAGAAGATAAGATCATTTCTAAGAGCTAGGTGACTCCTTTCAGTTCTGAAAAAAGAACAAAACAGTGTTATTTCACCAACCAAACCAAAAAGGGCCACTCCTTCAGGATTTCAAATGCTGGCGTGTCTTTGGAGAGAAGACCAACACGTACTAATCATGAGACATGCTCCACGCAGGCCGACAGGGCCTGCCATTCCAACAGTTAACCCCAGAGCGGCACCTAAGCAGTGGCTGCTCTTTCAGTAATAACAGCGACAACAGCTGGTGCGTCGAGGGTCCAGCATATGCTAGTCACCGCACGCGGCACTTCACACACCTTCCTCGGTTCACTCCTACCCACAAGTGAGGTGGTAAGTACTGCTATCCGCCTCATCGTGTGGACGCAAAAGCAGGCCCCAGGTCAGGCAGCCCACAGACAGGGGAACTGCAACTTCAGCCCTCTGAGCTCGGAGCCGAGGACCTTCCCCATTTCCTCAAGCGGGATTGCCGAGTACTTTAGTGCAATGCCTCACCTTTGTAAATCACCCCCTGCCATGAAATGAATATAATAAAGGCATTTACCTCGCAGAGGTCTTGCGGAGATTCAGTAAGGCACTGCAAGGTACGCCACAAGCCCCGTAAACGTGTGTGAAGACAAGGACAACAGTAACCGTGACCTCACCAGGCTGCCCAGCCGGGGCCACTGCAGCGGCGCCTGCCAGAAACAGCCAGCTGGCAGGGCCGGGACCAGGCCCCGAAGTCCCCGGCAGCACGCGGTTCACGCTCCTCAGGGCGGGCAGTACCGCGTGCCTTGGGGAGGCATGAAGACTCAGGACTCCCCACACACACTTTATCTGCCCTTCCAACTGGGACCGCCTCAGGGTCTTAGGAATCGCAGCCACGACCACACAGGCCTTTCTCCGAGGGTGTCGGCCCCACTGTCACCCGGGTTAGACCTCACCAAACTGGGAGACGGCCGGCCAACCCCACCTTTGATTCCCTGTCCCCGTAATCACGACTGCCACCCACTGAACACTGCCTGAGTAGTGGGCTCCATCACGGTGAAGATCCTACAACCCCCTCCAGGCAGTTGTGGTACAGATGAGAAAGTGAAACTCAATTTAGTTTCATTTGATTCCAAATCCCATCTTTTTCCACCGCCTCTTTCAAGGTCAAATGTAAGTGTGACCTCCCAGGCAAGCTTGTCATTCACTCTCTCCGGCCTTTTGCGATGCCTGCCTCCCAGCGCCACCTAATCTGTCATTGTATGTCCAGTTCCCAGAGCTGGGTTGCGTCCACGGTCAGTGCTAGTAAAATGCTCACTGCACACAGTGAGGTCTCTTAGAGCAAGTCTTTTCCTTCCTTCAAAAAATACTTGGCGCTGGCCCTGTGCCAGGCATGTGAAGTACGATGAGCTGTAACTGCGATAGTAAAGCCATGTGACATGAGTCACAAATCCCAGTGCTGGCCCTGAGGGGGAAGTGACAAATTCTTTTATACTGTCCTACACGTACTTTGTAGCACTAATCACTTTCAAAATTTTTATTCCGTTTGTTTTTTTAAATTACAAGACAATTCATACACTAAGATGTAGAAAGACAAAAATCATTTCCCTTCCCCTTCTCCAATCCTGTCTTGAAATAAGCAAAGGTAATAATCCTGAGTATCAGCAAAACTTTCTGTATGTTTAAAAAATACACACACACACACACAAATATAAGGGTTTTCTCCGCTTTTATCACTTAAGAAATAGATGGGATATTATTACAAGACTCTATAGCTTGCTTCTTTTCCCTAGTAAGTGAAAAATCAAGAATTTCAGTACAATTAAATCTAATTAATTATTTTATCTGTGACTAGAGTCCATAATAAACTCTACCACAATTTATATAACTCTCTGCCTCCTGAGAGATTCCCAGGTCTTGCCACAAAAAACAAGGCTGCAGTAAGTATTTCATTCACAAGGTCTTACATGTGGTTACTTTATCTCTGAAAAGATACATTCACACAAGCAGAGTTGCTGAGGGAGAGGATGGGCACTTCGGGGACTTTGTCAGTGTCGCCACACCCCTTTCCAAAGCGGCTGGCTGTGGCCGGCAAGCCCCCAACGGCAACAATGCAAACACGGGGGGGGGGGGGATTTCTTTACCATCTCATCAGCACCCAGATGTCGCATTTTTAAAATTCTTGCCTCGCAGAGGTGAAACCCCGACCGCAGTCGCGCTGAGCAGCTGTTCGCCTTTGATCGTCGTGCATGCCTCCTTTTCTGCCCGCCCATGCTGTCCACTGCCACCTCTTCCTGTCACTCGAGTGCCTCGCACGGGGATGACACGTAAAACACGTGGCAAATACTCCCCCCCAACCTGCCTTTCAACTTCGTTTAATTTTGCCATGTAGAACTTTTGCAACTAGTTGCCGTAAATATACCAATCTTTACTCATAAGACTTTTGGGTTTCCCGCCCAGCTTACGTCCCTAAACCTTCCAATGTTTAGTATTTTTTAAAAAAACAAACATGGAAGTCTTCAACCCAAGGCAATGTATTCGTTTATACAGCACGAGGAAGGGTCCTGACATTAGGGTGTGTTCCTAAACCTTCTATGATTTAGTTTTATTCTTTTTAATATTTAAATACTTAATCGATCAGCAATGGATTTATTTGTATGGCATGAGGGAGAGTTCTACAATAGCTTGATTTTCTTTCTTCTGTATGAAGAATAACTGCACGCTGAACACGGCCTGTTGGAGGTATCCATCCATCTAGTCTCCGATAGATAAACACATGGCAAAATGTAGAGAGAGCAGGTTAGTTTTCAGGAGACAATAACCGAGCAGCACTTGAAGAACAAACTGCTGGTTAACAAGTAAACCTGGGGCAAGGTGCAGTCCAGGTGAGAGGTCACAGCATACCCTGCCACCCGAGTGTCTGCCTGAGCGGGCAGAGGCGCAGAGAGACTAGGCCGAGGTCTCTCCAGAGCTCACTGTCTTTGACCTAGAACCAGGCAGATTCAGGTGTTAAAAGCGTTGCGCCCCACTCCCGATGAGAGTGTGCCTCAGACCCTTTGGCCACACCTACCCCGCGACCCTGAAAACAGGGTCTAACTGTACAGGCACCATGGTAGTAGGGGATGGAGGAAGGCTGGATTCAGACAGAGTTCAACCGCCGTTTTACGGAGATGTGGCATTCACCCGTTCGGAGGCAACATTTACGAGATGGATGACGAGCAAGTCACCACGCTTCCCTGGGCCTGCCTTTCCTCCTGTTCGCACCACCTCCCGCTGCACGCGTCTCCTGCTAAGATGAGAGGCGACATCCCCGGAGGCAACTCTTGGCACTTTTTTAAAACTGCCTTTCTCCATGCCACTGGGGATGACTCATTCCTCTAATTTTTCAAGGTCATTCTGAGTCTGGATTTGTTCCTTCAAAATTCTAGCCCAGCCTCTGCAGGAATCGGCCCCAGCCCCTGGAGTGTTTGCTTTCTGAAGCTCAGCATGCAGACTCCCATTTCTGCAGAAACAGACGAATCCATCAACTAGCAGAACCCTGGGAAAAGGCGCCTGCAGAGCTCCACAGGGCTACTCCCTGGCACGGAACGCACTTGAACGTGGCACTTGAACGTGGCTGCACTGCGGCAGAGGCGGAAACGCTCCCCCTCCTGGCTGCATCGCTCAGGCTCCCTCAGATAACGTACACATCACACTGTGGTTTTCGGATGGCTCTCTGGGTAATTTTAATGCTTTGCAATCTGGCCCCCAAGAAAACCTATAAAGGACACACCCAATTCCTAGCCTCCTACAGCCTCCCACAGTATGACTACCCATCACTCAATGGAGCCAAGCTAGCTTTTAAATAGGAGTAATTTAACTTTTTTAGCCTCACCCAAGGGCATTTTTTTTTCATTGCTTTCAGAGAGAGGGAGGAAGAAGGAGAGGAAGGGAGAGAGGGAAACATAGATGAGAGGATGAGAGAGAGAGAAAAAGAGAGAGAGAGGTATTGAGCAGTTGCCTCCCATCTGTGCCCGGACTGGGGATTGAATCCACAATCAAGGTATGTGCCCTTGCCAGGAATTGAACCCATGACCTTCCAGTAAACAGAACAACAATCCAACCAACTGAGCCATACTGGCCAGGGCTAAATAGGTTGTAATTCAGAAGTACCACTCCGTATTTTATTTTTGATTCACAAGCTTTCACCAAGTACCTATATTGGGAAACAAAGGTTATTTAAGTTATTAGGTCTGTGGCCTTGGGTACATCCCTCAGTCCTTTTCAGCTTTAGCTTCCTGGTTTACAAATCATGTGTATAACAATTAAAGATTAAAAAAAAAAAAAAACAAGAAACAACTCCAATGGGTTCTTGCCCTAGATGGTATAGACTAGAATAGGGCTGGCCTGGGCAGCTCTCCAAACTATTTTGCATCATCCGTACCTGTCAGCAAAGCATTTTAAAGCACACATTTGCAATCCATGCTTATTTATTTAACCACTTATTCATGCATTAATGCTGTATAGATTATATGCACAGATTACATACTAATGCACTATTTGTATCAATCAATAGTTCTGACCTGAATTTCAGGGGTTCTCCTAACCCCTAAAACTCACTGAAAAATTCTGCCTTGCCATGTAAGCATGCCGTCTGTAATTCAGAATACACACAATGAAAAAGAATTTAAAAAAGAAACATGCCTGATTAGTGTTTTCTTCTTTTAGCTCATCTGAATTTTCTACAACAATGGGTTAATACTCATTTTACCTTCGCAATGTGAAAAATAAAAAAGCAAGCAAACAAACAGAACGAGCCATTTAGGAAAATCACCCCCAGTGTCCCTGAGGGGAAGGCCCCTGCAATTCCGCACAAAGAAAAAGAGCATGTCTGATGAGCAGTCAGAAGTGTGGAAGATCTGAGACTGTCCTTGTGCTGTTGCCTGCGAGCGCCAAGTGACAATCTGGCCACGCAAAGTCACCCTCGGTCAGCCCCCAGTCTCCCTGTCTGACGGCACTGATTACCCACGAAAAACACTGCAGAATCCATAGCCACTGGCTTGATTTCCATACCCAAACAGGGCGTCAGAAAATCAACAGGGAGCTATCTTCCCGGCTGAAACTCAGCTGGAGAGGCCCTCCAGTCCTGGAAGTAGAGACTTTGAAATCCACGTCCACACCCAAAGCCCACGCAGAGTTGGACGCACGCACGGCTGCTTTCTAAAGGTTACCACTGAGCACGGCTGCTTTCAAATGGGGTCCGTGGGAAGACCGCTGTGGGTCTGCCACCCGCGTGGTACTCCATGTGGTCCGGGAAGCATGCACAAAGGAGGCTGGATTTAAGCAAATCCGCGGAGAATACCACACACAGAAATAAAATCTAAGGCCCTGCCTTCCTCCAGACGCTCTGCTACAGTTTACATGCAGTATTTTTACACAGGAAGAATCAATCCTAGTTTGGTGAGACATGAACCATCTGAGAGCAAGGTCAACATGCAACGTGGAATAAGAGGCAGAAAGGTACAGGCAGGCCGTAGGTTCGGCTGTCACGGCTAAGGAGGGTCTGTTCCAGGCGGAAAGGGGGGTCCTTAAAGGAAACTACAGCAATCACCAACCTGAAGCTTTATGTAAGTAGTAAAAAGGGCTAGTTGAGAACTGGGAACCACAATGGCCTTGCACACCTGTGCCTTTAACTGATGGGTTTAACCTAGTAAATCTGACAGAACGAGGTGGGGAGAGATCAAGAGAATAACAGGAGGGAGGGAGGGAGACAGCACGAGAGAACGCAAAGCACTGTGAATGGCACGGGGCCCCAATGCCACTCAACAAGCGTGTGGGGGGGGGTGACAGGACTGGAGCCAGTGTGTTCATCTGTCACCCCACAGGGGGAGCTTTTCCGACTAAGGGCTGTTAACTCAAAGGGGTGCACGCATGCGAGAGAGAGAGAGAGAGAGAGAGAGAGAGAGAGAGAGAGAGAAAGAAATACCAGGGCTCCTAAAGGAATGCCAATAATTTGTAAGCACACAACATGAGTCATACATTAAGCGTACTTTATAGGTCCATCAAGGATTTTCAAGGGGTGTTTTGACTCCACGGGCACTTCCTACACACACAGACTTTCAACCTGACTTCAAAGTGTGACTGGAAGGTAAATACATTTACTTTACAATGAACTGTAAGTGGAAGGGTGCAGAAATCACGGCTCAGTCTATTAATTCTGTTATCCACTCACCGCTCCAGCACTTAATATATAGTGTTGACCAAATAAATAAAATGCTAATTTTATGTATTGAGGTAGTTAAGATCTACTAACCTAAGCTGAGGACATACCTCTGTTAAGTCACTTTCAGAGACAGTCATACATTATAAGTCCAATTACCCTAAAGTAGTAACTTCCCCATGAGCCAAGAGTGTTCTGTCAGCCCCTATAGTTACACGCTCAATAAGGGCTCAGTAAATGAATTACTCACACATAACTTTCACAATTAAAGGTCTACAGTGATAATTTGACATAGTAACTTGTATTAGAATCATTATTCCGATATACAGCTCTTACTCTGTTTTTGGCTCTTGCCAAAAGCAATTATAAATGATGGACAGCCCTGGCTGGTGTAGCTCAGTGGACTGAGCGCGGGCCTGTGAAACAAAGGGTCGCCAGTTCAATTCCCAGGCAGGGCTCATGCCTGGGTTTTAGGCCAGGTCCCCGGTGGGGGCCACATGAGAGGCAACCACACATTGATATTTCTCTCCCTCTCTTTCTCCCTCCCACCCCCTCTCTCTAAAAATAAATAAATAAAATCTTTTAAAAATGATGGAGAAATGTTAAAAACCACCACCTGAAGCCGCCGGAGAGCAAACCAAAAGGCAGGCAGAAACAGTAGGGATAACTACTTACCCTTCAAGGAGGGAGCCGCACTAGGGAAAACCATACTAATTGGCTTCTCACCGAAGGGCAGACCTCACTGCATAATGTGGGGGGCGGGATTCAAACAGAGAGTGGCATTTTATTGAGCTAAAGTGCCAGAGGTCAGAGAGAGTTTGGGGTTGCTTCAGCAGCTGGAAGTCAAGGAGGAAAACTCTAGAAAGGAAGAAGTTACAGAAAGAAGCAGCCTCGAATCCGTATGTACACCCCCTTCACACCCTCGGCTGACCCTGAACTTCGTACGCCTGAATGACACTGCAAGGAGCCAGCAGAAAACACGAGTACAGACTTACGCAGATTTCAGAAACCTCCCAGCGCTGAAGGAAAAGTCTGTAACCTAAGCCCCACAAGGTTAGCAAGGCTTGGTGGACACTTTGTGCTGAAAGCCCGAAAGGATCATGTCTTAGGAGTATGGCGCATATTGCAGGTCTCTGGGTTAGATCCTGGGACTGAGAGCAAAACTAAAATAAACATTCTCCAAGAAAGCCTTTTATAGGATCAAGGTGCTGGTGATCACCAGCAATTTCACTGTGTACTACGATAAAACACAAAATACTTCATAGGAAGATAACAGAATCCAGAGTCTTTACAACATAAAACTCACAATGTCTACCATGTAAACAGAAATTACTAGACATGCAAAGAAAGAGGAAAAATGTAGCTCAATATCCGGAGAGAAAATGAAGAGAAAAAGAACCAGAGGTAATTCAGACATTGGATTTAGTATAGAACAACTTCAACATAAATACTATAAATATGTTCAAAATCTATTAAAAAGATGGATAAAATGAGTGAAAAGATGAAGAATTTCAGGGCTGAAACAAATTCTAAAATGAACCAAATGAAAATCCAAGAACTAAAAAACACAGTATCTGAAATAAAAAAAAAATTAATTAGATGAGTCTAATAACAGATGGACACTGAGGAAGAAATGAGCAGATAAACCTGAAGACAGGTAAGGAGAACTTATCCAAACTGAAGCACAGAGCGTATGCAAACTAAAAATAAAGTTTCAATGACCCGTGGCACAGTATCAAACAGTGGAATACAATGTAACTGGAGTCTCAGAAAGAAAAGAGAGACTATAAGAATAAATGAAAAAAATTTGGCTAAAATTTTTCCAGCTTTAAGTTTTTGCAAGTAATTGTAATTATAAAAATTACCAATGATTATGTCCAGTATCACACTGCACATTTTAAATATATTCTTTCCAACTTTCACAACAAGGTTGGTATTACTATTCCATCTGGTCATATCCTCTGGTATTCAGTGAGGAGAAAAAGTTTCTTACTACAAATAAGTAAGAGATAAAATAGGTTACAATTGTAATAGAAAGAGATGGAAGCATAAATGGCAAAAAAATATACAAAGAGCTACTGCTCTGTGGTAAGGAAATTTTTTCTGTATTTGCAGATTTCTTTTTAAATCAAAGTAAACCTGTTATTAAAAAAAAAAAAAAAAACAACACAACTAATTCTAAGCCCTCTGGAGAAGGCTTTAAATTAAAAATCTGTAAATACCTTTTGATGGTGTAGTGATTTGAGCAAAGTCTACAAAGCACTTTGGGCCTTCGAGACACTTTGCATTCTTGTGGGTCTATTTCTACTCCATTAGAGGTGAGAACGAATAGAAATAAGGAGTTCCTGCAGACTGGTCAAGGAAGGAGGCTTCTTCCGAAAGGGGGGTGCACTTATCCAGGAGAGCAGGAATCCTCAAATTGTGTGGGGACACATCTGGGGGAATTTAAAATGCTGTCTTTAAAAAATGGAAATCTCTTTGTAGAATAATCTTAGCTGTAGGCTCTGTGGGATCTTTCAATTCTATCTGTGGGCTCAAAAACTCTGTCACTCGAAACAAGAAGCTATGGGTATGGTGGGGGGGGTGATGTGTGCACATTTTCTCCATTTTGCCGGTCTGGAGTGAGTGCTCTCAATTTTAAAATGAGTTAATTTTTTTTATAACGTATGTTTCCGTCTTGGGCTCATGCTGATTTAGCCCCTGATTGGTGGCTAGACAGCTCATTGTCAGAGAATACTTCGAGCCATCTTTCCTTCATTCCTGTAAACAAAGTAGTTTCTCCACGCTGGATTGCTGCAAAGCCTAACTCACGTGGTGTAGGCACCTGATAAAGGCAGTGGGTACCTTCCTTCTCACCAACTTGAAGCTTTCCCAAATGGTGGTGAACATTCCAAAACAAACTCAATTTGTCGTTTTGGATCCACTACCACGCACGTGTATAGAAGCTGCTTTGCCTCCCCGCTCACATGCCACCTCAAGCTTCCCTTCAAAGGGCCGAATGCAATTTCAGCTCCTTAACTGTTAAGGAGTACTTACATTTACACAGTCCTAAAATTATTTCAGCCCTTTGAAGGCAACCACGAGGCTGATGCGGCCCCCACTGAAAACGAGTCTGACACCCCTGGTGCAGTGTATGCATCACCTTGTTTTTTTTCAACAGCACTGACAAGCAGTAAGCTCTTCTTCCGCAACAGACACTGACTTCCTTGCACCAGGCCTACGGCACGTAAGCACGTGCCCGTGTTTGCAGAACTGCTATGCTGGCCAGTCCCGCTTCTACTGCTGTGACCTGGGGTCTCACACGAAGATTGAGAGCAAGGTGTCAGCCGGGGCTGCGGTCACCGGAAGGTTGGCTGAAGCTGGCAGGAGACCTCTCTCCACAGGGCTGCTTGGGTGTCCTCACCATATGGTGGCCGGCTCCCCCAAAACCAATGACGGAGGGAGGGGAGGGGGGGCGCCCAGGTAGAAGCTCTCTCTTTTATGAAGTGGCTTTGGAAATTGCACGGCGTCATTCTTTCTGTTCATTAGAAGGGAGTTACAAGTCTGGCAAGCACTCAAGAGGAAGAGAATTACGCTTTATCTTTTGGGAAAAAAAGTGTCAAAGACTGCGACTTATTTAAAAACCTCTAG
The DNA here is from genome assembly GCA_004027475.1 of Anoura caudifer. NCBI lineage: Eukaryota > Metazoa > Chordata > Mammalia > Chiroptera > Phyllostomidae > Anoura > Anoura caudifer. Next base: position 79,930 of record PVKU01001124.1, on the reverse strand, counting down.
TGTTCAAGAAACGACTAGCTTTTAAAAGCATGTATTAGGGAAGAGAGGGAGGGACCTGTACAAAGTTTCTAAATGACAGTCTATTTCTCAGATTAATCAATGTCAGGCCTTCTAAACTTAGAAACAACACAGAAAAACCAAAAGCAGGTCCCTTGATCAAAGCAGTCCACAGAATTCAGTTTGCTGTTTGTTTTTTTTTTTTAAATGTCTTCCTACACAGCAGGGACAGTAAGAGAAAGAGACAAATTCCCAAAGCCATTTTCAAACTAAAGGACTTCCATGGAAATAATTTGTTTTTGTAATAAAATTTCTGCAGTTGCACCGTTTACTAATTAATGCTGATAGGGCTTGCGTGTCACAGCAACAAGATATTTTAGGAGAAAGTGTCCCCATCGGTCTCCACCGTCTTTCGAATCATCCAAGGCGGGGGGTGCGGATGAAGGGTTGGTAATTTCAGACCAGAAAAATAGAAATGCTTCTTAAATCTTTAAAGAACATCAGATGGGTTTCGTGTCACTTAAGTACTGTGAGAAAACAAGAAAATTATGAAAACACATTGGGAAACAGATATCAGGGTTCGGCCTCTTGTGGCTTCTTTGGACGAGGCCAAAACCCCTTGGATGGGAACAGCTTGGATTCCACCGAGCGTGTCTCATGGAAAGATCTGCAGCGCCACTGTTTTACTCATCTAGCTATTTTTTAAGAATCAAATGTCACAGTGCTGCCCACACAGCTGACCAAAAACCCGCGTGTGTTACAGTCATCGGTGACCAAAGTCATCCCATGGATTACATTGCTGGGAGGTTACACTGTGATCCATCTGTTCATGAATATTCACAATTCGTGAGTATTTAACAGCCATTCATGGAGAGCTTCTCAGGGACCCAGCCAGCCAACAAGGGGCAATTCGGTCCACACTTGTTGAGCCCCCGACACGTGTCAGGTGGGAGGCAGGCACAGAGTACCTGCAAACAGCAAAGCAGGAGTCAGCGAGGCTCTCGGTGCATTCCTTGCTGGTATGGCACCTGCCGAAGTTAGTCCGGCTCTTTAGGCTTCTGCCTCGTCGTCTATAAAATGGGGATCAAGGAGACCCCCTCAGGCTTGCCTGGCTTAACTTAGCACCACATCAAGCCCCGGCGAAAGCCCTGTCCTCTGAGAGGTACTCCCCTTAGACCCTCCTCCAGCTACATCAGGTCCCTGTGGTCATTCCCCTCTGTACCTGTCAGCTCTCCTCCATAGCACTTCCCAGTTCCTAGTTCTACATACTTTCCGGTTTGATGACCTGATTAGCATTTCCCTCCCACTGGACCGTGAAGTTCACAAAGGCACAGATTCCGTCTGATTGTCCGATGTGCCCAACATCCAGAATAGCAGCATGTAACAGGTGCTCAGCACACATCCGTCAAACAAACTAACACACTACGTTGACAAACACACAAGTACAAAGACAGAAGACACGGGACCAGTCCTCCCCGGGGCACTGACGACCAGTGAAACAGTCCTCTATTTCTGCTGCACATGCAAATCACCGGGAAGGAATTTCATTTTAATCCCAACACCTGGACCCTACTGTGGAACAACTCCAGGTGTGTGGGCCTCCGGGACCCCCGTTTCGTCTCTTCAGAGCTCTTCAGGTGATTCTGAAGAACAGCCAGGGTTAAGACTCACTGGTCCGACGCAAGGGGGGCTGGTCAAGAACTGCATTTATGCGGGGATATGCGTTCTCCTGCAGCAGCAGCAGCAGCCCTTCCTGCCATGCTGGAAACGGCCTGTGTCTGCACAGCCCAACTCTGTGGAGCCGGTGACTTGTGACTACTGAGCACATGGCGGGTGGCTACTGAGAGTAGCGACCTGAATTTTAATTTTTTATTTTCATGAATGTAAATGTGAAATGCCACCTTATGTGACTAGAATATCTGATAGCACAGATCTAGGTGAAGGACACAGGAGAACTGACCCAGGATGATGGGGGCAGGGTGGGAGGTGGCCAAAGCTCACTTAGTGGTGGCCCCAACCACAAGGAGAGGAGAGTCTGGTGAAGGAAATGGCAACCAAGCTGTGCACACAGCCCCAGAACGCTCCACCTTGCACACACCCAGGCACAACCTCCCCCTGCAGCCATATCCAGGACAGCTGTGACCAAGGAAACCTGTTTAAAGGACAGGTGATGCACTCCCCCCCCCCGCCCCCACCCTCCCAAGTAAGAGCCTTGCGTGAGCTGCTGAACCATGTGGCTGTGTGGCAAAGGGAGGAAACATGTCCTGAGCAGAGACACTTGGAATAAAAGCAGTTACATGGAGCGCCCCCCCCACACCCCCCCGCGCAGGGTCTCCCTTCTGAGGCTCATAGGCTGAGAGCCTGGAGCACAAACCATAGCATCATGGAGAAGCGATGTGGATTCCTGAGCCCGATAATGGCTCAGGAAGCTCTTTATACATCAGACCGGCCCATGCTGTTTGTAGAACCACGGACTTAACACAGAGAAGGAAGCCATGCTATTGCTTTAGCCGCCATTCCCCCATCCACCGGGCGGCGAGCGTCAGCTGCGTGGCAGGCAGCTCGTTACAGGCCTTCGTTACGACTTTATTTTGTCCAGACAATGCTCTGCAACTCAGTTATTATTTTCTCATTTTACAGCGAGGCAAGTCAGGAGTCACAGAAGTTAAATAACTTACTTGGCTTTACAAGTGTGACAAAGCTAGGATTCAAACTCAGGTGCACCCTACCTTTCTTTTTCTATAAAGGCTGCAGAGTATTCCACTATATAATATGCTATCGTTTACTCAACACATCCCCATTTATTGTGTTTCTCCAAATCATAATCAATGCTTCAATGAGCCTACCTGTGTATAAATTTTAAATAGACTTTTATTAGTGAATAATGTACAAACACACATATAGAAGGGTATGTAAACCCTACGTGCATTTAATAAATTATCAAAGCGTGAACACAGCCTTGTAATCCTCCCCCAAACCCAGATCAGAGTAACACCAGCACTGCAGAAGCCCCACGTCACCCCCTAGTTCCTCCCCACTCTCCTCCCCAGACGGCTGACATCCATCAAGGGCCTCCCACGCTGTGGGAGCTCATGAAAACGAGGCTCACACAGAAGCTATAAATTGGGTGTATAATTTAGGCCACGACTTAAAATGACACTTGGTCACTATGTACCTAGACAACTATCATCTGTCTACCTTAATTAGAAGTTAGTGTTTTATTGGATGTAAAGAAACGAGAGAGAGGTATCAAGGAACCGGCGCATAAAGAGTGTTAACAATTACGATTATAGAGTGTCGCAGGCCTCGGGGCTTTAAAGAAAGCAAGAGACTCTCCGGCTTGCCACTCAGAGAACCCAGAATTGCCAGCTCCGCTACGGAGAGGAAGGCCAGGAAGTATGGAGGGTAGAGTTTTGCTTTTTTCCAAGTTCCTTTCAACGCTATAATTTCATGGCCATCATGAAGATAAATACAAAAAAAATACAAATGCACGGCGCTTGCTACACTCCCAAGAGGTGGTGGGGTCTTTGCAGACAGTAACTCATTACGTCCCTTGAACAACCCGTTTTCACAGGGGAGAAAATGAACGTTCAAAAAGTGAAGAAACCGTACAGGGCAGGGTGAGAAGGCAAGCCTCCATCTGCCCACCTTCGAGGCCTGTGCCCTCTCCTTTAGGTCCTGCAGCCTTCCCCACAGGCTGGCTACTTTACAGACTAATGATTTAAGAGACCTGACCTCTGGGGACAGGGGCTGGTACTGCAACAGTGACAAAAGGGGTGGGGCAGAGGGACCCTGACGCTCCTTTTCTGTCTGCAAGCCTCTCCTCCCTGGGGCGCTGGAACCTAAGCGTGGTTCTCTGTTGTTTATCTTAATGTGGTTTACTTCTTCTTATCCATGACAACATGCTTTGTCTCCAAAATGACAGAGTCACTGGACCAAAACGACACCGTTTAGTGACCTGGCCTGTCCCAGGCTGGCTCGTCTGCCCACGTCTCCGCTCCGAGTGGCTTGCGCTCCTCCCCTCCAGCTCTCACCCAGGCCTGCCAGCAACCTTGACTTTCGAACGCTGACAGGTATGCTCACAGGTATGCTCGAGAAAGAAAAGGCCCTCCTGTGTTTACCTGAGGCCACTGAATTACGGGCTGACCAGCTTACACGGGTATTTTAATATCTCATACGTCGCTTGTGGCAAAATCACCTGTAATTCTACCAAGTATCTCAATTAAAACAAAGCTTTCCGATGACAGTTGGCATGCAGTATTATATCCGCTTCAGGTATGCAGTGCAGTGGTTAGACATTTATGTAGCTTACAAAGTGATTCCCCCTCTACTAGGTTCTTAACGTACAATACAACCCATTGCAACTAGTGTTGTCTCGTTACTTTGGAAACAGTGACAGGAACGGACTGACAACGGGGAGAGGAAAAAAAAAAGAAAAACTGAATTTCTTTGACCTACTGATTTTTCCATTTGGATCGAGTCTTCTGTAAACTTAGCATCTTACAAAATAACAGAGAAAGACTGGAGACTTTGTACATAATTCACATTATCGGCTTTGTCAAGTACTCACCTTGACCAGAATTGTATATTGCTTTTACAGACTTCTTCACCTTCTGTAAGGCTGTTCTATCTTGGTCCAGCGCCTAAAAGAGAAAAACAGAAGGGGAAAAGGATGTTGAAAAACTTGGTAAGTTAAAAAATAAGTATCCACTTGGAACTACATTAGTTCTGCCGAGTATCGAGTATCGAGTATCGCAGTAAGGGCGAACTGACGTCTTTATTAACAATGAACCGTTTCGGAGGCTGGAAGCACCATGTGCTGACTGGCTGTGTTTTCGGGATAAACGCAGTCATTCCACAAAGCTCAGTGTTGAGGGAGGTGGATAATGCAGTCGTCGGTCAGTTATCATCCTAAGCTATACGCAGGACAGAAAATAGATGCAAGACGCCTAAGAAATCCTAAGAAGGCCGCCTCCTTCTCTAGGAGACTTTTCAAGTGGAGAAGGGAAAAAGGCAAACTAAACAACCGAATGACACAGACCCGGGGAACAAAGCTCGTCTTACCATGAAGGGTGATTTCACCAGAAAGAGAGTACTTCAGGGTTTGTTAACAAGTAGGCGGGACCAGAAGAGCTTTTCATAACACTTCTAAATCTGAGGATCTCTTGTAGAGTTAAAAAAAGTTTACGACATAGTGACAGCTGCATTTTAAAATTCCGTTTACTAAAAAAGCACAGCATGGAAAAATGCTACTGTGATGCTGGAACTGGACTTCAAATGACATGATCAATCAAGACACCATTCCCTAGTGTGTAAGTGGGGGGAGGGGTCCAGGGGCTTGTCACCGCTGTCCTCCATCCAGGTGACAAATGCACAACTGCATTCATGCCTCTTGTGCAAACAGCATAACATACATTACACTCACAACCAAGTTTTAAAACGGGCTGCATTCGATACGGACATGCACACGCGGCACCCCTCCCTGCTTGCCCAAGAAGACCCGAGATGCACATGCTGGAAAGCCCTGGACGCTCAGGGTTAGGGAGGCACCAGCAGTGACAGCAATAACAACAAGCTTGTACACGTCAAACTTAAAAACAGTAAATGTGCACACATAACCAATGCATCATCTAACAGATGAGAAGACCGAAGCCCCCTGAGGTGAAGGGCTCCTCTCCCTGAGGGTTGCACATGGAGTTGAAAGGGGTGAATGACAGGTATCAGGCCCCCCCCGCCCCGCCCCCATCTCCTGGAAAATGGGCTTTACTGCCACTGCAAACATGTGGTTCAATCGGGTGCTGTCCCCTCCTTTGACTCCTGTTCCCTGGACACCAGTGGCTGGCCAGGCGGGCACATGACCCATACTGGGCTCAAGCTCCTTCCTAGGACGTCTGGGCTTAGGGACAGAAGTCGCAACGTGCAGTGTCCATCTGGTTGGACGGGCCTGTGGCTCAGCGGTGGTCACTTTTCCAGATGGTGAAAAAATCCAATTAGGCAGAATGACATTACCAGAGACGAGGTATGGACAGGGTCCTGGTGGCATCTGAATCCTTGCTCCTAGCTGTCCCAAAGGCATACGTCACTGCTAACCTTCCTGCAGACTGAGTACATGAGACAACAACCATGGGTACATGGTTCTAAGCTAGTTGAGGTTGGGATTGTCACTTGTAGCCCCAAGAACTAAAGTTTACTGAGTGAGCACTTAGTACACCGGATGTAGGCTTGGTACAGAAGACAAAGTAGATAAAAAATATATGCTTTCATTATCTTTTCTCTTTACGCTGCATCTTCACAAAACCCCTGCATTTCTCAGATAAGGTAACAGGGTAGGATGACTTCAGTAAATATTTGTAGGGAGGGAGGGAGGAAGGTGAAGATTCACTACCTGGCCCAAAGTCACAGACCCAGCACAGTGCTCAGGTCACGCTTCACACTAATCACCAAACCCTGAATCTGACGGGATGCTGGCCTAACAACCTGTTTTCAAACGGCAAGTCTAACACTATTTCCACATTACGTCACATCTGCGTCCTACCCGTATCTCTATTTAATTTTCATTTTTATTTAAATTCGTTCAGCTTTTTGATGTATATACACCATAAAGAGCTACCATAAAGGGATAACCAGGATCACTAACCATGGACAGAAGACACCGTAAAAATGATGATGTATCTCTAACTATATAAATGCTGATCAAATCACGTCACAGCACACCAGGGATCCCGCGTGTTGCACTGAAGCAAACCGTGTTTTATGAGACGGTTTCAGGGAAAAGACCAAGTTGTACTTATTTCAAAGATCCGAGATTGGTAATTCAGAAAGAAAGAGGGACGATAGTAACATTTTAACAAATGCTTATTGTTGACCATCAAGGGTGCCAAGATTTACTACCTAGGTTTTCTCAATTCTTACGAAACCCTCTGAAACAAGAACTACGATCAAATTCATTTGCTGAGATGAGGAAACAGGCTTCGAAAGTGTAACTTGCCCAGTGTGGCAGAGCTGCAACTTGACAACCGAACCTGAGCTCCTGACCACGACCCGGCCCTGCATGGCACTGGCACCTGCGATGAATGGACCTGAAGAGAGTCTCATCTGAAGCGGGGACTATCACCAGCTTTAAGAGACAAATTCGGGATAAAAAATTACAAGACATTGAGGTTGCCATGGGTGCGTGAGAGAAAGAAAGAAATGCACATGTGCAAATGAGCACAATTTAAGAGAGCAAACCCAATCCTTTGGTGGCCTGCTTTTGCGGCAACAACGTTAAAAAATAACCCTAATCATTGCCACGTCTTTTTTATATATACATTATTGCCGTTCTTTTTTTTTCCTGATGAAAAACCCTGGGCCTTAGAAGTAAAGCAGCTTGCCAAGTGTCACCCTTCAAGTAAGAGAAGAAGACCTCATCTCTGCTATTCCAACCGCGTCATTCACCCATTCTAGAGGGCATGCCCATGTCTCCCCCGGACAGCCAGGCCCTCAACTGTTTCTGAGAAAGAAGAAGATCTGCTTCTGGAAGAGAAGAGCCTGTCAGTTCAGCTCTGGGGAGGGATGGTCACACCAGGATGGGTCTACGGGGACTCAATGAACGGCACCAGTGCCCACACGCTGTTCGAGTCGCTGACTGCGAACGACAGAGGGCCGTGGAGGAGTTTGGCCATGACATTTCATGAGCTATCTGCTATCCTTTGTTTCCCCCTGGGAAGAGTCTCAGAATTTATGTTGCATTTTTACCAACTCATCTATAAACTAATAGGGTGTCAAGTTCACATAGTTCCTTTCAAAGGTTATTAAAAACATCCGCATTTGACAGCTCCAGTCACAGTTAAGGCTGGGTGACACTTCTCTTTTTACACTCTGGTATTTGGCCACTGGCAAAAAAAGCCAAGGGACATGCACTTGGAAGGGCTCCGTGTGCAAGAGAACCCAGGGACACTGTCACTCAGTCCGACAGGACCCCCTCCAGAAACACACATGTCTAAACATGCAGCAAAGCACCATCCCCTCAGCTGCCAGACAAGCAACACCTGCGGTGACAGCCTCCGAAATGTCGTGTCCATAAACTTCAACAAGGGCCAAGAGAAAAGTGGCATTAGCTCTCTCAGCCCATTAAAGGTATGTTACGACGGCTGGGCAATTCAAAGGGAGGGGTGTGTGTGCGTGTGTGTGTGAGAGAGAGACAGAGAGAAGGAGGATGAACTAACAAATAAATCAAGGAGAATATGCTTATCTCTAATAACAGAATAGTATTTTCCCTATTTAAAATTTTGCAAGACAAAAACGTCACATTCTCTCCACCACTGAAGAGCTGAGACATTAACCTAGAAACGCACGCCAGCTGGGACAAGGGCACCTCTGACTTTTATTCCACACACAGTCCTGACAAGTCCGGGCACCTGAATACACAGAAAGACAGGCTGTTGAGGGAGGGACTGCGAGAAACCACCACCCTAGCAGAGGCACTATGAGAGAGCTGGCAACCGAAGGATTCGGGGCAATGATACAGACATGCATAAGGGTGAATGATTCCTTAAGCGTCGAGGCCTCGATGTTCTAGGGGCGCACAGGAATCCAGCCACGCTTGCTCCCACCCCAGGGCCCTTGCACCCGCGGCTCCTCTGCCTGGCACTCTCTTCCCCGGGCTCTTCGGATGACCAGCTCTTTTTCCCTGCACAGGCCTCAGACACAAAGCCCTTCCCGCTAGAGGCCTTCCACCGTCCACCTAGAGCAGCCCACCCCCAGCCCACCCGCTACTCTCTAGCCCACCTCACCCTTCTCCCCAGGGCGCTAGCACCGCATGAATGACCCCATCACAGATGTGTTCACTTTCGTGGTCCTAATCTCCCTCTACTCATGTGACCTGCTTGCAGCTGAATTCCTCTTTCTGGTGCCTGGCAAATAGATAAATGGCAGATGCTCAAAAACACTTAGGAAATAAAGTAACAAATACTGGTTAAATGACTTCTTCAGTATGCTCAGCTCCACAAAACAGGAAAGTATGCCAAATAAGCCTTGCCTTGAAAATGGTTAAAGAAAGTAACTTCTGAACTTTAAAAAAACATGGCTCTCTGTAATTCTTCCCTAATGCTTTTGCATAGCCAAAGTGTGAATGTATGGATAAACTGTTCAATAGCATGGACCGAACTTACACCCTTTAAGTTAGTTTTGTACCTTAGTTATTCCAACAACTGTCTTAAAAAACACTTTATTGAAATACAATACTTATGTTAAATAAGCAATGGCAATACTGTTTTTGTTATTCATTAAGATGTTCAATGTTAGAACTACTTCCTAAGTCTATGGCACTGTTGTTTCAATATATACTCAAGTGGAAAAAGCTGCTCTTACTCTGGGTAGATGTGATTTTTGAAAATAAGCGTAAGTCTTAGGAGCCAAATCCTATGTGCACACTTATGGAGCAAGGAAACAGTGGGCATCAATAAAATAATAGCACAGAGCGTCTCAGAGACACACTGAGGGGTGAGACCTCCCACCAGCCTTCCCGAGACGCTGAGGATTACATACACCCACGGATCTGCAGGCGGCTAGCACCCAGCCCTGCACAGGGTAGGCACGCAGAACCTGCTGGCCAGCTCTCCCCTCACCTCTGGAAGTGCTTCTAAGGAAGAAACTCTTAGAATGCTTGGAGCAGTCACAGCAAAACATCTCTGTTAACAAGTACTCCTGCGAGCAAAGCGTTTTCTTCAATGAAAAGAATTTTTACTCACTTGGGAAAAAAGGAAGTGTTTCTACTTTATTACTTTACAGCTGCACTCCGAGACGCAATTTTGAAATTGCACTTTAATAGATGCATTTGCCCCATAATCATCACAAAGCAAATGCTCAACTACGTGTGATTCTTTTCACGGGGAAAGCGAAGGGCAGAGCACCCGGCCTCTTACCGGTGCAGACGCCGCCTGCCCCAGCCTTCAGCATGTTGAGCAGTCTCACTACCTTGCCTTTGGAGAGGCTGGATGCCTGGTTCACATTCTCTGAGGGTGAAACCGATACAAGTTCTCATGCCGCCTCACAGCCAAATCAATAAATTATTTACCCACCGCAAGGCCCCATACATGGCAATGTGTGAGTGTATAATGATAATGTAACTGAGAAACAAACCCAGAAAGTAGTCCAATGTGATAACAGTGAATAAAGGTGCCAGCAGAGAGATGATGAAATAGGACTATTTCCTCAAAAACAGGAAGCGTTGGACTAACCATGCAAGGGAGTATTTGCTCTGAGGATGGTCAAACGTGGGTTTCTGTATCATTCGCTTGCTTAATCACATTAGTAACTGTGCCTGGCGTATACAGAACACTACTCTGCCAGGAACTGGTCTAAGTGTGCAAACCAAATACTGCAACTACCTCCCCTTCTCCAGCTGCACGCCCCCCACTTCCACCTGCCAGAGCAAAACAACAACAAAACCTTCACTAGAATAACAAACAGGAAGCCTGGCACTGCCTTTGATAACAGCAATGAAGGAAGTTATTCATGAAGTATTAATCCTTGCTGGCCGGGGGGGGGGGGGGGGGGGGGCTTCACCCACACTTCCCGTACCAATTCACCCTTTACTTGGTCTTTTAGGTGTCTAAGTACCCGTGTCTCTTCCCCTGTTCGATCAGCTAAAAGTTCTCAAAGGATAATACCGAGGTTTTTTTCTTTGCATAGAAGATACTCTGTAAGAATTTACTGAATTGAATGAAAGGAAAATGCGCGTGCGCACACACACACAGGGGAAAGAATGAATGAATCCATTGTCATGAGTAAAGCCCAGGTCCCTGCTGCTGCCTGCAAGGCCCTCGGTGACCCGGCCCCGCTGCCCTGACGCTGGTTCCCACACTCTTCACCAGTCATGTCGACTCCACGCCCACAGCTTTCCTGAACCCACCCAGCTCGTTCCCACCTCACAGCCTCTGCAGTTGCTGACCTCTCTGCTGAAATGCTTTTCTCAGAACTCTCCCCCAGATCTAAAGGGGCCTGGCCTGATCCTTCTCTCTCTTTTTTCAGCTTTCAGCTCAAATGCTGGAAGCAGAGCCCCTACTAATTCGTGAAACGGAAGTATGTATGGGGCGCTGAGAATCGTCCCGTGTGACAGCTATCCAACACCAGTGTCATGGTGAGGCTCAGCCACAGAGCACCAGCACAGACACCCTGCAGACAGGCAGCAGCAGCTTACAGAAAAGGAAGTAGAGATGTTATCATTTGTTAGTTTCAAGATTAATATGAACTGAATGAGGCTGCTACACAAGAGGAAATGATCAACCTAAAAAAATTTTAATTTACATAATGCAGACAAAAAAATGGAAAGTTGACATGCCATCTACAAATACAGGTTTTAAGCCATTTACCTGAGCTATTTTAGTCTATACAAAGGGTCCTTCAGATTCAGGATCTCCTGCGTTCACACACATTTCATTCAGAAACATTTCCGGTCCTCTACTCTATCTATGGCTGAATGGCTGTTTGGAGGAAAATTTAACCCACGACAACAAAGGCCTGGAGATGCTAAACTGCTAAGGGTTTGGGCCCCACCTGGGAAGTCACTTCACTGTTCGGGTCTGCAGTGACGGTTCCATGGAGCACCTTCAGAAATACAGTCTGAACACTCTAAGGACCGAGTCCATCCAGGCAAGAGAAGACCACCAACCTAGCACCAGGCCACAGCAAAGGTGCTGCAGAAAACAGCGACTCAGGAGAGCCTACTGCCCTGTGTCTGCAGGAACTACCCATGGGGGGGGGGGCGGTGTGCACATCTTGAGGGCAGGAACCCTGCTGGGCCCAGAGCAGGGGCTCGGTAAACACCACCAGTCAAACGAACCTGCCTCTGCGTGAGGTGTCTAGAATTAAAGGTGTCAAAAACAAGACGGGTAGGAAACGCTGCAGTTTATTTCTCACGTGCTCTTCACTTTAAAAACCCAAGTGTTTATTACTATCGCTTGAGGGAAGCGCCATCCTAACGAAGATCAACACAGCAGCATGAGGGGGTATTTCTGACGTGGGGGACCCACGCAGAAATAGTTTCTCATCTCCTGGGGCTCATCCTGCCTTTCCAACGTCAGTCACATCGACGAGGCATCCACTCAATGCGGGCCGCAGTCCAGGATGAAGCCACTGCCCTCGGCGAACCGCCTTGCAGCTGCAGAGGAAGCCGTCCAGAGAGAGGCCCATGTGAAACGTGGGCAAGGAAGCTGCACACGGTACAGGGCTGGTCTCCCCTGCACAGTTCCCCCTTCCAGAGGCAGAAGCAGGCCCGGGGAGGAAGTCGCTGCCCTGAGCGAGGCCGGCATGAGTGGGAAGGCGGAGGTCGCTTTCATATTCAATACTCTTTCTGCTAAACTGCTGCCCCTTGTACTGTGAACAGAGGAAGCGGGACATTCACGACCCCTAATGTGAAGCCTGCCTTCACAAAGAAGCTTCCACAGGTTCCATAATGAGACCCACCCCGTCTCTGAGGGCTGAGCTGAGCCTTGCTTTTCCCTGTGAAGCTTGTTCTCTGCACGTGGAAGGCGAGAACCCTCGGTGGCCCCACGCCACCTGGCACTAGTTACCACCGGGAGACCACGGTTCTACATGGTCACCAATATTCTGGCATCCACCATCACTCGTTCACAGGTGTTTACCCGCCCTCCCACCCCCGACTCGGGAAGAAGCAGGTGCCACCTGCAGACGTGAGCTGCCAGGGCTAAGAGCACAGGCTCTGAGGCCCAGAGACCTGGCATCAGTCACTTCCTGCTTGGCTCCGTGTGACCGCAGTCAACCTGGTCATCCCCATGCCTCCCTCTCACAGCACCTGGCACAAACAAGTGTTTCCTTCTTCTCTTCCTTTCCCTCACTGTCCTCGGACCTTTACACTAACTGGCTCTCGCCTCCCTTCTCCCCCTTTTGACGCTGAGGGTAAAAATGGTATGGATGTGGCTTCTGCATAGGATCGATCTTACTGTTCACAGTAACCCCGGAGGAGGTCCTGTTACCCATATTTTACAGACAACGAGGTTGAAGCACAGACTGGCCCTCGCTCCTGCAGCTCATCAGAGATGGAGTCAAGGTTCAACTGGAGTCTCCCTGACCCGAAAGCCTGCCTTCAGAAGCGTCGTGCTTTCCAGCCTTCTGACCAGACACAGTGGGGGCCAGAGGAAGGGCTGCCTTTGAGAAAACCAGAGCAGCTCAGGACTGAGGAACCAGGCACCCCAACCACTTCAGAGTCCTCTACCCCCTCATGGCAGGGGTCCTCTGTGAAGGAGCACTTTGCTTGAGAATCCAAAGGAGCTCTTTAAGGAGGGGAAGGGGGACAAAAAGCAAAGTGGGGAGAAGTCACTGGGGCTGCCCATCTACCACCTCACATCAGTCCCTCGGCTAACTCTTGTGCTTGGGCTGGCGGGTGTCAGTCAAAACCACCAGGAAGCTTAGCTTCGCTCCGGTGCACCCCGGAAGGGTAGCATCACAGACTTCACTGAGAACCACAGACTGGGCACTGGGCATCGTTTGCATGGAAACTGATTGCTGGCATGTGCACCTGCACGTAGAAAATAGGATTAACATTAATAACTAATCTCAATAACAATAGGGATGCACAGGCTTTTGAAAGTTTCTAGGAACACTTTAAAATGTCAGTGACTTATTGAAAAATACTCCTGAGGCTGATTGGTAGAAAAATCCTTAAAAAGAATTGGCTGGCTAATCCTTGGGGGTCAGCAAAGAAAACAGGAGCTAATCTTAAGAAGAGGGCTAAGCCCTGGCCAATGTGGCCCAGTTGGTTAGAGCATCGTCCTGTAACCAAAAAGGTACGGGTTCGATCCCTGGTCCAGGTGCATATGGGAGGCAACTGATCGATGCTTCTCTCTTGCATTGTTTCTCTCTTTCCCTTTTCCTCTCTCAAAAAGCAATGAAAAAATGTCCTTGAGTCAGGATAAGAAGAATTTTTTAATTAAAAAAACGGGGGCTTACTTCTCTACCTGGTATTTCTAACCCAGCTCCAGCCCACAGAAAGGTCTCTCAGGCGTCTAGTCCTTGCTGAGAAATGGGAGGAGGATGGAGAGGCGCAGCCGCAGACAGGGCTTGTCCACCCACAACTATCTCTGGCACTCAGAAGCCAAGGCCCACACTGGATGAGGAGGGAGGCTGGTGAAGACGAGACACTTTCCTTCTTCAAGGTGGGGAGCAAAAGAATCAAACAAGTATATGGCAGCATTTGTAAGAAGAGATGTGCGTGGTGTTTGGAGCCTCGATGAGACCGGGTGCCTGAAGCAAGCAGCCGTGTGGAAGATCCGGAGATGCACCAGGGCCGGGTCATGCTGGGAGGAGAGGCCACGGACGGGAGTTTGGGTTTTATTCTGAAGGCAATGGTTAGGTGAAGACAGAGCCAGTGCGGTTTCAGGAGAATGAGGTGATTAATCCCGACCTTCGAAATAACGACTGATGTGTTGGGAATGGAAAGAACAGGGCTGGGAAGGGACGAGCCAGTAAGCTGGTGGCTCGTCCAACAAACAGTATTTCACAACAGAACTTCTCTTTAAGTATTTCTGTTGTGGCTCAATCGACTTCCTCCTCTGGGACCCCACCCCCAACTTCAGGCTTCCTGCTAAAAAGACACCTGTCCCCTCCATGCCCATTCAGCACCTCAGTGAATGGCACCAAGAAGCTCAGCCAGGCCCCCTCCATCAGCCGCTGAACTGTTCCCGCGGTCGCCCTCCAGGCCAACGCCAGAGGAGCCTTCCCCGCTGTTCAGAAAGCAGACCACCGCGGACGAAGCCTGTCCCCACCTCGCCCCGCTGCTCTCAGACTACCTTCTGCAGACGCCCACTCACGTCCGCTGACCTTTCACTTTACCTCTGCGTGAGCGGTGCCCAACACACCTAGGCCCTTTCTGAGCTCTGTTGCTCTGGAAACGCTAATTTCAGTAGCTAGAATTCTCTTTTCTCAAAAATACTTCTATTTTTTCCTCTTCTTCACCATCTCCTTAACAGTCTCAAAGACTCAGGCTCAACCTTAAAGATTGGGTTTTATCACTTCTTCTGCAAAACCTCCCCCTTCCCACTGCAGAAGTCTCTCTCTCCATCCCCCACTGCTATGCCACCACTCACCAGAATGACTTTTTTCTGACACTTCTACCTCCAACCAATGGTAGCCATTAATCTACAATACTATGTAAGCATTCACTTCCTTTCCCGCTCACAGAGCCAGCTTCCTGAGCCCTCCCCAGGGCTGTGCTGCAGCCAGGAGACCTTGACGGTCACAGTGCACAGACGGAACCCCAAGCACCATCGGGGTCACGGGCATCTCCATCTGACTCTGCCCCTCAGACTGCTTGGGTTCCCAGATTCCTGACCCGTAAATTTGAAAAGCTGGACCAATCTGCAGTCTCTCCTAGCTCTGATCTTCTAAAAAAAAAAAAAATCAAAAAATTTTCACGTCTTAGAGGCACCACGTGCACTGCTTCAACTAAGTCTATCAGCAGGGAGCCTGTTTTCGGGGGAAGACACCAGTGTTTTGAAAGCCGTGCAGTCGGAGTCCACACAGTGAAAGGCCCCAGGGAAGGACCTCACATTTAAGGTGTCTGTGCAAAGAGGGGAAACCGCAGCACTGGCCTCAGGGTGTAATTCCAGCCATTTCTGCAGCCATTCTTTACATTCTCTGTCCTCCAACAAGTGTTCTGAAAGGTTCACCTTGAAGTTTGCATTCAAAGACTCCGTAAGCACAGACAACAAGCACGGATAATGCCTTTTCTTAGATGAAGAAACCGAGTCAGTGCCAGTGTCCGGGGTCAAAACACTAGTGAATGGCTAAAGCAGGCTTTTCACGCCGCGACGTCTAACTCCTGAGTCTGTGTTCTTCCTGCCACATGAGGGCCTCTGCATTTATAACACGTACTTTATCCCACTCCTTATCATGCCCAAGTCGGCCCCCTGCTAAGCTGTCATCGCCCCATCTTCTGAGGAGGGAGGCTGGAAGGGAAAACAAGTCATCACCCACCGGTGACATCTCTGTCCCGGTGGAGCTGAGACCTCCCATGTAGTCTCCAAACTAAACATCAGAGCGGCTGACTGCAGATCTGGTCATCACTAAGTAATTAAGACAGACAGACCTCATTCGACAGAGGAGAACAAGAAACCCCAGCTACGCATTTGCATGAAGATTACTAAAAACAAAGAATTGTGTCTCATGAAGAACATGATCGTTGAAAAGACTGATTTATGGTCCAAAAACAATGAAATGAGCTAAAGTGGCATTTCCTATACTGTGATCTGTAGCAAACTGATTTTGAGAAATGCTGGCCAGGTACGCTGGGGAAAAAGAGGCCGGGACAAATTAGCAAACACGTTATAGGCTAACTATACCTTCCCTCTGGGTACTCACCACACATTGGGACATGAAAGGACTGGCTATAACCCAGCGATTCTCAACTAAGGTAATTTAAATGATTGATTAAACTCAGAACACTTTTTTTTGTCCCTACAGAATGATGTTGAGACAACTCAGGAAACTGTATTTTTAAAAAATCTAACAGTTAATCCTCAAAATATATACTATGTATATCAGTTAAAGAGATCTAAAGATTTTCTAATGTCAGCAACAGATAATATCAGGAAAAAGATAAATGACTTCAATAAATTTTGAACAAAACCCAGATAAAAGATCTAAGAGGGAACCATAAATAAATTACAGCAACAGCAATGGCATTTGTAATATAAAATTAGTATGTGAAATTCTTATTTGGCTGGGATAGAGACCCAGAAGAATAAGGACAAAAGACATTAACACAAAAACTGAAAATAGTAAACAGTAAATAATTATGTAATAGTCATGTAATTATGAAAATAGTAAATAGTAATATGCAAATAATTTCAATCACACTGAAAAATTTTAAATTCCAACTAAACCAAGTCTGAGGTATCTTTTTATCCTTCTAAAGCTGTAAAAGTAGGAAAATAAAAACAAGGAATGGAGACACTTCCGAGAAATAGTAACAATCCACCGAAAGGAAAAACTGTGTCCAAGTCACAGAACTGCTCTTTCATTCACTCCTGGTAACTATCAGAACTACCACCCCTCCTTCAATAAGAAACAAAGACGATACTACAAAACGATACTACAAAACTCCTCACCAGGTGTTACAGCATAGAAAGAAGTAAGGAAATAACCTGATCGCACTAACAGGACTGGCGAAGTCAAACAGGAAACAAATGGAATAGTGGGAGGGCTTAGCTACGGGCTCTAAAACGACATATGCAATTTCAGGAAGGGTACGAACTGGCGGTGAAGGAGGGTCTTTTATGTGATACGTGCAAGAACTATAAAATGCCTCTAGAATGTACAAGTACACACATGATAAAGACATGGATTACCCGGAAATGTAAAGTTTAGAGAGATACACAGAGATGTTGAAAAGCGGTTGCTAGCTAGGACAGTTATGAGTCAGACATTTTTTATCTTTTAAAATAATTCCCTTATACAGTATCATAAGGATTTAGTATTAAAATGTTTATAGCCTTTTAAGAGTGCCATGTAATAATCAATGTCTACTTTTTTCTCAGCCATTGCTAGAGAGCCGACAAGATGTTACCTTTCATTAAAAAATGAGAAGAAATAGTACATATTCTCAGTAATTTCCTTGTTGCCTCGTGAACTGTACATTCAAAAATTAGTAGAATATTGTGTTCCCAGAGCTCCTGTCTGGGGCCAAAGAGAAAACTGTAATCACAGCAATTACCTTGCGAACCTCTAATTTCTGTTGTAGTTCTTACATTCGGCAGGGCTCACCCACCCACAAGTACCTCGGCTTTTTCATCATGAAGCAATTTCAGCTCCATTCTTAGGAAAATAATAATTATAGGTACAACGAGATATTTAAAGACCAAAAAAAAAAAAAAAAAAGTCATGAAAACACCATTTCCATGTTATATCATAATGAGAGTTCCTCACGAGAATTAGAACCTAGACCAGCAAGGAGATTCCTGAGTCGCATCTTTTCATGATCTTTAGAGCGTATGAGGAATTTGCCCCACCTCTGTAACAGAACAGTTTTTGCTAGTGAACAGATTAGGAACCAAGGAGCTCCAGTTAGCCTTGTAGCTTCCTGCCCGCTCTGAGGTTCTATAATGCCCTGCCAAACCTGTGTGTCTGGGTCTTGACCCCATGATTCAAAATACAGTACCGATGGCTCTTAGTCATTTTGGCTTAATCGCATAAATGTATCTAAAATGGAGAATCATGTAATTGCTGATTAGCTGCTGGGATTTTAAATGGTGGCGTAGAGCACAGAATTTGGAGCTCTGCTACTACCTACATCACCAGGCCCAGTTCCTTAGCCCAGCTGTACCTCAGTTTCCTCCTCAGCAACTCAGTTCGGGGTTACGTGGATTAAGTGAGGTAACCATGGAAATGAAGAGTTTAGAATGGTGCTTGGAGGAGGGGCAACCCTCAGCAAACGTTTAACTAGAATTCGCAGGGGCAGGTACCGTGATTTACTTTTTCCCTAAGGTTCCCGAGAAGTACGGACTTAGCAAGAACCAGTCTGCCCTGCTGGTGGCGATCCTACGGAAGGAAAGGAAAGGGATGTGTAGCTGTAAAACCTTCGTCTCTCTAGATGGCTGATCTCCCTAGAACGTACACATCAGGCCACGGGGGCGCGGGGACAAGAATGTCAGAGCTGCTCTTTGTCTGTTCTGTGTTTTATGCTTATACAGTATCAGCACGAAGAATACATATATATGTGCATGGATACACACGCACATGCAATGCATGCTCAAAAAGGTTTCACAAACGAGACACACAAAGCCACCGCTGTTAATAAACACTAGGTTTTACTTCTTTCAACTGTGAACGGCACTGTGGGAAATGTAGTTTAAGAGGAAGGACTGCAGCCCAGGAGCCCTCTGCCACCTGTGCTCAGGGAGGTGACAGCGCCAGGGTCCAGGGCTTAGAGGGGCGGTGACACGAACACCGTGGGTTTTTCTGCAGCAGCAGAAGCTCGCCGTCTACAACCACCCTCGCTGGGGCTGTGGGACGGCGCCACGTGGCATCAACGCTATCCCCAAATAAAACAACACGTGTTTTCTCCTTGCCTTTACTGTTTTGCACCTGATTTGCCCAACTGCCCAAATATCATCAGTCTTTCCTTTCCGAGGACATGAAGGCTCAGAGATACAAGGTGACGTCTTACTAAGCCCACGTGGGTAAGAAACTGTCTCACAACTCATGTCTCCCAAATCAAAATTTACCATTTAAAAAATCATCCTGTTCACAGGTGTTCCATAACCTTAAAGCTATTTCACTGCTAGAAGCAAATAAAAATAGGTATTCCTCCCCAGTCGGGGGTCTTCTACAAGACGACACGTAGAACATCTGCTTTACTGGCAAGAAGAAAAACTTCAGGGAATTTTGGATTTTGGTTTTGGTTATCATAATCCTAAGCAAATTAAAAATAAAAATTTTGAAGTTTACCCATGATCTCCATGACTCTCCAACATTTTTATCTTCACTTCCCATCCTTTTTCCATGGGCATGATTTCTGTGTAACTACTGGGTGTTTTACATCATGCTGCAAATAGGCATGGCCGTGACACCCCCCCCCCCACCCCCGCCCACCTAGCGGTCTGTCACTCTGGTAGGGCAGCTGTCTCCCAGACACTCCCATTATGGAGAGTTAACGGAATGGCCAGGGGTTTTTTGTTTGTTTGTTTTCTTTCATAAATAAAGGTATTTATTTTTAAGATCGCCTTTTCATCATGGGTGTCAAAAAAAATCAAGTTTCTTTGTAATTAATTTCAAGTTGCGGATGTTTCTAAACATGATTACAACATATCAGCGGCGCTAAGGACACCTTTTCATGTATTAATAGTTCACGTGCCCCTAAGTCACAACACTGACAGCTGGTCTTCTGTTTTTGACTTCTAAAAAGCTGTCACATGCCAGACATGTCACAAAGACCTACTAATCTTCCTGCAAATGAAGTTTGAGTACACCATAGGATAGCAGTTAACTCAAAGTATAGGCATCCTAAAGGTACAATGATTAATGCGGACCATCCTCCACTCTAGCCCCGAAACCCCCTCCCGTGCCTTCCCCCCAGTCTGTAACACACACACACACACACACACACACACACACACACACACACACACACAATGGCTGGTCCTTAACATGCGGCTTTTCAAATACAGCTCCCTAGAGACAGCCAGTTCAGACGGAATGTCTGTCTCATTAGCATGGGAATACTCACAGGCCTAGGACCTATTGACTGAGTAACACTTGAGGAAAACAGGGGTGAGCTGTCTCTGAGGCACAAATAAATGGTATGCTCCACTGGGTGCTGTCTGCTGTTAAGGTAAACATTCTTGTTTACAGGAGCTGAGGTTTCCTAGGAATCAAAAACCTCTGAATTACGTGTTCTATAAACCTTTGAAATTAAATCTTATTTCCTTAAAGATGCACATCAGCATTTCAGAAATGCTTTCCCCAAATAGGTGTCAGGTTTTATTGCTGTTCTTTCGGAAGGAGCCCCTTTGCAAACCATCACCCCGCACCCCCAACACCCAGATTTTTGTACACCAAGGTGGCTGGAAGCGAGATGCAGCTACAAGGTACTCGGACAACAACTTCAATCTCCACTCTGCGAATTCATTCATCTGACAACAGTCCCCTGGGAATAATGGGTCAGAGTCGAGAGCCACAGAGATGACTCCTGACCCCGGGGGCTGTGACAGAGTACTTCAAATACATTCATTAAGCAGCTAGATATGAAACATGAAGGCTTCTCCACAATATGACATCTGGGGTCAGTTTGCCATGGCAAAATGTGCTCACCCAGAAGTGAAGTATGGGGTAAATTTTTTTAAATATTAAAGAAAGAAAGATAGCTTGAAGGCAGGAATAAGGAAAATTCAACATCTTCTCAATAAAAACATATAAAAGCTTTTATTAAATTACATCTTGTGCATTGAGTTATACTGGGAAGGGAGGGGATAAATTTCCTTTGAATGGTTATTTAACATACTGCTGGGAAGAAAATTAAAGGAATATTAATGGCTTAAGAAGTGGTTTTCACTTCAAATGCCACCATTTAAAAAAATGGAGCCAGAGCACTCTAAGGGAGTATCTCGGCTTATAATTGGAAATTTTAGAAAAACGAAGTGAATCGTTTCCAAATGTCCGTGCTGATGCCTCAGTGAAGTAACAACACGTTCAGTGGGCATTTGGCGAGCGGGATGAGCCCTGGGCGGTGACTGTGACATTGGCTGCGCAGGAAAGGACCCCCTTCGCACGCATTCCAGCTGCCATGGCACCACTCAGTACAACGCCGAGTGACATTTTACCACCAGGTGCCCCAGACACGCCCCAAGCGACCCCACTTCCCAGAAGTGAACGAAGAGCTCCCACATCACCCAGAGACAAGGCCCCCTGCGGTCAGATGCGTGTTCAAACTCAGTCCTGGTCACACCACAGTGAACTCCGTATCGAGCCCGCTCACGTTTCACACGGCGTGACTCTGGAGGACTTGGCCTGAGGAGTCCTATTCGACATTTCCCTATGAACACTTCATCCAGGAGCTTTCTCATTTGACAGTCAGAAGTGTGCTCAAGCACAGGGTGGGAGGGCCTTCCCATATTCAGAGCACCCTGAAATCCGAGAACTACTCACTTAGATCAGCATCTCCCCGAATCTGCGCCAACTGGCCCAATTAGTGCTGTGAGAAAAAGGGAGCTATGGCTGGTAAGTCTGGGAAATGCCCTGCACCACTCGCCCTTGAAGAGCACGGAGCATGGATGCATTTAAAGCCTGTGAGATGCCCGTCTTGAAAAATTTTAACTGTTTCACACAGTATTCCCTAAACTTATTAGGCCTCCGAAGCAATACGGCCCACCTCCACCCTTTCTAAGAAGTGCCTCCTAGCATCTCAGACCTAGTTCTCTACATCACACACCATGGGGAGCACAGACTTGCACCCCGGGGCTCCAGAGTACCTGTCATAATTTGTATCAGAGGGAGCAAATGGGTGACTGCCCACTTGCATGAGCTTTTAGAAAAAAAATATGGTCAGTTAATATCTTGAGTAAGTATCTAAATTAGCTTCTAAACATTTCAAACTTGGGAGATGTAAAATAAAAATGCTGGTCGAGCTGAACTCCCTTTTCTCAGCAACAACAAGGAGCGGGCCCAAGGGGGATGTGCCTGTTAGGATCTCCAGGTGCCACCGGACCAGTCGGTCCCCAGGGACACGACGTTCCCTGTGGATCCTACCCGTGCTCTGAGCAATGGCTGCCCGATGGGAGACGTTCGGACAATCTGCCCACCCTCCGTCCACCTCCTTTCTGAAGCTCATGGCCCACACGGTTTGCCAAGGGCGACTGCGGCCCACACCGCTGCCCTGGCAGAATGAGTTGCTGAGCAGCCCTCACTCTCACCCCGTTTCGGACACAGTATACAGTCACTCCAGCTGTGCAGCCATCTCCCGCCCTCATGCAAGTCCCATGGACGTATCTTAGCCCCTGAGTGTGTCCGTCAGTGCTGTCCCACAGTGTCATGTGAGTACTGTGGACACAGGACTGACGCTGGAGCCCGGGGGGCCGGGGTCTGATTTTGGACTCGGCCTCGGAACGGCTTGGTGAGCGCGCACGGGTCCCCCAGTCCCTCTCGGATTTGGGGCGTTCACCACACCACTTCACAGAGCCAACGCGAGGACCGGGACACAGCGAGTGCCTGGGAAACAGCAGGTGCTCGGAGAAAGGGACTCCACGCGACCGGGGCGGTCTCTCTCTCAGTTACACTCCAAGTGCAACGGTCCTGGGTTCTCACAGAGACGTAATGGGGGATTGCTCACTGACTTCCTGATCTCTTCCTTAAAAACACAAAAAAGGTCCAAGCGTCCTTGTCTCAATTCTCCTGTCTCTTCCATTTGTTTCAGTTTTGGGGTGAGTGGTATGGGAGCATGTTCCCTATTTGCCCCGTTAATTTCAAAAATAAATTCCAGAAGGACATGTGTCCATTTACTTATGCCATTTTTAAAAATGTTTTTAAGGCTGGGGGTAAAAAGAAGGGGAAAAAAAATCTCCCCATAGAGTATGGTTCACAAAATTCATGACCCGAGTTAATTTAAGAAATAACAATCTGCCCGAAATTCGGAGACACAAAGCGATGACTCACGCGCTCAGGCAGGCTGAGTTTTCTTCCTCCATGCCTTGGGATTACTAAATAGCAGAGAACTCTCCAGTGGGCTTTTCCCCAAAGTCTTTACTCGTTCCCAACAAGCTTCAAACATTCTCCTATTTTCCACTCCTTTTAAATTTGCTCTCTTTCATTTCAGCTAATAACTGGAGTAATTTCTCACAAGGTACGGCTATGGAAAGAAAACCTCAAAGTGGATGTTTAAGTGCTTAAAATTCACTTCAAACCCTTGCCAGACCTGTTTTGTGAGACTCCACTTAAGCGGCCCTGGACACGGGCCTCGCTGCGGCCCAGCTCCTCCGTCTGCCTGCAGCTCACGTCAAAGGCACGGATGGGCCCCAACCAGAGAGCAGGGCTCGGACCCAGCAAGTGCCTTCTGTGGGTTGGCTCCGACCATACGACCTTTTCAGGCAAAACAAGCAAACCTGAGAAATGCTGTCCTTAAATCAAACTGGATGAGCCGCCACTGCCTCATCAGGCGTGCTCCCCGACTCACTTGCGCCATGGTGCCCCCCAGGACTTCACACATTTCAGGTTCTTACAATGGGCGGGAAGGGGCAGGGAGGTGGGAATTACTTGCATGTCTACCATGTCTTCCTAAATGTAAGCTGACCGCATCATCTGGTGCTCAAATGAATACACAGTGAACTATAGGACAAACACAGGATAGCGGACATGTTGGCTATGAACATGGAATCTTCCTAAATAATTTTCAAGGGTATTCCTGCCTTCATGCCACCCCCCCCAATATGATGACTATCACCCCATCAAATCCAACCCTTCTTCCAAGCGATAAGTTTGAGAGGGACTAGGAAGAGAGGTGCAGAATGATAGGATACTTGAGAAATACTGGGATGAGGGTGGGGTATGGATGAGTGGGGATGGCCTGGGGCATCTCGGATTTTGAGAGACTTCCAGGAAGACCTCACACATAGGATGCCTAGTACCCACTCTGGTCTGTCCAAATTAGATGCTGATAACCCCTCAAGTGGAAGCACCCCAGAACAACCACATAGTTGACACCGAGTAAGAACCTTGGACACACAATCACACTTGCAGAGTTCACGCCCATGGTCGGTGTAGAGGCGGCCAAGGGGAGTTGGGGGGGGGGGCGCATTCCGGAGGGCACGGGGGTACAGTCAAGGGACATCCCTTTCTCCCTCGCTTGGTTTTTGCCCTTGCTTCCATGACTGCCAATAGCCAACCCCCAGGCACCACCACAAGCCTTGCACACTGGATGCACACAACAGACGCTTGCAGAGCAAATTAAGTACGTACAGCTAACAGGTGTAAAAGGGAAAGAAACACAAATGAATTTTATAATTAGTTCAAAAAAGGAACTGTATGCTCCAGAAATAAAAGTAATCACTACACACAGGCAATACAAACTACTCATACTTTTCTCGTTAGCTAACAATCAGCATGTGAGGAAAAAAAATTATTTCATACATTGTCTTTGTGTTCCCAGTGCTACTTAAAAAAAAAAAAAGGACATGTGGGATTTTGAATAGGTTACAGAATGTTTATTCACTATCCTTTCAGTAAGTACTTGGATGAAAAGTAATTCTTCTGTAAGTATGAAGAAAAGTAGTCTCTGAATGTCAGCTGGAATTTCTAGTTTCTCAAATGTCTTTAACTAATATTTAGACTGTGAGAACCCCTCACTTTCCATGGTCCATGTTGGGATAAAGGCTATCACAAAAAGTTGAAAATATTTATAAAATAGGCTCCATTGAAAATTCCCCCAAAAAGCTCTGGGAGAACAGAACTCAAATACAAGTTTATCTTCAGATGAATTATGAAATACTTTAAATTTTTTCCTCTGCAGAAGGATAAACAGAGAGGCCTGTTCCATGACCCCAAAGCCAGGATTTCCTTGAATGACACGCTAATGAAAAATGCAAACCAGTGGAAGTCTTGACTCATTGTACCAGAGTTTGTTACATTCCACCAAAGGTCTGCCTTGTATCAAGAGAGAAGTAATAGTTTCTGGAACCAAACCCTTAGTTACCCTTAACCCTTTGCCTCGAGAGTATTTCTGCCTTTGTGTAACATGGAAACAGAAAAGGATCCCCCTAAATACTTAGCGTGTTTATTAATATGCTTTATCTGGCAGAAAGTGAGTATGTGTGTTGATCACACAACGCCCCTACTCAAAGATCACCTAAGAGAGCACCAGGTTTTGTAGCAAGGGACCAAGCTCACTTTTCCTGTAGCCACTGCTAGCTGGCCCCGGTAAGGGAGCTTCACCGAGGGGGCTCCCAGCAACCCGTGCTGTGGTTGGAGAAAAGAAAGAGGAGCTGGGCCAATCAGATCTGACCCTCTCAGCAATTCCAACGAGAAAGGGGAAAAGAAAAAGTGACAGAGGAAAAGTGATGATGGGCCAGGTGTATACGCCTTAATGAAGACACACGAACTACGCCTAAGCAGTGGAGGGAAGATATACAAAGCGGAGGCAGGTCCAGGCCGGGCAAGAGTGTGAGGAGAAGGAAAGACACAAACGCACAAAAGACGACACTGCTGAGTGCACAGGAGGCGGTCTAGACCCGCCGCCCCGCCATCCCCACATGTCAGTAAGCTCACGGGAGCCTCTGCCCGTTAGAGAGCTTAACTGAGATGGCACTCTGTTACTATTTACCGCTGTTATTTCAGTCTCAGACAACCCCACTAGTGGGATTACCTCTGCAGACCACAGAGCTATTAAGTAGCAAGATCAGAGAACCATGTCCAGCAACGTCTCACTCCAGAGCCTAAGGCTCATTCACCAAGCTATCTGCTTTCCATAATAACTACCAATTCTGAGTGCCTTCCCTGAGTCAGGCGCAGACAGACAGTTAATAAACTCACACGGTAGGCAGCATTCATTATTTCACCCACTGTCAGGAAACCGAGGTTCAGAGAAGCCGAACCGCTTATGTACAGTCACACAGGAAGAACTGTCCGTCCTGCGGGTCCTAAGAATGCTCTGCTTGCTGCGCACCTCTGCGCTGCAGACAACGACAACGGTGAGATCCCAGCCCCAGTCAAAACCGATGAGAAGAAAAACGCCACCAGAACAAGTACAGAAGGCAGAAGATTCCACAACAGGGACGCGACATGGTGTGGAGGTAAGTGGAGACAAACATGTCACTTCCTGAGGGCCACCTCCTATGGGGAGAAAGGACAGTAAGAGTTGGGAGCTCTGCGGCTGAGCTTCAGCTCAAGGCAAAGCACGTGAGGAATCCAGTCAGAGAGAAGCACTGAGCCATCATTTCTGAAACTGTGAGAGAAACTGCTGAGCCTTCATCTCACCTGCCCTGTCCACCTGGTGGGAAGAGGCTGGTCACAATGCTGTGACCACCAGCGCCTCGTCCAGGTAGACATGTTTCTCAGGCTGGTCCATTCCTCCCCGTTCCCCCACCAGCAAAGGCAGTGCTGTCCCGGGCGGCTGACCTGGGGCGCTGGGACTCGCCTCTGCGTGCGCAGCCTCCCGAGACACCAGCAGGCTTGGAGAACGGGCCCAGGGCCACGTTTGATGCAGCAGCCTCAGCGGGCTCTCCCTTCCCAACACTGGGGAAGCACTGGTTATCACAGCCACCTGCTGTTTTTGACTCCTTAACTGTGTTCCTGAATTGTTACTTGGCTATTCATGCACACAAATACTTCTTTCCATTCAGGAATTTATTAACTGCTCAGTACGTGCTAAGCAATGTGCCCGTCCTGCCTGTTGAGGACACACATGGAAAAAGGTGATTCCTTTCCTTCCAGCAACATG
The DNA here is from genome assembly GCA_004027475.1 of Anoura caudifer. NCBI lineage: Eukaryota > Metazoa > Chordata > Mammalia > Chiroptera > Phyllostomidae > Anoura > Anoura caudifer. The sequence goes on along the minus strand of PVKU01001124.1, from coordinate 53,013 downwards.
CCACACGGTGACAGAGCAGGTGCAGCAGGAGGGAGGCATGAGCGCCCGAGATGATGAGTACTGCATGACAGGCACCAGAAGCCATGGGGGGGGGAGGGGCAAGGCCCAGAGAAGGGGGTGTGACACCTGCCTTTGAAGAGCACATGCTCTCCACCATCAAAGGAAAGACAAGACATCTGAGAAAGAGGGCTGAGCATGGGCAGGGAGGTCGGTGGAATTCCTGCTGTGCCAGGGGAGTGGTTAAAAAAAAAAACAAACAAAAAACCCAAGGGGATCTTTGGGTCAGCTACATTTCCTTCCCAACAGCAGTGAGCTCAGCTGTGACTGACAGGTTTTCTCCTGGGGGAAACCTCCTCCTGAGGCATCTGGAGAGTTTGTGAGAGACCTGGTAAGCCACCAGCCCTGAGCTGGCCAGAGCAGCTGAAATGCAGTCGCTCTCCAAAAGCCATGACTGTGTGGCTGGCGGAGCTACCCAACACTGACACGTCAGGTGGTGGCACAAGTTCCAAAAGATGGCGCTCCGCTCGTTTGTCCCAAGAATATCACAACATGCCACCTACCCAAGTCCTCTCTCCACGTTTCAGCTAGATAGGAAGATCACCTCACCTTCATGGAGAAAAGGTAGGTTTGGATACCCAGGAGAGCACTCACTCAACGGAGAAAAAAAGGCCTGTGACTCAAGTGGGTTATCGCATTGGTGGTCTCAGGCAAAATGCAGGCAATCTTTGCAGACCCAGGACCACAGAGATGGTTCAGCACACTAAGGAACATCTATCGGATGATATCATGTAGCCCTTAAAAACCAAGGATGGCAAACCTGGACAGCAGTATTTGTGCTATTTTCTAAAGTGAAAAAGCAAAATTCAAAATGGCAACTGTTTAAAATAACATGTGCAGGTAGAAGAGACTGAATAGGAATGACAAAAAAGAGCTAGGTTAGGGTCGGGGGGGTGGAAGGTGACCTTTACTCTCCAAATATTTTTTAAAAAATCATGATTGTTACATGTTATACTACATTAAAAAAAAAATAAAAAAGGCATTTGGCTTCTTGGTAAGTCTCCAGTTCAGGAGAATCATTTGCATTCCCCACAAAATTTCACTACCGTTTGTTAAAGTCCTTCCCCCGACAATTTTGCCAAGGTTAGCTCAACCCTGCGCAGGACAAGAGCAGTGTCAGGTTACTTAACATCACTCAAGAAATCTGAGGGAGGATCAGGGGAGGAGGAGAAGGAACCGTCAAAGGCGTTTAAGCCACTAACAGAAAAACTATTGTGGCTTGTGCCTAAAACCATTACTGGCCTCCATGAGGCATTATCGGTCCAATAATACATTTCTGTTTCAGACTTCGATGAAAAGTGTGCTTGAAACCAGAACAGGCCTTGCATTTCAAACACACGGAACTAAGGGAATGCCACAGAGGGAGAATTAAGGTCAACTGAAACTGGCCTTTTGTCTGGGATGCATTCTTCAGACTTAGGAAAAAGGCAGAGTTTGGTTTAGCTGCAGATGAATTTGAAAGTAAAATCTGAGGTTTTCAGAACTACCCACTCAGCCAGAGCCAGAATGCCAATGCAGATTTCTGCGATACGGTTCCCAAACACACAGCCATTGTGCGGCCCTGAGTGGGCCTCCAGCTGCAAGGAAGCGGACAAAAAAATTGTTAACAGGATGTCCTGGGAATACAGGTAGTGACAGTGCAAATGACTGTTTGCACATGCCTGGAAGGTCAACAGCAGGAAAGAAGAGAGACTGTGCAGAGCATGCCAGCACGCGAAGCTGCAACGCAGGTGATGCTGACCCTCGATCAACGCCAGCTTGGACTGCGCGGGTGCACCCTCACACACACGCTTTTTTCAGCCTACCGCAGTTCACCTGCCCCGCACGGTTCAAACCTGCATTGTCCAAGGGTCGACTCAGAGGCTGGGAATCCTGTCCGCCCAGTGCTGACTGCAGACAGAGTTCAACTCCGTGGGAATTAGACGCCCTCACCCCCGTGTTTTTAAAGGGTCAGCTGTACATGCCCCCTGCCAGGGTCCCTCTCCAAGTTCCCCCTCGATATAAGGTCATCACCTCAACTTCCTGTAGAAAAGGCAGGCTTGGATAAGCGTGCAGGACTGGCTCTTGCCCCCACGTGTAACAGGGATATCTGTTTCCTAACTCAAGCCAGGTCTCCACCCAGACAGGCCACTATCAGCTGAGTCACTCTCTTGGGAAAGTTGAAAGGTCATAAAGGGAGGGGCTGCTGGTTACAAGACCAGGTCCCTGCATTCATAGTGGAGCTGAGTTATTTGTAATTCTTGCATTATTTGGTCTCTCTGGATTAGATAAACAGGCCAAGTGTGTGCTATAAGCACCCCAGAATCACAATAATTTGAGGCGTTACTTCAAAGTTTAAGAAGTTATCAAACATCTAAGACAAAAGACCTAGTCTAAGCCCCTCCCCCCCGTTTTGGACCTAGGCTCCCCACAGTAAGATGAAACGTTTCTCTGTTTTTGGTCAGGGTCACGCTGAATCACCTCATGGCCCACTGATGCTCCATGGTTGGACTAGGGTATTTCTAAGTCCCTTGAACTCTGCCTGATTGTAACATTTCTCAGTCCTATCTTTCTGATCTTGGATACAGATGGGACTTTCTTTGTATGTAAAAGTAGAAAGAAATAACTTCATTCATTAAAAAGGTTCACTGGGTAAGGAGTTGTACAGACAAGTTTCTTACACATTCAAAGTTTTTTACAAAAAATAATCTATCAACTCCAACACATATAAGGACATAAAAATCAACTCGACTACGCCAGATCTTCGCCCTGTTTTTGGAGAAAGCAATTTGGTCCTGACATCTGAATTTAAAGAAACAAAATAATAATTTAAAAAAAAACATACCCTCTCCAAAAACACAAGTACCTCAGGGAGTGGAAAACCCAGTGTTTAAACGAGAGGTACAGATTTTATACCAGGGTGTCTCTGCCTCTCAGTGCCGTCTCCCAAGTCTATTCAAATTATCCTTTTCCCTGGTGACTCACATTAACCCCCCTTGTTTGAAACAGAATCTTTCCTAGAACTATTACCCAAGGAGTCCTTCACAGTGTCCTATGAGTCCCCAACACCAAAAAGTGCTCAAGAACCTGCTTGGCCAAGCAAATCACTGTCTCCTCCCCAGGCACCTGTGCTGGCTGGGAGCGGTTTGAGGATCACCCTGTCCTTGAGCAAGGACTGCTTCTGGTCCCCACGGGACCATCAGTGATCAGCAGTCAGCTGCTGGTCCGCTCACGCCCTGTGAGCGCAGTGGGCTGTGACCTGTTTCTCCTAGGTCCCCAAATCCCTGTTCTTCCAACCGGGAATGGGGCTGCGCTTGAAACTGCAGGGATTAAGGAGCCATCTCCTGACGAGCGCCCGAGCTGCAGATGGAAAGGGATCCTTCAGCGTGTGTCGTGTTGAAGGGACAGCTGACCCACCTGAATCTTCAGCCTTAATTGGCTCTTCTTTTTAAAAAAGTAAAATACAAATTACAGTGATATGCTATGAAAACACCGCATTGCTCCTATGCCACGTAACTCCAAGGAATTTGTTTTTCTTTCCCAGGAAATTACACCTTGTATAGTTTGGGCAAAAAGAATACTTACCACCTCAAGGAGAAAGAGAGAAGGAAGTCAAAACCAATAGTAGCACCTCTCCTACTTCACAGGCTGAGCTCAGATGCTGGGGCTACTCTGCTAACTTTGAAATTCAGTTTCCATCCCCTCCTGACTCACATCTCTTGGTCTCTTTTTGTTTCCTTTAGAAATGTGATTCAAAAACACAAGGTTTTTAAAATGGAACTAAACAAACTATAAACTATGAGGTTAAGTACCCACTGAGCTGAATTTGCTTTCGCTTTTGGGATTTCCTATCATTAGGTCATGGTCCCAAGGACACTAGATTTTTACCTGGTTGTCGCCACTCCTGAATCACTAAATTTACTTTTCTGTTCTCCTGTCTCCTGTTTACAACGTTTGTGTGCCACTTTGTTTGGAGCTCATTTTTTCCCCACTGTTATTTTTATAATGCACAAAATCCCTGAGGGAATAAAAGCTGCATGTCTTTATATTGGAAGAGGAATAACAAGAATTACTAAGTTATTAACTAATAGGTTGATCCTTAATTATCCAATGAGAGGTCTGGCTTTCTCCTATTCTTTATTTTGTTGTCCATGGCTCGTTTTGGTTGTTTGGAGGAAAGTATGTGCCTCAATGTTTGGGGATGGCCTCTTTCCAACTTAAATGTGCTTTATGCAACTACTGAATTTATGACACAAAAACAACAAAAACAAAAACATTTCCTCCCAAAGCACAGATTCAGACCTTTGGTCACAGAAAGGTCCATGTTACAAAAACTTAAGAGTTGATTCTAGGCAGTGATTCATATTCAACAAGATTTGTTCAACTCACCCCCCTCTTCTTAAACAACCCTCAATTTTAGGAGCCAAGCGCTTTATGCGAATATTCTCAATCTCTAAATAGTGTCCCTACGAAGTAATGATGCTAGATTTGTTTTACAGCGAAGAAACAGACTTAGAGACATAAAGTGGCTTGTTAAAGCCACCTGTAAATTCAAACATTATATTTCTATTTGTTTTCCAGGACTGTTTATTTTCCCTTCAGTCTCCAACATTCAGAAAATCCAACTAAATTAGAGTGTCCAGTGTACCTGCTCTAATAAATCTCCGTGTTTTCCAACACTGCAGAGATTTTAGAATTGATATCACAAACCCTCTATACCACAGGTGGCAAACACAAGACCCTCAGGCCAGATCCAGCCCTCCACCGTGGTTTACCTAGCCTGGAACCTCGTGTCTGCCCGGCGGCAGTGCCAAACTCCTTGCCCCTAGTTAATGAGTCATTTAGACCGTCCTAAAATTACATTTGGTCCTTTGAAGGCAACCGCGAGGCTGATGTGGCCCCCGGTGAAAATGAGTTTGGCACCCCTGTAGTCTACGCAGTACCAGAGCAATGTACAGACAGAATGAAAGTGAGAGTAATCCCACTTATTTAAAACCGTATAACTGGAGTCATGTGCGGTGCGGGGTTGGAAGGGGAGGAAGCCGCCCAGGTCCTTAGCTCTAAAAATTGGTTCCCTGGGCCTCAGCTCCTCAGTACATCTCTGATCTTACCACCTTACACAAAACCAATGATGTGAGGGCAAAATACAGTAAGTGAGCAAAAGAGATTTGCACAGAAAAAGGGGGCATGAGCGGTTTTTTCCCTTGAAAAGGTAAATTTTTCAAATTTCAAGTTTCAAAGGATGTCAGATGAAAATGTACTTTGCAACTGTTTGTCCGAGGGGCGCCTTTTGTCCTTTCGCACACACTGTTTTCTTTATCTATGGAATATTATTACACACCCTAAGAGTGTATCTGGCTTTGCTTGTTTTGTAATAAGCACAATACGAAATCCTAGAACCAGAAAGAAGAAAGTCATTACTGTGAAGTTCTAAATGTGCTACAAGTGAAAAAACTCAGAAGGGAGAAGACTAACATCTCTCTCTTAGAGAACATTGCAGACAGCTGGTCGTGCATCGGTGCGGTGTCCCTGCTTTGCGGGATCCTTGCGTACGACAGGGAAGTGGGGGAGACTTTTTCTGATACGCTCAGTGCTGGTGCCTAGTTGAGTTTCTTGCGATGCTGCAAAGGGTAAGTTCACAAAGTAAGCTCAACAAAAGGCACGGCCTAATGGAGAAGAACACAATCCTACCACTTATTCACCAACAAATCAATATATAGCTTACATATATTTTTAAAAGATTCATTTTAGTGTTGTAATCATCACTCATTGCTCTAAAATTAGCATGAAGAAAGCCTGCATCCTACACCTCGTTTCTTTTTGAAGGAGAAAAACATCAAAAGCAACCCAAAACCTTGAAGCTGAGAGGCGCCTGCCCAGGCAGGGTCGCGCCTGCTGGCTCTCCTCCACGCCGGGCCCCCAGGGCAGCAGGGGAGGGAGCGGCCAGGGTTGCCCTTGCTGCCCTGTGTGGGTGCAGGTGGCACGCAGATGAAGCCTACTGATCTTGTCTGCTCTGATCACAAAGCTCATTATTCTCACCCCCAACACTCGTTCAAAACCCCATGACCCCCAGCGCCCTCCATGGGATAAAGGGGGTGGAGGAGGCACACAGAGCTGGAACCTTAGAGAGAGACTGGTTCTAATCTTGACTTGGCCACTAATTGGACTGGAGACCTTGGCAGGCCTCTATCTACTTTGGTCCTCGGTTTCCCCATCTATGAAAAGAAAATGTTTGCTGTAAAATTCCTTCAGGTAGAGAACTGTAATTCAGAATACGTCGGACGTGACTCATCCCCTCACGGTCACGGGCACCCCCCTGCTCACACTACTCTGCTGCCCCGCCGGGGAGAACAATCAGAATGGCAGATCTGGAGACTGCGAGAGGAGTGAGTGAGTGTGTTACCCTGAGAATGGAGGGAGTGCCACACCCATCACCGAAGCACGGAGGACGGATGGGCCTTGCTGGCCTTCTCTGAGTCCCTTCCGGAGAGGCCAAGTCTTCACTTACACTGCGCATGGGGGAAGGGGAGGTGGCACAGAAATGGGGGAATAGCATTCTTTTCCTTGGTAGTGAGACAATAGTTGACAGAGAACCAGGCTGAAGAGGCGGGAAGCTGTGGCATCCTGTCTGAGCCCTTGCACTGGTCACTCAGTGACTCTGAACTGCCATTCACCTTAACTAGGCCCAAGTCTCCTAAATGGAAAACAGGGAAACAGACGCTTAACCTCCTACTTGTGCCAGTGAGTGTCAACTGAATACGACAACTCCTTTCTTCTCCCTGCCGGCTATGGCCTTCGGAGTTAGGGATGTGCCTTGGGCATTCACACCGGATGATAAAATATTTTATTTCATTAAAGTCTGATCAACAGAGTCCATTTCCTTGGGGGCAAGAGGAGTGAATGGCAAAGTGGCTCTTTTCCTAGCCGAGTGCCAGCACAGAGCAGAGGTGAGCTGAGCGAACTGAAGGGGTCATATGCACATGGCAAAGCCCACCTCAGCACTGTCTGTACACAGTATGATTGGTTCTCAGCCATGACGACTTACAATTCTCCCCACCCCCACACCCCACTGCAGGGAGAAATGGCAACCAACCGCCTTCTTGTTTCCCTGCCCTGCCCTCAGAATGGAGGCTGTTGGCGAGATGCAGCAGCGCAAACTCCTGAGACCGTAGCTCCATATTAAGATGCTGATCATGTACTTCGTAGCAGGGTAATCTGAGACTAGTTTTTTTTGTTGTTGTTAACTTTCTTAGACTGTTGCTTCACCTGTGTGATAGGAAGAGATAATCATAAGCATCTCTAGGGTTTTGGAGAATGAAATCAGAGAGGATACCAAGCTGCTAGCACTCAGAGGCGGTCAACAAATGGCAGCTCCTGCTCCTCTTCCAAGTGCTCTGAAACCCACAGCTGGGAGGTCTCCACGCAGGGAGTTGTATTTCCGGCCCCCGCAAAAGAAAGTAAGTGGGTGAACAAATGATTCCCGTACGGGGCTTTCTACAGATTCATCAAGGGCTACAAAAAGCCCGCTAATTCATTTATCAAGATTCCTGGAAGGCAGCAGTAATGGCTTCAGGCTGCTACCCACTTAGGCACACTCAGCTGATGGCCACAGGGTCAATACCCCTTTCTCAATTACCGGGCCCCCTGAGACACCCGGCCTGCTGGCGTGCGGAGGCTGTCCTCACGGCTGGCGCGGGAGCCAGAGAGCACTTGCGAAATGGGAATGAGCAGAGCTAAGTGCTCACCCTGGTAAAACGGTTACTGAAGGAGCTATAACAGGGACTGGATAAATCTATTTTGCCTGCTTTCTTTGTTCTGACTCTCAAGGGGAAAGGCATGTAGAAAACTTTACACTCCTCATGAAGACTAGAACAGAACTGGGAAATGACATAGATACTACCAACCAAGCTGAAGGTGATGCTAGCTCACCGGAGACTCTGTAAGAACAAGACAGTCTAAGACAGAGGGATCGAGGAAAGGGACCAGTTCCGAGGGGCCAGCTTCCCTGAAGGGAAGAGAGTGAGAAAGATTCAGACCAGGAGCTTCTGTAAGTGAATGGATGCTTCACACTAATGGACATCGTAAGAATTCCCAGGGCCTGGCTTCTAGGTCTCGCACTGCTGTTAATAAGGTGTAATGTCCCAGGATGGCAGACTCCCAGGCCCAGCTCCTCACTTGTTAAGAAAAAAAGGGGTGTACGCGTGTGGGGGGTGCAGGAAATCAAAGGGTATAACCTGCCAGTTATGAGTAAGTTCTGGGGATGTGATGCACAGCATGACGTCTACCATCAATAACGCTGCATCGTCTGTGTGAGAGTTGCTGAGAGTAAAGTTTAAAGTTCTCTCCACAACAGAATTCTAACTATGTGAGGTGATGGATGCATTCACTGGACTTACCGTGGTAACCACTGTGCAGTATATACCTATAAAAAGTCACGACGTTGTACACCTGAAACCTGCACAATGTTGGAGGTCAACCGTATCTCATAACAGTGGGGGGAAAATCGTCAGGAAGAAAGGATGGAGGCGCCTGTCTGCTCCAGCTGTAACAGCCGTCTCTCCCAGCTGCACAACAGTTAATAAAGTGACTCCACAGACATCCCAATTAACACTGTGAGAAGAGCTGCGGTAGCCCCCGTTTTACAACCGAGGAAGCGGAGTGCCAGGAAGGTCAGAGGCCTTGCCCGAAATCCCGCTGTTAACAAGTGGCTGAGCTAGGCCTGGAACTCATAACTCTCGGTTAAAAATGTAGGGTTCTTTCTGCTATACACAGCCGTGCAATACAAATCGTGAGCTGCTAAGACAGCTAATGGTCTGTAACACTCACTGACAGGCACCCTGAGAAGGAAAGGAACCAGCGTGAGTACCCTGGATAGGTCCCCCACAAGAACTTCGGGGACCGCACCCTGGCCACAGCTGGGAGTATCTGAGGCTGCACACCTACCTAAATTAGGGCCGTACAGGGATAACGGTGACTAGCAGGCCCAACCTGAACTGAGAAAAATAAAGAACACAGCACTCAATTATATAAGCCTATTGACCCTGAGAGAGAAGGCAGCTACCAAGAAGGGCTCCTGCGGCTTCACGGGCTCAAATTTAGACGCATGGCCTAGCAGCCCTTTCTAAACCGGGGCCTCGCACACAAGCCACACTTTCAGGAGAAACCTGCACTAAGCTGCCTGCCCTGCCCTGAACTGCCTGCCTGCACTGTGTTCCTGCCACCTGAGGCCTTACAGAGGAACTCCTCGAATCCTATTTCAATCAATAGGATGAGACTTTCCCTGCCCAGCTAAAGTGGTGCAGCTATATCACCATTAGCATATTCACTGACCAATCAGAGTGTCTACATCCTAACCAATCAGAACAATGCTTTCTGGACCAATCAAACTGCAAGGATTTGGAGTCAGTCCCCATTTGTTTGAGGACACATCAGCTAAGGACCATGGGTGGGGACTTCTCTCTACCTAAGTCGGCTCCCCTCTGGCTCGGGAACTGCGTGTTCCCTTTCCACTGGAGACTTAAGACTGTGTCCCTGGCTGGAGCCGAAACACTGAAGACGTCTAGCCAGAGCAGAGCAGACCAAAGCAGGACACAGCTGTCAGGCTGGCAAGGCGCCTCTCCCCAGGGCAGACTCACAGCCATGCAGCTCCCCACCCAGGCTGTATCACAGTTGAGTTGTGTGCGCTGAATAAAGTTTCCCTCTTCACTGCACCCCAGACTGGGGGTTCCTACTGGCACTGAGTTGGTGCCAACACCATCGGCTGTCAAGCCCGAACGGAAACACACACACACAGACACACAAACATGTGGCAGAAGCGGAGTCAACAGAAGGCAGGGAGCAGAAGTAGAGGAAAGTGCACAGCAATTTGCGGATAGTGCCAGGAGCAGCGGTAGCAGAGAGAGACCAGTCCCTAGGATGGCAGAGAATCTTCCAAGTCCTCAACTGTGTTTCTGTCCACGTGAGGCCTAGCTGGCTAAAGGTAGGTCTAGTCCTGCCTACCGCAGCCCCGCCTCCACACCTCTCCACATCAGAATCAACCCTGGAAGTGCTTTTAAGTGCAGGCAATTGGGCCGCAAACTGGGCCTTGCAGATCAGCATCTCTGAGTGGGATGTGGTGTAGGATGCATGCTCTGTCTCGCCGAGGACCACAGGTCACAGTCCTGACTATAACCGAGGGGAAGGCGGTTGCCAAACAGGATCAGAGAACAGAAGAAACCGTTCTATCTCTGTTTCCTCCAGTACGGCTGTTCACCTCCAGCAACTGGTTCCCTGCGACAACCGCTTCGCAGCAAGGATGTAAGGAGACAGCCAGACAATGTCTGCAGACAACCAGGGAGAACCCTGGGAAAACCACCAATGGCCATAAGCCACACAGGCTCTCTACAACCAACCAACATGTTTAACACAACAAAACAGATCAAACAACTGAAGTTGAATTGAGGTGAAAGAACCAGAAAATCCAATTCAATACAACAAAAACAAATTCAACATACCAGTTCCATTTTGCAGCATGAAAAAATGTTTAGACAATGCCATCTTTAAAAATGTAAGCTAAAACAAAAATTTCTAAAAAACAAAAACAAAAAAAACAACAACAGGACTCACACCAGTTGTTCTCATGACAGAAAATCCAAAATTGGTGTCAGAGTACTCAAAGTTTGACAGCATGGCACCAAAAAGGAGAGTGTGATGGGTGGGAATGGAGGCAGCGCAGATATAAAAACGTTCTTTCAAATGCTTTGGGGAACTCACGAAAAGGCAGCCATTACTCGGATCTGGCAATGGTTTCTGTGAGAGTTCCCACAGGAGTTTCCAAATTCGGCCCCAGATTACACAAATGCCGGGTCGGCTCACACTGCGCCTGCTGACTGACAGCTGCAGGCATCTGCAGGCCCAGCACACTGAGCTTGGCGGTTCGGGATTCAGACTACACCCGGCCTCCACAGAGACGGGAGGAAGCTTGCTCCATCTGGGTGGAGCTTAACTGTGCCAATAAATGAACTCTTAGCAATAAAAGGGAGAAGTCCTGGTTTTCAATGAGGCTGAACATTTTTATTTCCTGGTGCCATGAGAAGAGGTCTAATGAGTGTGTTCAAAAACCTGGAAAAAAAATCAAAGGGCCACGTTAACATACATAAATTACTGCTAACATCCCGAAACAATGGGCTCCTTACCTCCGTATGATATTAAGTAGGTAGTACGGAGGGAACAAGCAGAACAAATAATTATTAGGCAGTGCTATGCATGCTTGCCACTGTACTCGCATGAGCTTTTCCAAAAGAACTTTCTGAGTCCAGATCTACAGAAAGTCATGGTTGCACCCCATGGTCTAGAATAGATCTATTTTGTCATGGTAGAGGGGCGTGGCAGGTAGAATCCAGTCCTGTGCTCAACGAAAGAACACATGACCCTCTCCAGAAAACAAGCTGCATTTTTTGCTGACATCAACAATGTCAGAGTGGAAACAAAGAAATAAACCAGAGACCAAATGGCTTCTGTTTCATTAGAAACACATGAAGAAACTATCTGCCAATGAGAAAACATTCTTCTTTCTTTGCAAAAAGCCTTCCATGCAAATAAACGTTTCTTTTTCTTTCTTTCTTTGTACACATATTAGACTGAGTCACATGATAAAAGAGATGCGAGGTAAAGGACAAAAGACCCCAAGTAATTCCTAGGGTATTTAATCCACATGCATGAAACACCCCCACTAAATACAGAGACTGGGGGAGGTGAAACACAGGAGAGACAGCTGTTGTTTCAGGCCGCCCAGCACCCTTCACCCCACCCAGGAACCCCGCTGGGGGCAGAACCAGAACTCAGACCCGGGTCTTTTGCCTCACGCCCTAAGGTCTGTTCATCAAAGCCCTCCCTATCGCGGGCCCCTGCCATGTTCACAAAGTCCCTCCCGACCCCCCCCACCCCCCGTTCACCGATTCAAACAACCATTTGAGACAAAAAGGCGGGAACCCTCGAACCCATTTCGCAGATGAGAAAAAGGAGAAGTGAGGGGAGTGTTCTGGAAGGCCACACGGCTAATGTGAAGTGGAATGGATCCAGGTTCCCAACTCTCAGTCTGCTTGTCAGGCAAAAAGCAAAATGCCCAAACCTCCAGTGCTTGACTCGCAATGAAATTGAGAGAGGAAAAAAATAACAAGTACACAAATTCTACACCTTCCTCTGAACTCTGTGGTCGCTTTCTCTCAGAAATATGTGGGGGAGGCAAAGAAAATTAATTACTCTTTTCTCATGTAAGGTCTGAATCATGCAGTTAGGGGTTCTGAAGTCACCCACACCTGCCACACGCTGCTTCTCTGCAAGAGGCATCAGCTGTCCCACGCAGATGGAGCCCTGAACATGACAACCGGAGAAGGTGAGGACCTGGCTCACGCCACAGTCAGTGTCGATGGCAGGTGTTAGAAACCACTTCTACGGAGATGTGAAACCGTATTTAAAAACGGGGGTGGGGGAGCCCCATTCCATGAGAACAAAATCTAAATGGCAGCATGGTGTGGTGAAAATAGGTCTGCTTTCGAAACTGAGCAGATGGGGCTCAGGAGCTCGGCTGCTTCCTCGCTGCGTGTTCTTGAGCTAAACTCACCTCCCGGCTTTAGTCCCCTCCTGTGTAAGGTAAACAGATGTGACTAGGTGAATTCTAGATCTCTCTCGACTCTAAAGACATTCTATAATTTTTATACAGAAGATCAGAAAGAAGAAGAATTGCAGCAGTGGGGAGAGAACAACAACAAAAAAAAACCCACAGACGTGCAGGCAGGAGGGGGAGAAGCACAGGGTGGTAGGTGGGAAGCTGGTCCACTGTGTCGTTTGGGGCATTCATAACCAACAGTGACCCTACTGCGTGTCGAACCCACTGCCCCTCCTGAACCAATAACCAATATGAAACCTAAGGCTGAAGAGAGAAGGTGGGAACTAAGTTTCAGCGAACATCAGCTATGGACCAGATTAGAAACATGAGTCTGTCTCAGCTCAGTAACTGCCACTGTTAATAGAATATCTCAAACTGGCACTTGTATGTTCCTTATTGTGTTTGGTCCAAAAAAAGGAAAGAAAAGAAAAAGAGACAGGCAGCGCTGATGCTTCTGCCTTCATTTTGCACATGTAAAATACATGGTCAAGGGCCTTAAAACAAGGCCACCAGGCTACTGAGTAGCACAGCTGGACTTGAACAAACATTATTTTACCAGCGCTCTTTCTAATATTCCTTGCTGTCTCTTTGCTACTTTCTTTACTCCTCACCTGTGGATATCAGAAGAATCCGTCAGCATAGACCTGGTAACTAACCTCTGGCCTACAGCACAGGTGTAGCACAGTGGTGAGCTATAAATTTGATTGTGATTAGTTTCAGGATAGAGTCTAATCGTGATAATGGTCATGGTGACTCTGACAACCAGGTCTGCGCAAACCAGCATCCTTCCTGGAAGGCGTTCTTGATGTACACGCTACCATGACTGATCCAGTCCACCACATCAGCATTTCAGTATCTGGACTACGACTTTCAAAGAATGTGATCCAGGCAACATAATTTGCTCATGCTAATGAACTCTTCCAGCTTTGAGACGTAGAATTATTTATCCAGGACGATACAGTGCAACAGGATACAGAAAGATATACTAATACTCTTCAGAGATTCTACTTAAGAATGAAAATTCATGATGAAATGATAAAAATTATCCAGTTACTTAAAGTTCAGAACAATTACTTATCCAAAGCTAGGAAAACTTACCAAAAATGAATTTCATTTTCTACGTTAGAATTCAACCATGTTTCAAGTTTTAGTGAAATTCAAAACAAAACAGGGAAATGTGACTGTGTCACATTAGTGGATGAGTGCATCTACTATATTTGGTTGTTCACAGCATCATCCACGTAAAGATGCCCAGAATACACACAGCGTAATAGCCCCTGGTGTGTCTGAGAATGGGTGAATGAATGTGCATGTTTTTACAACCACATTTCCAAAGTATACACGAAAAACAACGTGTTATTCTTCCGAATAACACTCAGGTTTAGACTATGTGTGTGTGAACGCACACGCAGGAAATGCAGGAAATGCAACGTATTTGGTGGCAGCGCTGGACAGGTGGAAAGGACAGGGCCAGGCAACGTGGGGCCACATGACACTGGAGTGGCTCTTTCATCTCCATGGTCCCTCGTCTGTGAAACTGAGACTGATACAAACCCCGAACAGATGCTGGGAGGAGTGAATGAGCCAACCACTCAACAGAAGGTGGTTACCAGTATATGACATGTACAGATCGATGAAAACGTTTCCCAACCATTTATGGCCTTTTCTCCTGCTTTTAAGGTTTCACAAATCTCTTCATGATCAATGCCACTACTGTTTCTGGATTTTCCTTTTTTCTTTTGCCATAGAAAGACTGATGTATGCTTATTAACTGGATTTCAAACCTCACTACTCAGGAAGGGGGCGACCTCCTTTGGTTCACGATTTCTTAATCATGGCAGAGATTTCTGAGAACAGGGGCTCATGGATCTACAACTAATGTACTAGTTCCATTTTTTAGACCGCAAGATTTATCAAAAGTTTAAAACATAGCTGTATTTTTTTTAAAAAGCACTTTAATTCCTTCTATTCCAAGACACATCTACACAATGATACATGTAAAATGTATCAGGACACACAATTGTCAGCCTGCATCACACAATCCTGGCACATGTCAGCCCATTTTCCTCACTCTGCATCTCACATACAATCTACACTTTGCAATGCTGGTTAATTACAATCCATCTGCTTTGAAGTATCTAAACTCCTGCAATTATCCAGTATTCCAGGGATTCATTAATCCATCCAGCAAATCATCATTTCTCTACTTATTTTACCACACAGGGAAGAAAAAGGAGAAACAAAAAAAAAAAAATGATATTGTGACTCCATATTTTTAGATATCTTGGTCAAAATCATAAGTTTCATCTGTATTTGTAAATTAATCCTTCCTTGTGAAAATAACTTCTTATCAATGTATCTGCAAAAACCATGGAATCAAAACATTTTTTAAAGTCTCACCTGAAAAATGCTTACAGTCCACCAATTACAATGAACTGGTGCTGCCCACAGGCTGCGTGAGCATCCGTGATCAACTCTGACGTGTGAGTGTAATCATAACCGCTAAGATACCCTCGGGCAAACTGAAAGGCTACATATTTTAAGTTCCTTTCCCCTTTCTGTGATACAAATCGCTGCCCAAAGGAAGAAAGGCTATTCCCAAACAGGACCAACCACATGAGAATTTTAACTGAAGAGAGGCAAACAGATCTACAAATAACCTGGTGAAAAACGACCACATCCCCGCACTGCCTCTGTCCGACATTTCCTGGATGCCTGTCTTATTTTAGGCGCTAAGAATGCAAAAGGAAGTAAACGCATTCCCTGACATGCACAAGTTCATGGACAGGAAAGCAAAAGCACAGCATCCATCCCATCAGCGCGGACGGATACATTGCAGGGTGCCAGTTCGGAAGAGCGGTTACAGCCTCAGATTTTGGAATCAAGACAAAGGTAGGTACAATGTCTTCATAAGGAAACTTATCACTTAACGTCTTGCCTCAATTTCCACATCTGTAAAACAGGGTAAGAGTTGCTACCTCACAAGACTGTGGCAACGACTAAAGTAGGCGTAGCGAAGTGCTCAGTAAATGCTTTGAGGATGCAACGGGAACACATCTCAGTAGGACCACAGAACTTCCTAGAGAAGCTGATGCTGGAATCGAGGCTTCAAGGCTCCAGAAGAAGCCTCTCTCCTTTCTCTCTCCCTCCTCCAGCACCCTCCCTCCCGCTGAGGCTCCCTTTCCATGGCCCTGTGCTCTGGCCTAGCCTTGGAGAGGCTGAGGTGTGTGGCACAGATTCGTTTGTGCTGGAATTGGAGTGCTAAGGTTTGCAAATGCTGCTGATGCCAGATACAGCGCATTACATAACAGATCATTGTTCTGTCATGTGTACATCGACCATGGCATTTAGCTAAAATATCAAAACCAATTATAGATTTGGTGAAGTAGCTACCCATCAGAGTAAAAATACCTTTGGGGAAATTTATATATATTTAAAAGCTGCCATCCCTACTTTCATAAAAATCACACAAGTAACAATTTGAAAATAGAAAGAGGGGAGGGGTAGAGGATGATACAGACTAGAAACTGAGGGATCACAAAGGCAAATGCTTACCAGACCTAGGAGGATAATGTTAGCAAGTCTGTTATAACGGGGGAGGGTATAACTGTGGCAAAACGACCACATTTGCCATTTAAGAAAAGCAGCCACTAATGTAATTAGCTTTAGCTGGCTTTTGCCATTAGGGAAAAGAGAGTTCAGTTGTTATCAGATTGTCTGATTTTTCAGAACAAGCCAGAAGTCCAATACTTATGCGACATTTCCTGAAATTTAAATGACAGCAACTAGGTCAAATCCGGTGTAAGACACAGAATACCTGAGGGCTGGGCTGTGGCCAGAGGCCACCGCTGCGAGCCCTGCCGTAACCGCTGGAGGAGAGAACCCTTCCTCTCCACAGGCTGCAGGGGACCCGGGATTTAAAAGCGGGCAGGCTGCAGAGAGCGGAGAGGAGTCTAGAGAAGCCAAGTAGAGGCAAGGTGGTTTGGGAACGGTGTGGGGGAGCCGAAAGAGACCAGCCTGGTAAGAAGAGAACCTTGAGAGAGTGGAAGCAGGAAGAAGAGCCAGACGGTGTGGCCTTAAAATCAGGCAGAAGAATCTGCTGGACTGGCAAAGCGGAATCACTATCAGGAGCTGCCTCAGTAGAAAAGCCACAATAAGCTCCCACAAAGACTGAGGGCCCAAAATACGGCGCCACGGCTGAAGAGAAACCATGCTTGAAGGAGGCAAAGTTCTCATGAGCACATCAACCTGAGGAGCCTCAGGCGAAGCAACCCATGTGGGAAATCACCAAGCTAACCTGGACAGCCCGTGAGCAGGTATGTCGCTGACTAAACGGACGACAACCTCGTGGGGGATGAGTATGTGATCGGGACAGCTGTCGGACTCACCGCCACCAATGCCATCACCCCTGAGCTCCCAGATCACTGACCCGGGGGGCAGAGGTTCTCACAGGCAGGATCCTGCCGGCAGAGAGACAGGCTGGGGCCACCAATCCAATGTGCAATGTTTCTTGAAAGTTCTGGGGGCCCTAAAATGTGCCTTAAAATTTTCCAGACGTAAGACTCAGGGATTTAATGGCCATAATTTAAGATGTCAAAATGCTGGAGCCATGACAGCATCCTAAAGACAGCCAGACCTCACAAATTGTACATATAATCAAATTCGAGAGGTCACAGCATCAGTCAGCCCACAGGGTGTGAGGCCCCACTGGAGGCCAGAAAGACAAAAACAGGAGCCCAAGTGGGGCAATTAAACTTCTCCCTAAGGGTGACGGGGTGCCCAAGAAAGACTTCAGGCAGAGTGTGTGGGCTGTGTCTTATGAAGAGCAAGCACTATCGGGGTCCAGGCTGAGAATCCCACCTACACCAATGCATCCCCTTTCCCGACATGGAAAGGGATGCGTCAGGGTGTAGGTGGGATTATGAAGACAAGCGTCACCACTCAGTAAGACCGATGGTTCCTCTGGTTACGTCTGGGAACCAGTGACAATGAACCACAGGGACCACACGCAGACCGACTGAGATGCAGGATGCAACCACTGGGAGGGAGGGGTAACGTAGCAGCACAATCATGAGACTCAGCAACCACAGACAGGGCAGGACAGCTTTGCAAAGAACGGAACACCTCTGATCTCCCCTCCACTGATAAAGAAAATGTGATCTCCTTAGGAGGTACTGAAAGTGATCCTTCCTTTCCTCGCCCTTTCCCCACTCATCACGAGTGGGTGGCTGCCCACAAAGACTGGTCCGGATGCCTGTGAGAGAGACCTGGAAACCCCCCGCCCCACACTCTACTCCAGACCTAAGAAAGTAGAGACCGCCTCTTAAAATGACGGCCCTAGTGCTTCTCAGCCCTGGAGTCTTCCTGGATCACAAGCTTTGGAGTGAATTAGGCCAAAAAGAAAAGGACGGTTGGACAATCCACCCGTATTCTTACTGGAAGCATAAAGGGAAAGGATCAGCAAAATAAACGCTACGATATACCAGCCTGTCTTCCTAACAGAACGTCCAGAAACATACACAAGTAAAAACGGAATACTCAAGGAGGTGTGAACCCCAAGTTTAAAAAAAAAAAAAAACTGACTCAGTGCCTGCCTGCGAGATTAGTGAACATGGAATTTGATGAATGAAGAGAATTTTAGGTACATCAGCCAAAACAAAATGATCTTATCGCTGGAACCATTTTTGGCGGACTAAACAAAACCAAGGGAAAAGGCCGCTATCACCGTATCTATTGAAGGCCATCTTTAAAAAAAAAAAAATTGTTTTCATTACTGAAATGGAGAAGAGGCATCTTACGTGCAGCAGCTCAGATACCCAGCCAATCGTAACGCTGAGATCTCTGGATAATTAAACAAACACAACAGGTCGGTTTTGTTTCTCTGAAAGCCCTGAGAAGGCATCCACACTCAGTGTCACTCTGGCAAGTCCGATTCACTGGAATAAAGCTGACCTCAGCTTTGGTGCTGCACAGGCAACAACCAGACTTTCTCCACAAACATGCAATATCTGTCTGTGCCTTCACAGTGGAAGGTGCCCCGCCTCTGGTTTCTGCTGTGACCGCATGATGTTTTAGCTCTGCTGAGACAAGTACCAAGACTGCTCCAAGTATTGATTAAAAACAAACAAACAAACAAAAAAAAAAATAAGCAGCCAAGGCCTCAGTGGCACAGGTACAATAACTGAGTACCTGGCCTAAAATACAAAATCACCCCCTGCTAATGACAGGTTTCTGAAATATCTACTCTGTGACCCATCAGTTCCTAAAAATCTAGCAACATGCCACACAGGAAACTGGGAGAGGCCATGCGTGACTTCCCCGAAACCTCACAAAAAGGCAGTATTTCTCTCTCTGTTTTCCAGGCGAGGCAAGTAAGGTGCAGAGAAACACAGTAATTTGCTCTGGGTCTGAGAGCATCAGTGGGCGGAGCAAGATTCTGAAAGCTCAACCTCCGAGGTCTTACTGGGGCTTTGGTGAAAAGGGTGCTGTAATAAAAAGCTGTTACAAAACGACTGACGGTTGTTCTCAGGGAACTAAAAACAAAGCTGACGTTCATTTTGCTGATGCTTCTCTCACTGTGTATATGATTCCACTTCCAGTCACAGTTGAAGCCCACCACTTAGTCTGATATTAAAAAAAATGTACAAAACTGAGAGTCACAGCAGGTAGAACTCTTTCCCGTACTGATGGCGTGGTGGTTTCAGAGGGCGGCTAGAGGCCAGGACTCCTGGGGCTTCAGTCCTGCTTGAGCAAGACGCTTAACACTGTGTGCTTCGTCTCCTGCTTGGCAAGTGAGGGCAGCTGCGAAGGATTCAAACGAGTTAAAGCAGCAAAGGACTGAGAACAGTGCCAGATGCATGCTAAGTGCTCAGGATGGGCCAGCAGCCATTGCCTTCGTGGACTGAGGTGGGTGATGGAGACTCAGAGACTCCAGCATATTTACTGAGCTTTAAGAAGGTTTGTCTAACTGAAGGCACAAATGAGCCAACACCCTTAATGTCCATGTGCTCACCATGATGAAGTGACACAGAAGCAGAAGTCCATGCCCTCGGGGAACCTCAACCCAGGCATCCGCTTATTAACCAACGAAGACAGATTAACGCTGTGACTCAACATCTCGAGAGAGCAGGGACTGACATGCTGCAGACGCAAGGGTGGCAGGAGGCAAGGGGAGCGGCCCCATGTGAGGGCAGAACTGCCCTGAAGGCCAGTCTGGAGGCAGCCCTTGAAGAGGCAGTTCAGGGAGGGGCAGGGACTGCGCTCCTAGTAACGGGACCCCAAGAAAGAGAGCAACACGGGTGAGCGTGGCCCGGCGGGGAAAGCAGGGGCTGGAGAGGCGGGTAAGCAGAATCACCTGAGTCTGTCTGAACGAAGCGGGGTCGCATGAGCACCGAGAGTCAGAGTCTGAGCCTCAGACATCATCACTGTGGATTTCTTCTGCCCAAGAGGGTGCCTGGACGGGCACACACGGCTGGGCTGGCGAAAGGACAGCAGGGCAGAAGGACCACTTGGGGGATAACAACAGATAGAGCAGGTGAGATCACTTCAGATTCGCAAGACCTTGAACACATGGAGCACATACCAACTCAGAGGGCGGCACGCACGCACTCACTCGGTCCCACCCTTCCTGGTGAATACTGCTGGGCATCCTGTCTGATCGATCTTGTCTGTCCAGCCATCCATCCATCCACCCTATTTTTTGTGGGGAGGCTGGTCAGGCTAATTTTTCCAGCCCGAGGGAAACAGTTCTGCGCAGTGATGGGGATTTAACTTAAGCCGCAGGGACTGACACCCAGCTCTGTGGGCGAATCCCCCCACCCTCTGCGCTTGAGTCTCACTTGTGCAAACTAGGAATTAGGCCCAGCTCACAAACACCAGAGTCCTCTTGAAAACAGGGGTGTGCCCGATTGTGTCAAGGGCCACAACCATGTCATGGTTTATAGGACACCATTAACCAGCTACTTGCGTCCTTGTGTCCTGTAGCTGAGTGAACTCCGATACGGCCATGCCTGAATTTTGTCAGCTCTGTACCCCTAGCCCTTTGTACACAGCCTAGCACACAGGAGGGATCCAGAGAAGGGCTGGTAAAATGATCTGACGTTTCCCTAAAATGTCATGCACTCTATGGCCCCACTGCTTCCCTGTGACGACTTTCCTCCCGCCCAGGGCCCTCTTCCCAGGAATGGCCAAGCAGCAGAGGGGCATCCCGGAGCCCACCGGCACTCAAGCTCTGCTCCAGTCCCCTGTGCCCAGCCCCCGCCATCAAGACCACTCACTAGGTGCTCATGACAGCGGATGCGGAATGCTTATCTGCTCAGCCACGCTGTGCCCGGACGTCTCATTGGTGGCTTTTTTCTGATAAAGCTGGGACGTGGAGTCCATTTCTAACCTTTTCAGTTCTAGTATCTGACTTCAAGGGCACCGGTCCTTGACTTTGTTCCCCGGAACTTACTCCTTGGAACAATTCCATTCCTTGCAACAGCTACTGTAGAAAAGCATGCATTGTTGAAACAACTTAATAAAAAGGCTATTTCTAAGTGGACGCAGAGCCCCTCTCACAGATAGATGTTTTGTTTGGAGCTGTGGTGTCCCACCTGTGTGCTGGTGCGCTCACAGAGCTCAGCCAGCTTTTACACATTATCTCCAAGGCCCGGGGGAAAGGGCACTCAGAGGTCTGACCTGCATATCAATGCAACAAATATGTGCTAACCACCTTCACCCAGAGATCCACCTGGGGCCCCCTTCCTTCCCCGGCTCCAACCACGGGATTTCATGGCACAGATGAGGAAGCCTTCTTGGAAAGAGGGGCACAGCTGAGCCAGGGCTTTATGACGCTCTGGTCTAGCCTCATTTGCCTGGTCTGTCTATGCACTGAAGTTCATAAGCAGGCCCTTAAGTCCTTCCGGATCTTCCTCATTCCAAGGGGGGGTCCTTCCTCCCCACGCTGCAGTCACCATTACGAGGCCTTTGAAAGCATCGAGCCCTTTCCACCAGTCCCAAACCCTTTCTTGATCTTTCCCTCAGGCCAGTTTTTGCAGGTGCTTTGAGCCACCACAACACCTGCATTTTAACACATAGGAGGTCACCTCTCCTTCCTTCCTGTTTGCCAGGAAGGCAGGCATAACCAGTTCTAGTACCCTATCGAGTGTTCTCTTTGTCCCTTGATTTGATTTGCTTTCAAGCCGGTGACGTGTGGCTGGGCCCTTTGATGCGGTCAGTGTATCACTCCAGTAAGACCTTCATCTTTAGGAGCAACGTACCATCTAAAACCAAGGAACATTCCGCAGGCTGAGAAACAGAACACGTGAGCTGCTAAGTCACCATGTCAGGAATCCAGTTATCTTGACGTTTCCCCTGGGGCTTGCCTCTGCCGAAACTAGAAATGAACCTCAGATTCCGGTATGTGTTGACATATCCCTCCAGCCAAAAAGGAAGGAAAGTGGTACGTAAATGGAAACATCACAGAACACTGGTAGGATGTGAATGTCAGGTTCTCCTCCTGAACCAACTCAGAGCTGAAAGCAGGACTGACACCAGAGAAAAAGTGCTGAAGCCAGAGAGCCCCCTGCTAGTCTGTCTTTCCAGTGGATTAATTCCAGGGCAAACAACCACATAAGGCCCAGGCCAGTTTCCTGTTCACCTGCCCCTTGTCTTCACCCCCACATGGCTGTGCCCCAGGGCTAACCATCCTCGCTAAGGAAAGGTCTGCGGAAAGCCACCTCCTACCACTGCCCCCAGCAAAGGAAAGACGGAAGGTTTAGGATGGCAACACCCAGCTTTAAAAATGCATATTATCTTCCTATCTCCCACAGGGTCCCGGCGAGAACGGAGACGGAGACGATGAGGGAGCAGAGGAGGTGAAGAGGGGTGAGGCACGTGTGACAAATGAATGGAAGAGCGTGGGGTAAACAAGTAAATGGTGTGAATATATGAAGACATTTCATTCACACCCTGAAAAAACATCCAAAGCCCCCAAAGACTGAGCAGGAGGAAAGAGTCACTCCCACTCACATTTCCCGATGTGAATGAATTCATTAGATGTCAAGCCACCATGGGTTCCATCCAGTTCTCCGAACTATGGAAAAGCTGGGTTACTCACAGGCTTCCTAGAACTCTGCCTGTTACATCCCACCACCGAGAGGGGACACGGAAGGAAGGTAACGGGCACGTGTTCCACGTAACCGCAGCCACTGTCGATGCTGGTTTATTCACTCTGACGGACCAGATCGTCCTCCAGCCCCAAGTGAGGCTCCCCTTCCCTCACATGCTTTCCCCAAAGCTGCTGAGAAGAACCAAACTAAAAATCTCAGTTTTATCTCCCATCTGCGCACTCCTTGCCCGTCCCCACTTTCAGATGCTATTAAAAATCCACAAGAAGCAGACAATAGGGGGGAAAAAGAAGGGCAAAACAAGAGGCTGGATCACGCACGCACGCATTCGTACATTTCACATGGACGGAGGACCAGAATAGGCCGGTCTCCGGGGCTACAATGGGGAAGAGGACTCCCTGTGGGTCCATAGGGAGCTTACAGGCCATCTGGACAGGTGGGTGATCAGACAGGTAGTTAAGAAACGGTGACTGGCTTTGGACTGGAAGCATGACATAAACACTAATGGAGCAACCACCTCTCAGCCCCCCATCCCAGGGACGGATTTACAGAGCAGGGGTCCTGTGAGCTGGGTTTTACGGAAGAGCTGAAGGTGAATGGGAAGCCAGGAACAGGAGGGAAGTGGCTTACCGCTCCAGGCTCTAAGCCACAAACAGCCGTGAAACTTTCCCGAAGTCAATTACTGCAGACCTCTGTTCCTGATCCAGATGCTTCTCCAGCCACAACTGTCTCGTGTCCCCAGTGCGCACAAGCACACCCACACAAACGCAATGGCACAGATGGAGGATTTCTGACATCCCAACATGGAAACATCAGAGGATGCGGTGGGGGGAGCAAGCTCTAAGCTTGGAGCTTTAAGACCTCACTTCAAATAATGCTAGTGGTTTTACTGTGTGACTCTGGGCATGTCACATAACCTCTCTGGTTTCAGTGCAGAGACGAGACTATCACACGAGACTCTATGGGATTAAAGGAGAGGACGTATACAAAAATGGCTTTTAACTCTAATGGACTGCTGCTTCCATTAGCAATCATGCACCTTTATGCAGTCAGCAGCTCAGTCTGGAATCATGTTGCTTAAAATACTTGGCAAGTACATGAAAGTGAGACAAATCAGACCTAACTGGTAGCCCTGCACAGTGACTGACAGTGACTCCAGAACAATATTCTCATCCCTTGCTTTTTCAGTGTGTGCTCCCCACACCGCACACGAATACCCGGGGAGCTTATTAAAGACCGGACGCTGATTGGTACATCTAGAGGGGAGACTCAGACTCAGCATTTCTCAGCAGCTCCCAGAGATATTGATGCTATTGGTCTCCAGACCCTGTGGTCAACAGCAAGAAACTGAGGGGTTCACCAAGCCCTTTTCAAATCAGCGAGCGGCTGTCCTGCGGGGTAAGAACAAATTCAGCCACCCAGTGAGGCAGCACTTTCATTTCTGGCTCTTCCGTAAACCCCGACATCCACCCCATGCCCCAGCAAACCATCATTTCCTCAGACCAAAAGGCCTCATGACATATTAAATCATCCTTCAGTCACAGAGTGGCGACAAGACATTTTCGGGTCCCATCCACCTTAGAATGAAAGCACAAGGTCCAATTCTGACAACAAAAGGGGAAGTCCTAGGGACCCCACCCCCAGCACAATCAGCCAGAGCTGGGGCAGAATTCAAAAAACCGGCTGTGCGTTTCGTAACCGCAAGGATCTCCACCTGACCACCACAGACCTCGGGGACACTTTCCTTGGATTGTTCGGGTAAACGATCGTGTAACCCACAGTGTGGTAAGTGCTCATGTCCCCCCTTGTCTGGCACAAGGCTAGGGCTCCAGTATCAGTGCAGTAAGTGAAGGGGAAATACATCAGCAGTCACTGATATTTACTGAATGCGTGACCTGTGCGTTACAATGGCCTAGGTGCTAAGAAAGCCGTGATGGGTGGGACAAAGCTACGCCCAGCCCACCTCGGCCCTGGTGCTGCTCCACTAAGGCTTCGCATCGTCACCTCAGTTCTCAACTCTCACAACCACCATGTGAGTCGGTATTCACATCACATGCTGCAGATGAGGAAACGGGGACTCCAGGGGCAAGTAAGAACACGCTGGCGGCCACCGTCAGCAGGTTTTCTCTCCGTCGGCCCCCGTGGGTTTTTCCACCCAGAACCCAAACACACTGCCGTCTGCCCACTGAGTTCTGTAACTTGGAACCCGTCCTCACTCACCCCTGATGTGCATGGGGCTCACAGGAAGCGTGAGGTGGCGGGCCCTGAGTGTTAAGAAATGAAGCCCGAGGGGCAGCATGTCTCCCCTGGGGTGCCCCGAGTCTCCCGGGCCCCCACGGAGCCCTGCCTCCTCGAACCACCCTGGCCCCTTGTCGCACACAGAGAAACGGGGTGAGGACGGTATGAGAGGAGCTGGCTAGTGGGTTTGGGTGTGGATCACAAATCCGCCACGTCTCAGCTGTTTGGGGACTTTGACTCTCTCTGCACCTCTCCCCTGTGAACCGCCATAGCACCTTCGTGAGGCTACTGGAAAGAAGACATGAAACAAACTATATTTAGAATGTGTTTAACGCGTTCAAAGTGTCCAATGCACTGTGGACTTCCCAGGAAGCTAAGCTCCCCGCCCCCCCGCCCCCCCAGGGCCGCTGCTTTGCTGGTGACGTGGGACAAGCACCGAGAGTCACGAGGCCTTCCCTTGGCTGACGAGAACAGAGTGACTTGAACACGAGTCAAGGCAGCGGAAGGCCAACTCCAGCAGCCATTTAAAGTCCAAGTCCAATTACTGAGGCAAATTACAAGTGAGCCTTCCGTTTCACTTGGAAAAGGAACAGAAGCCATTAAAAAGATGATCTGCCTTCTTAAAATTAGCGTATCTGGAAGTCCAAAAGATGAACAAAGCCAGTTTACAGGAACGTGGACAGGGCCTAGCATGTAGCAATGAGAGCAATGTTAAAAATGTCCTAATTTCCCCCCCAGATGGATTTAAAGTCCTGGAGGTAACTCATTTTGGGGGGGGGGGAGCGGAGACTGCACCACGATGATTCCCCAGGAACCAGTGTGGTCCTCACTCAGACACAGCTGGGTTCTCCAAGTGCTGGCTCTCACTGGCAGTGGGACCCAGGGAAAGCTACGTAACTGCCAACCCCCACCCCAGCCTCGCTCTCCTCAATCATAGAACAGCCCCGACAATACCTGTCTGGCAGTTACTGTGAGGTTTAGACGAGACAATGTACACAAAACATCTGGCAAAAAGCAAGCACACCAGGAACGCAGCTGTTAATTACACAGGCCCGGTCGGCGGAAAGCCCCAGCCGGAGAGCAGAGAGGCTTTTGTCATAAACTGGCTGATGTGCGTGAGGTGGGCTTGGCGCTGGGGTATAATTTGTGTTGCCATTGGTTTCAGAAAGGTTCCTAAAAATACCATGAAGCTGTGGCACAGGAGATTTTTTAAAATCAGTCCTTCACTAGGTTTCACAGGGATTTGAGAAGCTGGGCGGTATGAAATAGAAAAAAAATTTTTTTTTACTGTCCCATCTTTGCCTCCCAAAGGCCGCCTTTTAGTTCCCCAAATACCACCAATCACAGGAACTGCTGGATGCTCCTGTAAGGAGCCCAAGGGCCCCCAAGCTCCCCGTGGAAACCCCGCCCAGTGGTTTCGTGGCGCGGGTCTGCCTTTACTCCCCCCAGCTAACCTTGGAAGGACCTCAGACCTGTCACGGCCCGACCCTGCCTTTCTCCATGAGGTCTTGATCGGGCACTGCCTTCGCAAAGGACAAGACGTCCCCCACTCTGAGCATGGCCCTTCTCAGTAAGCAGAGCTCTAGCTGATTAAACAGCAGAGAGAGCTGGTGTTTGCATGCAGATGCTGCTCTGCAGGGAAAACAGGTGTCACGGTTTATGAGTCACCCTTCCTCGTGAAAACCCCAGCTACTCAGTAGCAGCCAGGCTCCCTCCTGGGCAAAGGGCGAGCAGGGGACCCTGCCATAGTTCAGCGAGCCCACCGCACTGCCCCCTTCTCTCCTAAGCCCATGTTGTCACCCGCCGAGCAGCAGCCGGAGGCTCCTCACTCCCTCCCCGTCCTTGCGCCAGCCATCCTCACATCCTGCACCTGGGACAGACCGGTGCTCTGCACCGCAGAGTTTAGTTCTGCTGCTTTCTTTTTAGCCCTTTCCTTGCAGTCACTTATGTGTCTCTTCAGAGAATGAGGGTGACTGCACAAAAAGTTTAAAAAAGAAACAAAAGCCAGGCTAGTGCCCAGAGCAGGGACACCTGCTCCCACACGTGTCCCACGGGTCCCTCCGCTTCAGGCCCTGCCCAGTGGTCCTGCTTGGCCTCCACAGTCTGGTTGCTTTCAGGGTTGAGTGACGTGGTTCAGGGAGGGTGAGAGGGACAAGGTGCACATCTATCACTCAGAAGGGTGAAAACAAAGATCCCACACTCCTGAAATCTCATCAAGGCGTCGGCAGGAGGGTGACTGGTGGGGGGCAGGAGCGTCGTGCTGGAGTCTGTGGTTTGGGAAACTGCAGTAATGGTGCAGAGAGCACCAATCTAGTCCAGTCATAGTTACCACTTGTTCAGCATCAACTCTGTGCCAGGCGCAGTACCGGACTTCTTCATAGATACAATCCTTTGAAATCTACAATCTAATTACTTAAGGAAGACCGTCACTATCCTTTACGGAGAACTTGCCCAGGGGGCAGAGCTGGGATGCAGACCAGCCTGAACCACCAGCTCAGGCTCCTGACTGCCAGGCTGTCATCTACGGAAACGCAGCAGGGCCACCTCTCGCCAGAGCGAAGCCTGAACGAGGCCCCGGAGTCCCACTGCTCCCCACCCCCTCACCGAGGGGCTTAAGCAAGGTGAATCCAGGATCAGAGTTCACTGCTGTTGGAGGTGGGGAAACAGGAAAGGCATGCGCCAGACCACAACACCTGTTCCCAGACAAGCCCAGGGCCTGAAGAAAGGCACATGCTCAAGACCTACCTGCCTCGACTGATTTCCCACCCACGCATTTTTAGACCAGCCCACTGCGGCTGACTCAGGTGGGCAAAGTAAAACAAGTGGCACTCTTGTAGTTCACCTGGCCAGAGATGGCCCATCTGGTTCCAGTCCCAATTTTCTGTGGGAGTCTGAGCAAGTCATTTCCCTTCTTTGGGCCACCAAGTGCCCATTGCTTTAAAAAATGCTGGGGGTGAAATGGGATGGCCTCCAAGGAATTATTCTGCTCTGAATTCTTGGATCCTAGGATTCTAAATAAATGACAAAGATGATGATTATGGCTATTGTTCAATCAACCCAATGCCTTAGCCCAAGGATCTGGAAACAGAGAGGATAGGGAACAGGTAAGAGCAGCTGAACCCATGGGGGTGTCCTCATTACGAGGGAGCTAATATACATCTTTCCAACATGACACAGCGGAGATGAAGACCCAAGATAACACACAGGGAGAACAAGTCCTCATTTTCAGGGGCTAAGCATGGTTTTCGTCCCCACAGGGCAGTCATGGGTTAAATATTTCTTGAGTCCCTCCGACCAGCCTTCGTCACCCCAGCTGCCCTTCCCAGGCCAGGCCACCAATAGCTCTGGCCGGGTCATTATTGACAGTCTGCACACAACTGATGCCCTGCACTGACGCTGCTCTCTGCCACCCACTCTCCACACTCACGCACAGTGGCCCTTCTCAAATGCAAGCCAGAGCAGGAGACCCCCCGCTGCAAGCCCGAAGGCTTCCTGGGGCTCTCCGGACCACGCCCTGCTGTCCTTCCAGCTCCCTTATCATCCCCTGCCCCCCACAGTCACACCCCGACTCGAACAAACAGGGTTTCTCAGACCTGGTGGGCTCTCTCCCACCTCTAGCCGTGAGGTCCCAGCTGAGGCATCACTTCCTCTGGGATCCCTCCTTTGACCCAGTGGACTAGGTGGGTCCCCTACCCTGCACTCTCAGGACCCCAGCGACGCCCCTCTTCCCAGCCTGTGCTGTAAATTCCTGTTTACTTGTCTGTCTCCCCCACCAGACTGCAGGTGTTAGGCAGGCAGAAACCACAGCTGCCTTGTACTCAGTTACATCCCAGTACCCAGCAGAGGGCTTGGCACCGAGCACAAACTGTAGAAACAAGCAAACAAACAAGCAAACAAACAGGCAAAAATCTCTGTTGGAACAGACACAAATGGCTTCATAACTGAGGGGACTGTGGAAAGTGGGGACAGAGGGCAAGCTACAAGAAGATTAAAAGAAGAGGCTAAAAACGGGGAGGGGGTGGGCAAGTAGCCCAACAGAGTACGAGCCTCTGCACGTCCGCCCAGCGGCTGGGTGAGAACGTGAGCGGCCGCAGGGCAACAGCAGGGGCTGTGGACTGTCCAAGGGCAAGCTGTGCATGGAGCCCGGGCCCCTGAAAAAAACGGTTGGTTTTCTTTGCAGCTTTTGGGAGGTGCCAGCAACGAGGACGTGCTTTAGTGCTGCTCGTATGCATGGGGGACCGATGACATACGGGTAGGTCACAAAGGCACCCAGCAACACTGGACACTGGACGCAGACTACGTGTGGCACTTCAATAGCGGGGGAAAATGCAGAATGTTTATAATTTAAAGAGGCAGCGGTCAAGAAGATGGAAACGTTGCAGAAACTTTCTACAGGGAGTTCAGCAGCAGAAGCAACAGAAGCAACAACGCAGGCAGCTCAGAGGAGAGCAACCCCCATTAAGAACATTTAAAATCATTACATTTCAAAATCAGAAATACCGTGCTCCGGAACAACAAGCAGCAGAGGTGGACTAGGTAGACACGCTTTCTCGGGCAAATCTCCGCCAGCGATACAGAAAACCACGGGAGAGGGCGGGTTGTGAGATCAGCCACATATGCAGGAGATGGCGGTTAATTAAAAGAGGAGTCAGGCGGTTCCTTGAAAAACAGTTTAGCCAAAACAAAGAAGGAAAAACAAACAAGCTCTAACACATACAGTTTCTTGGCCAAAGAAGAAAAAGAGAGAAAAGTTCACACACACACAAACAGTACAAAAGAGCTGCAAGTTCCCAGAATTTCCCAGGGATCGGGCCTGAAACAGGCGAACAACAGATGTGGCTTTCAGCCTTAATGAAATACGCGAGTTTAAAATCAAACCGAGTCGGAAATCTACACAAATGCAGCCCGTCATAGGTTTCTCCTTTTAGGGAAAGGATAACGCTTTTGTAGTACCCTGGCTTTCTCGGTTTTAGGAGGTAAAACCCTGCCTTTTGGAACTGGCCCAACCCCACTGCAGAAGCTCTGTCTGAGCAGTTTAACATCCTTCCACCCAGCCCCTCCCCGAGAGTTCCGGACTGAACACGTCTGGGGTGTGGCCTGGGAGTGTTAATTATCCCAGCACGACTCTGAAGTGCAGGTGAAGTAGAGAACCCCAGTCACAGCAGTTCTCAGACTAGTATTGCCAGTTCTCAGTTTCTGGAACAGATAATGAAGTTGGAGGAGCTCAAACTCGACTGCACTAGCAGAAAGCCTATCACTTCTAAAAAGAAAACATCTTGCCCTGCTGAAGTTATCCGCGGTCTGAACAGGACCATTAGACAGGGAAGAGGAGACACCATCCGATCCTCCGCCTTCTGTCGGTCCAGGTTTCAGCAGGAGAGCATCTGTCGGAGAGATGACTCATCTCTAAGGGGCTCCTGCACTGATGGACTCAGGCGGCCCTCCCTCCTTCCCATCCTGGGTCTGGAAAGTATGCAGTGTTATTGCTAAATCAAAACCCTCCCTGATGGGGCTTCGTAGCAGAGAAATTCATTCCTTATGATGCAGTCAAGGAGATGATGCCAAGAAGCCCATTAGTTCAGGAGTGTATCTCGAACCAGCATAAACACAGGGCATGACACGGAATAGTACCTTACATTTCCCGCAGACCATCCTAATGGTGAGTGCTCGCACAATGAAGCAGGCTACCTCTCTCCACCTCCTAACTGCGGGATGACAGGTACCAATGTCTACTCTGGAGAAAACCTCACTCTCTCATATGTACACAGGACATGCAGCACCCGTCAGTCCACCCACAAACAAAACAGCGTGTCCTGTGGATGGAAATGCCGGGGGGACTCCACTGCACAAAATTGCTGCTCCTTCCCCGTTATCTGGTAGCATTTTATACACATTTCCATTATGCAACAGCAGTGAATACAAACTGCGGTCTGGAGGGATGAGCTAAGAAGGCAAGGACTTCAACTACTGTGTCCACTGCTGTAGCCTGAGCTTCCACCACAGTGCCAAGCCTAGGGCTGGCATCCAGTGCGAGGCTGCTGAATAATGAAAAAGCATCTGCTACCCTGGATGGTCACTGCTACTGACGGGAGGCCCTGTGGGGCCGGAGCACGGGCACAGCAGTGTTTTTTCTGCTCTGTTTCTTTATTTGATTAAGTCTGCGGTACACATTACTACGGAAAAAATGCATCGTCTTTCCACTCCAGCGTCCAGAGATACCCAAGGCTGCACTTCCAGCACATCACTTACATTTTCTCTTTATAGGAACATAAAACAGATGATCCTTCCTGTGACTTTATAACCTGCTGTTTTTCACCTAATACGCCCTGACCGCCCTTCCACATCGACAGACATGCAGGTGCATTGTTGACCATGGCATCCCATTCCCTGAGGTCACTAACGTTGGCCTGTAAGGATGCCACGTTTTTGCAATTTTAAGCGAAGCCCATGGAGAGGGCTGAACCGCTGTGCCAGTGACGTGAGGGGAAGGCCGTGCCTCCCTGAAGGCAGAGGTTTCCCCACACCGACAGTCCAGAGCCTCCTGCCTGGTAAGTCCATACCGGCCATCTCCGTGCTCTGGGAGCTGACACTCCAGCAGGAAGAAAGGCCTGTGAGTAGGTAACCTGGCCGCGGCTGCGACCCAGCACTGTGTGTAGCAGGTGCACGAACGCACAGACCAGTGTGCACGCATCTGCACACGATTTGGAAAACCACGTGCACCTGTTCCCCTTAACCAGCTCAAAGGCACCGCACCAACCTTACATAAGACAACGCTCTGAAGATTAAATAACATAATAGAAATCAGGCCGAGCTGCTGAAAAATATATTTTAGACAGGGTACGGTGGGGGGTGTGCTGATATTGCGTGTTGAGGGTGCGGGGGGCTCACTTCCCAAAATATGGAGTGTTTGCCACTGGGAACAGCTATCCACAGCTGAGAGATGAGAGAGAAATGCTAAAAATGAACAGGCAAAAATCCCAAACAAATAAAAATGCTGGCTTTCAAACCAGCACCGCCAGCTGTCCTGCAGGGAGACAGGAAGAGGAGACCCAGACAGCAGGCCTCTGATGGGTGCTGAAAGGAACAGCCGAGTTCTTTATCCAGATCAGCCGCCACCTGCCGGGCGAATGAGAGTCACGGCCACAGGAAAACCAGAGGTGGCAGCCAAGCCCTGGGGACAGACACAAACTGGGGTGCGGGGTGTGGGGGGTAAGGTGTCACTAACTTCATTAAGCAAATGGCTCTCTGGAGAACACTGGTTTGAGGATCTGAGACCAAGACAAGCTGAGTCACAGAGGGCATGTGTCACTGTACCTTTATCTTCTGGGGCAGCCACATCAAAAGGGAGAAAACTATGAAGAAATAAGAAGCCAGAAGACAAGTGCAAGAATGTTCCCTGAGGCCAGAGACCACGGCTTCCTCATCCCTGTTGCATCCACAACACTGAGTGACCTCGTATGCACCCAAAGGACTTTTACTGAACTGAAGTGAAAGGATTGCAAGACATTTAAGCCAGCAAGGAAAAAAAGGAAGAGCACTGGGGTTAAAAACAAAATAATCCATAAATAATGCAGAAGACCCCAATACCACCCAATACGCTGGGGTGCAGGTGGCCTGCGTGGCGTTAGAGACAGGAGCTGTAGGTCTGAGTCCCGGCTTTGGCCATTACTAGCAGAGTGACCGGGCCCGGTTCTTCATCCACAAAGTGAAATTCACAATACGCCCGGCTCCTGGGATGGCATTAAGGCTGAGGTTCTCCAACTGTGCTCCAGCCCCACAAACTGAAAGTGTCTGATTAAATACTAGGTGTCTGCTACGTATCATACCCTGAGAACTGGGCCTCTCAACCTCAGCAATATCGACATTCTGAGTTGGATATTTCTTCGTTGCGGGGGTGTCCTGTGAATTGTAGGATGTTTAGCAACATCTCTGGCTTCTTCCAAGTTGCTGACAACCGAAGACATCTCCAGAGAAGCAACCAAGATGTCCTTCAGCAGATGTGTAAACAAACTGTGGTGTGTCTGGACAATTCAATGATTAAAAGAAATGAGCTATCAAGCCAGAAGAGACAGGGAGGAACCTTCAACGCACACTGCTAAGTAAAGGAAGTCAATCTGAAAAGGCTACACACTGTATGAATCAAACTATATGATATCCCAGACAAGGGAAAACCATGGAAACAGCTGAAAGCTCAGAGGTTTCCAGGGCCTTCAGAGGAGAGGAGGGACGACTCAGAGGAGCACGGAGGAGTTCCAGGGCAGCGAAACCGTTCTGTATGACCCAGTAATAGTGGGTACATGTCAGACCTCTGTCAAAACCCACCTAATGTTCAACACAACAATAAAAAACACTAATGTAAACTCCAGGCTTCAGTTAATGATGACGCATTCATTGAAATAACGGACTTCACCAGGAGTTGTTTCACTGGCCCCCACAACACCCTAAGAACGGTACCCTCAGGATCATCACCAAGAACGTCACACCCACTGGCCCCCCTGCAGCTATTTCAAGGCCCTTTATTAGCCGTCTGGGTTCCTCTTACTCACAGAGTCTGCTTACTCATATGCATCACTTCTCCCCAGACAACACTGCTTCCGTGTCCTTTGCTTACAGTCTGAACATCATCAGGGGGAGCCACGCTCGTCCCGATGGAGCAGGACCCTTGGGTCCGAAAGACTTGAGTCCGAGTTCCATTCAGCCACCATGACTGACCGTGGGATCTTCAGCAAGGAGGTCAACAATTAGTTAAGCCTTAGGTTTCTCGCCCGAAGACCAGCCATGATAACAGCAACCTTATGGGGCTCTTGGAGGATTCAGGAGACTTCGGCAGAGAAGGGCCTCGGTAGTGCAGGGAGTTTAGCAAAGAGCAAGCACTTGCTACGCGTCAGCCTTTATTTCAAGTACCATTATTTAACAAGTCGCTGTCAATGCACATCACGCTGACCCCCTTCCACCAGTCATTTGGATAATGGCTTCTTTTTTAATGTCCCTCTCCCCACGTTGACGATCCCTTTAGCCTTTGATAAATGTACTTTTTTTAAAACCGCAAAATCAATTCAGAAGCAAAGACAAAACCTTATCCACTGTCATTAGCACAAAGCCCCTGAGGATTCACATGATCAATTGGTCAAAGGTCTGAGCAGAGCTGGTCCTTCATCTCCTCGTAAACTTTTAACAAGAGACCAAGAGACAGAGGCCAATAACCCTGGTGCCCAAGAAGGAACAAAGCCAGCTCTTTACTAAGATAAAGGGATGGAGCTGGAAAGCTATTTCATACCCATGTACAGGGTGCACTTGAAGTGAATTCCACGCACCACGTAAATCCCTCAGCACTCCTAATGCACCAGCCACGTAACTTAACATTTATTTATAGTCTCCAACTCTACGGTGCTTTTTCTCTTCCAATTAAAAATTTAAGTCTTTCAGGGCGGAGACCAGAGAGCCAAGCAAAGCTAAAACCATGTAGTTCACTAGAGCCAGCTGCCCTGGATGCTCAGTGGCGTCGCCGAGCCACCCTCACCAAGAGCACCACCCTCGCTCCACCAGGTCACCTAGCTGTTTTCCTCGTAGCAGCCATCACTACGCAAGCATTGGCTCCCTTTGTCTGTCTCCTCCTAAAACGTACTCTGAGGATTCAGGGGTTTCGTCTGTATTTTCCCACCGCTGTAGTCCTCAGCACCAAGAACAATTACTGACATAGTAAGTGCTCAATTTAACGCATCTTGAATAAATGAACATAGATAATGAGTGTTCAGTCATACCTTTAACTAACATAAGGTCACCAATTTTTATTGGATCCTGTGGCAAAAAATAAAGAAGGTCCAAAGTGGCGGCAGCTGACTCATGGCAGGTACACACGACAGCAGTGAGCTGAAGGTTTAGGTCTAAGCCACACCAAACAGACCAGGAATGCCTGTCTGCTTGTTTCCGGTGGTTCAAAGGGGTCTAGCAGTCCCGAGCAAACTGGTAAATCTTATCTGTTGCCTGCCTCTGAATTTTCTCTTTCTGTTTCTCCCCAATACCCAACACCCAATGTCCTCTCTATGGGACAGACACATGCGCGGTCCGCAGAAGGAACGCCTGCGCCAGTGTGGTTGGCAGGGCAACAACATGGGTGTCATAATTTATAGTTTTAATTTGAACATTTCACATAAAATGTCATACAGTGTGCTTGAGCATGATATTGTCATGTTCCAGAATTACATGCTTATGATTCTGTAATAAAAAAAGGGGGCGTTGTTTGTGCCGGGCCTTGTATACGCACACACGTGCAGTGCTCCACAGTGGGTCCCCTCCGCCTCCCATCTCATCTCCCGAGGGCTCGCGAGGCAGGAGGAGCAGGAGGGACATCCCCGTCCCCCAAGGCCCACGCTCTCATCTGCCAATGAGGCTCAGGGAGATAAAAATGCTACATCAAGGTCACAAAGGAGTAAGCAGTGATGCTGAACCTGAAACCCAGTATTCCTGGCTCCAAAATGCTCACTCCTACTGTAGTGCACTGTCTTTCCAAATGCATAAAGTGGATTTTTTAAAAAAACTTTCATATTAAAAAATACTCAAGAGAAATAATATTAGCACAACTTCAGTGAGCAGCTTCTTCCCTCAAAAGTTGTCTCCATTTCCTGACACAGAATTAATGTAGGAAGTGTTGGCATTTTAAATCCTCAAGTTAATTTGCTCTTAGCAATACATCTTGAATTTGTAATGGTATTGTAAGTTTCTTTAATTAGTACAGAAATATTTTAAACGTATCTAACTATCCATCTTAATAAGTTTTATAAGTCACAGCCTTAAAATTCTCCTCCAAACTTTAAAGATATTCTACGAGCTAAGATTTTCACAATTCCCCAATTTAAAGTACATGATAGCAGAGAGTTTTCTACAACTAGATTATAAATATAGACTCTCAACTCCAAACTCAAACTCGGAACCTAACTGAAGCCCATGTAACAATCAGTCTGAATAAGGCCCAAGGGACACGGTGAGCTGCCCAACAAATGAAATGTTGAGTCACACGGGCTAAAACCAAGCTGTGTAGTGACAATTCTCCACGTGCGTCTACATACAAAAATAACTGAAATTCTTTGGAATAAGATACAAATGTTCTTTTAAAAATTAGTGTGGGATGTTAAGCAAAAAATTCAGTAAGTGCAAGATCCTCCGATAAAACAGCACAATGTAGCCAGGCTTATTTAAGTTACCATCCGGGAAGAAAGAGAGGAAGGAAACCCCAAATACAGAGAGATCAGAAATCATTTTTAGGTCTTTTCAAAAGCAGATTTAGTTTTTCAAACACGTATTGCTTGACAGATGAGGAAAACAACTTCAATTCCCCCAGGACATCACTAACAAGGAGTGGAAGGGCGGAATGAGGGAAAGGCGTCTGCAGCCATCAGAGCCGAAGGAAAGGAGCCGTTCAGCTCCCCAAATTCCCACAGGCAACCGCAGCCTGTGCGCAGAGAATTCAGAGGTCAAGGTGGAGCAAGGTAGCCTTGGCTTTTTGGTTCTTCTCCGGTCGGCGAAGTGCGCCAGGGCCCCTGCCCTGCAGCAGGGTGAGGGCGCTAATACCTACCCACTCTTGGAGGAGCATCAGTGAGGGGACAAGCAGAGGGCTGGGCCAACGTAAAGGAACACGTCGCTAATAAAGCACAGGTGTGTGGGCAACGCTGCTGGGGATGAGGTGAGACAAGAAGTCAGGTATAGGGAGCGACAGGGGCTTAGGTAGGAGGGTGTGGCTGTCACCGTGCAAGCACCGAGGAGCCACCAGAGGCTCTACAGAGAGGGTGGCCCAGTCAGGAAGGCTTACGCGGGGGCCGCATGGAAATTCCTGATACCTCATTCGTGAATGGGGGGAAGCGGGGAACTCAAAGTAAATGCAGTCTGGCTCCAAAGAAAACAACTAAAAACAGATTCTGGTCCCTTCCAAACTGGACTTTTGTCACTAGTGACTCACCAGCTGTGCTGCCCCACGAACTCCAGGCCTTGTCCACAAACACGGAAGAGGGGACCAAGCCAGCTTCCTAGGTTTAGCTGAAAACCTCAAAGGCAGGACTCCACACGGGCCTTCCGACGGGCGTTTAAGATGTTAACACTAGGGCAATCCCAATAACAACAGACAACAATGAAGCAAAAGCTCTTTTCTAAATGGTAATACCCCAACTGTCTAGTTGCTATAGCAGAATGGTCCGCGTTCTGCTACTTACTAATAATAAACCCAGCGCACACTCCCTACAATTTCTTTGCCTCAGATTCCTCTTCTGCAAAGTGAGGATAATAATATCTGCCATAGTGGAGTTTTGAGGAGGAAAATATGGGCGTGGTAAGTAACAGAATGAATATGAAGAGATTTCACAAACTCTCTACATATGAAGGAAATAACTTATTACGGGCTCAGCTGATTGTATCAGAGCGCAGAAATTTACTGACGGAGGAAGCAGACTCAACGCACTAAATAAAATTAAAGCGACTGCATTAATTAAACAAGACAGATTTGCCCGCACAGAACCACCACTTCTTTTTAATAGCGTAAAACCATCTCTCAGCCTCTCCTTGACCCCAGGAGCCATCAAGCAAATACTGGGACAGATGGGGGTGAACAGTGCAAGCTTCGTGGTGATGGATGTGTCATGAAGTGAATTAAACCGCAAAGGCAATTAAGTCATAGAAGTAGTAGTGGCGATGGAACGAGCCAGACGGTTCAGAGAACCTTCTTCGGAAGATTTCATTAGCTCAACCACAAAGTCCTGCTGAAAAGCACACCAGCAATCTAGTTTAAAAAATGGGTCGCTTTATTTATAGATTCCATCACCAAATCATGTATTCCTTAGTTAAAGAAAAAAGTCTCTGACAACTTTCTTGAACGAGCAAGTGAAACAGGGGCTGCTTCGTGCCCGTGAAAGGAAATAAAATAATGGTTTAAATGCTGCCCACACTCAACAGAAAATGTTCCTAATGGGCTGGGCGCAGGCTCTGCCCCAGTTCCCCATACATCCGAGCTTTGCCGTAAGCAAACGAGCCGCGCTCGCTGCCAACACGGTGCACAGGTTACAACTCTCTGGGAGGACACCCTGTGCTGGCCGTCTGGGCTGAGAGACCAGAGACCAGAGACCAGCTCTCAGGATCGTGTTTCCTCCGAGGGTTCCTGTTTCCTCCGAGGGTTCCTGTTTGGGTCCACTGTGAGGGAGGCTCGTCAGACCGGGCAGGGGCTCCTCCTGCGGGGAGGACAGTGACCCTGTGAAAACACTGAGCTGCACACGGTCCGATGTGTGCGGCAGGCCTGGGAAGTGCGGCACGCTCACTGCTCGGCCTGCGAGAGCCGCGGGCAATCCAGCACATGCGGGTGCGGTGACCTCTCCACCTCTCCCCTACTCTACTCTCCTTTCAGGTTTCCCCCAAGGCCGTGTTTTGTAAAATCAAAAATAACAATCCATATAGATGGAAATTTTGGAAAGTACGGAAGACTAAAATAGCAATGTCCAATTCTATCATCTACAGACCATCTCTCCTGAAACTGTTCTCTCTTCCCAACTTCTCTTATGCATATGCATTTTTTAAATTTATTAAACCATTATTTAAAAAGGACAAAATAAGCACTATATACATTATAGGTTACCTATAATTACAAAATGGAAGTGCTCATAAGCCAATGTTAGATGATTAAAATTCTACTTTCAAATTTAAAAAATACAAACTCCAGCCAACAATGGCAAAGTCTGAAAACAATGATCACTTAAATATGACCCCTAAGGATTTGCTTTTGATTGTACAACCTTGAAACGAGGAGCTCCGAACTCAGTCCGGAACATGGACACGCAGGTACTTACTTTCTGGCTTATTCACCTTATCGAATTCTAAGTAACTGCCACCCACTGTGAAGATGGAAGTGACGTTCCCCAGGGACCTGGCCGCCACCTGCAGGATGCTGGTGCTGAGCCCCTGGCCTTGGACATGGACAGCACCTTTGAAAGCAGGCTTGAGCACTAAGCTGACCGGGACAACACTTCATCTAACACACCAAAACAGAACATGACATTGTTAAAAGGAGAAGAAAAAAGAGAACACTTGAACTTCTGGTTGAAAAAGAGACACTACAACCTGCACTCACTCCCGGGGGCCCTGTCTTCAAGGTGAACATCTTCTGTGTTAGAGGAACACTTCCAGGGAGAAGACATAGGCTGTCTAGTCAATCACATTAAATGGCGTTTTGGTCCAAGAGGTCCTACGTACATGCGCTAAAAGGTCTGAGGCAGAGAAATGGGCCCTTGTCACGAGTCCCAAGTATACATTAATGTTTCAAAGAGACCAGCATATTCAAAGCACCTGGCCCGGGTCCGGGCACCCAGCAGTCCATCAATAACTGGAAGCAGGTACCTGAATCTGTATCTTGCAGCCTGTCCCCAGAGCACAGATGCTCATGAGCAAGCGTGATCCTACTGGTCTCCTCCGCTCGCCTCTCCGACGGCTTCTTCTCAGCTACGCACGGTAGCTTTCCCTTCACGGCGATGCTATTTCAGGAGCCAGACTTAAGTCTTGATCCCAGACTTAAAGCACAAGATGACACGAGCATGTAATGTGGGGTCAGAATGGGACACATGGTGTGAACTTCTTAATCTACATGAGTGGTGTGATCCCCGGACATCTGCTTCGTCTCACTAAGCCTCAGTTTTCTCACCCATAGAATGAGGACAATGGCAGCTACTGACTTGTTCTGGAGTAAGGATTCAATGAGAATATGCTAGTACAAACACCTCACTCCCTAGGAACTTAAAATCACCCTGCTAGGAACACACATCTTCTGACAGGGTAGGAACCATGTGTCTGTCCAGGCTACCACGGAAGACCACAGGAAGAGACTGCTTGCCACATCTTTCCTCATGAAGGCCGCGTCCCCACCGCGGCTGATGCCCCACCACACCAGAGCGCCACACTGGTGCGTCACCCTGCCTTCCTCCTGCCCCCTCCTCGGGAGGGGAAGTCACAGACCAGACAGGAGAGGCAGCAGAGCCCAGTCGCTTCCTCACCCCTCCGTCTGGAGAGTGAGTGGCTCACCTTCTGTTCCCTCCTCCAACGCTGCTCTAGGCTTTCAATCCTAGAGC
Source organism: Anoura caudifer (assembly GCA_004027475.1). Lineage (NCBI taxonomy): Eukaryota > Metazoa > Chordata > Mammalia > Chiroptera > Phyllostomidae > Anoura > Anoura caudifer. Next base: position 12,889 of record PVKU01001124.1, on the reverse strand, counting down.
TCAGCATCAGGAGGTCTGCCTATCCACAAACAGGGCCAGACCACCCAGTGCGAATGCTTCCCGGTAATAGCAATGCTCCCATTTGGCTTCCACTTGCCTCAGTCCTTTGTCTTGTTTTGCAGTTTAGCCCAACGCTTGCAAAGCAGAGAAGTTACTTGTTGGGCCTGCTCCAGTCCCAGTGAATGCGTCATCCCTTCCTCATGGTTTGCAAGACTATTTCTCACACTCTTGATGAAAAATCACAATAAACACAAATATCCTAGCTCACAGCCATTTTCGCAGTTTTAATTTTTACCTCTAGAAACTGCGTATCAGTTAGGATGAGGCTGAGAGCCAAAGGAGAGTTAATGAAGGGGCAGCACAAGCACCTGCAAACACCTGGATCACCAAACCCTTTCACCGTATCTCTTGGCGCGTGCCCATGTGTGTGAAATAAATGGAGCTCCAGAACGTTACAGTGGAATCGGTCAGTCCCGTCTTCTAGCTCCACACAGAAGAAAACCAGCTCAGAGAGGTCGCACACCGTATCAGAGCTCGCAGAGCTGGGGCCCGGACCACTAGTTTCACACATCGAAGAGACACAGGTCTGGCAAAGAGGAGAAAGCAGCGAAGCTCAGATAAGAAGGCCAGACTGTTGACTCGGAGTCCAGCGCTCTTCCCATGGCATCACCCTGTCCCTCGTTCTTTCCTGCCTTGGTTGACAAGGGGACACAGGGACGTGGTGGCTGATCCTGCCAACAGCCTTGAGTTGAAGGGCAGAGATGCGTGGATTTCTTTTTCCACACTTTCAGGGACTGTGAAAGTTTGTTATTCTGTCTTTAAATGTTCTAGGATGCCGACACCCCTGGAGGTCACTTGCCAAAATGGCCTGCCCATCACATGGCATGGGTCAAGTTCAGCTGCCTCAGGAAGTCCACCTCTGCTGCTAGACCTCTGGGGCTCTGAGTAAGTTCCAGTCCCTGTGGGAAAGGAGGTGGTCTTTCCTCTGCAAGAGGAAGTGGCGTTAATTTCTAGAGACACCTCGTGGGCCAATCCAGTCTTGCCGCTGTACAGCACAGCACATCAATTCAGTGTGTGATCTTGAGGAAGTCCCTATCTTTCCCTGGAAGCTCCTCCCTGGAAGAATGTTTTCTGACATCGTGAAAACAATGGCATTCACTCTAGTACAATGTGATGTTTGCACATCAAACACCCAGCTCATTCTACATAAAAACATGCCTCAGTCTTCTGCCTTCGGGCCTAGATTGAACACATCAGTTTGTGACCTTTACTTCAGAAAACATAAAGATGCTAAATTGGTTGGTCTGACAGTGACACAGCTGACAAGTGCCTACTGTGTGGGTACCTGTGTGCGTGTCATTAGCCAGTCTGCGGTCTGCAAGTTCCTGGTTCCTGCTACCTCCCACCACCCACCCAGAAGCACCGTTTGGGCAAGTGTCATGGCCATAGTTTGCAGTGCTGGACCAACGTACCTGACATAAACTGAGAATCACTCAGAGAAAGTAGTACTGGGGATGGAATGCTAATGGGACTCAAATATGAGAATAAAGCTTTTGTCAATTCAACAAAACAGCACAGGCAGCAAAACTAACACTCACTAAAGTAAAATGATCAGATGATACACTTCACACTTCCCTGGATGTTATCCCTCCGGGAAGTTGCTAACCCATAAGATAACATTAGATAAAAAGCTAGCTGATGACACCTGAACTGACCAGTCAATCTTAACATCAAAGAGGACGAGGATGGACACACCAGGCATTACAGCCTCTTGATGCAAGTAAACAACATCACCTATGCGGTACTTTTGCTCTCACTCCCCCCCACCCCCCAAAAAAAATTTGAATGTGATTACGTCTCTAGATCTGTCTCAGGAAATTCAGGGGCAGTGGAACATGTTAAAAACATCACAGGGATACAATCAGCAAAACCCCAGCAAAGAATGGGGGAAACTCTACAGGACAAACAGTTGCTTTAACGTAATTACAGACCATCATTTTGGTGAGTCCCCGAAATGAAACATAGCCTCCATCTCCATCCACTGCCATCTTCAACAAAAGGAAATCGCCTTAAAATAAGATTTTGGAAGGTCTACTCCTTTCCTCATCTTTGCTGGGCTCACTTTCAGTGAGACCCCATAAATTTAGCTTTTCTCCCAAATGTCTTGCCTCAGAAAGGAAATTACTATTTTGCTTTGCAATCACGGACCAAAGAAAACTGTTTTAAAGTTATGCCTTCATGCAAATTTGCCCTGGATTATCTGCATAGTAACAGACTAGCCTTGTGGTTTTCTCAAATTATAGCTGTATTGCCCAAGCTGGAGATGCAAGTTGCAAATGGGAAGCGCTGTTAGGAGGCAGAACACATGATCAACGTCCCCACAGAACACCAGAGGTTCCAGTTACAGAAAAGACAACAGTAACTTCACTGCCTAAAACTGTCAGCCCCAGAATAGTCAAAGTTTACGAATTTTCCCCCTAACCACCGTCTACATTCTGAGTAAACTAAAAAAGCTCTCGACTTAACACTATCAGCTCCAACCATGTAACAGTCTGAGGAGGGAAAGGGACAGGGATCCTGCGACAGGAGGAAATCCCCATCTGCAGCGAACGCCACCTCACTAGCTATGAAGTCCCCACTTCCCCCCCTCTAAGCACTTTGGAAAGATGGAGGAGGAGGAAGAGGAAGAAGGTGGAGCATTTATTAAGTGCCCGATGTACGGTTAGGCACGGTGCTGAGCTCTACTCTATTTTATCTTACAACACAGCAAAGTGGGTATCATACACCATTTTATTGGTGAGAGAATGGAGGTTTGCAGGGGGAACAAACGGTCCAAGATCTACACGTGTCTGCCCCAACCGCACCACGGGGAAGCAGAGGCCCAGCAACGCGAAGTGTGCCCAGGGTAACAGAGCTAGCACCCACGCTGGGAGCCGCCCACACCCAGGCCTGTGCAGCACCCGTGCCTGGCTAGCTTTCGGCATGGCAGCATGCTCTGCTCCCCAGTGGCCCTGTGAGGCTGGGACCTGCATATAAACCTGCTTAATCCAGCCAGGATGGAAGTGCTACGCAGACAAGATGCTCTAACTAGCGCAAAAAGAAGGGAGCTGAGCCCCAAGCGATACCACGCATTTGTGATTGAAGGCTGGTGTAGATGTGGTCGTGATACGCAGCCACAGCAGACTGACTGACTAGGTTTCGTTCAGACCAAGAATTCACATTCACCTGCTTACTCTGAACTCTTACACTTAAGAAAGCGAGACAGACAACCTGATGGAGTGTTTTGTGGGCTCTGGGAGAGGACAGATTCATGTGGGAGGACCCAATTTTCCCTTTCTTCTTCAGCAACTCATAGAGAACTGGAGCTCCAGCATCTATGCTGAACCAAGGTATGACCTGGAGGACGGAAGCCGTGTGCTGAGGAAGGAAGGTGGGGAGTGCGTGGGAAGAGAGAAGCCTGCACCCGTGGCGGCACTGGAGACCAGCAGTCCTGGGCTACGTCCAGGCTCCTTGGAGGTGAGAGAAATGAACAGTCGTGTTTAAGCCTCTCCATTTGTTTTTGTTGTTTTCCCGTAATATGCAACTCAGCCTAACCCTGTTGCAGGCCTACGACTGTAACAGCCAAACAGAGAAACGAACAAGTGCACGATGCCCACCATGGTGATTAACAAGGGTCCAGGGAGACCGAAGGCCAATGTTTTCTAACCCTTTAAGTACAGGAGACCCTGCCATCATCTGGTACATTTATAATACCTTTAGGCTTATTCCTTTTTGGTGCTTCGTTTCATCTTTCACTTTTCCTTTTAAGTCTCTATAGCTGTCTCTAATATAATGTTTTAGGAAAGTACCACAAATACGTTAAAAGAAAAAATAATTCTGAAAAATGTGCATAAACTCTGAGTTTCTTCTCAGATAAAGTTCAAATGAATATTACCCAGGCGAATGAAGGTGCAGTTTAATCTGCACTCACCCACCCCAACATCACCACGCAGCCCAAATGGTCACATCCCCTGCTGCACGCTGCCCACCCCCCCCCCCCCCCCCCCCAGCCTGGCAGGAGCAAGTGGACCCTACAGGGAAAAGCCTTCACTACAACCAACCAAAACACTATCAGACGCTGCCAGGGGTTCAACCACAGTAAGGAGGAAGAGGGCTGAGCTCTGGGAATCACCGAGCTGCCCGAGTGTCCGTGATTCCACCCTGGAGTAACTCAAAGGAAGAAGTGAAAGGGGTGCGCCCTACCCTGTGAATCAGGAGGAGCCCAAGTGCTACAAGAAGGCTTTTTATAGCCTCCTCCCCCGAACGGAAAAGTACAGTCGGAATTTCTGCCTCCACCAGAACCTGCACAGGTGCTCTCCTAACACCTCCCACGGACTGCTGCACTTGACCTCAAAACCAGTGAACTTCACTGTGAGCTTTGGAGAGGCCTGGGGTTCCAGTGCCACCCTGTCTAGAAGTGAACACAGAAATTCAACAAATGGTCGCTGAATAAAAGCAGGCAAAAGCATGATGACTGAGTCAGTGAGCCAGCCAGGGAGCTGGGCACCCGCTTCTGACACGTCACTCCACCACCATCCACCACGCATCAGCTCTCGGTCCAGCAGTGCCCGCTGCTAGCCTGGCGAACAATGGCAGGGGAGGTGATCACAGGGCAGGAGGTCCTTTCCTCAAAGAACGAATGAGTCACCCACTGACACAGCAGCAAGACCCTCTAACACCGGGGAAGGTGAGAGTAGTGGGGAAGGTTGAGGAAGGACTGGTGAAGAAATGGCTGCTGTACCATTACTTTTACAGAAACAGCTAAAATAGGGAACAGGAAACTGTTTGCAAATGGGTGTGCAGAAAGCACCCCCTGGTAGAGTTTCTATAAGAAGATAAAAGAGCACTTGCTCGTGGGATGGACCCCATGAAGCAGATGGCGTTTTTCTGATGCAGACGGAGCGCCTGCTACGACATGGGTGCTAGGGTGGGGTGCAGGGGGAGTTAGAGGGAGACACAGGACCCCATGCAGGCCTGGCAGCGGGCACGTCATGAGCACGTCCGTTCATCTGCATGGCAATGCAGTGGGCCCACGGGTCGAACAACCTACCCAAGGGCAACTGGCAGAGCGGGGATCAGACGGCACCGTTCGCTCTGCGCACTTCCTCCACCGCACTGGTCCAGCCTCCTAGGAGCTGGGTGAGGCAGGCTGTCATTTCCTTTTACGGATATGGCAAGTGAAAGTTAGGTTCCTGTCTCAAGGTCTTAAAATGAATTATCTGATCACAAGAAGAAAAAAAACTTTTGTTGTTACTATACAGAGTGATGGCTGTTATCTGGGCTTGTTGTAGTGATCATTTTGCAACATATACAAGTATCGAGACATTATTTTGTATACCTGAAACTAATCCATGTTAAATATACCACAATTTAAAAAAAAAAACACTAGTATGTGATAGGGCTTAGGATCAGCCCATGTTTGTGTAACTTCAAATAAGGACCCAACACTTGAATAAACCTTTTCTCTCCACCCTGGAAATAAGACATGGAGTCAAACCTACTGGGCGGAAAGCAGGTTAACGGAAAACAGACGGGCAGCTGTATTAGAACGGTGGGGCCGACAGGGCTCGCTGGTCCCTCCGGGGCAACACTGGCCAGTTCCAGGAGAACTGGGAGGGGAGGGAACCTCGCAACTGCGCGGCCTGCAAGGGGAATGAAAAGGCCAGGCCCCACCATTCACCAGAACCGAAGAGCGGTCCCTGCTGCCATCGCGCCACTGGCAGCCTCCCCGAGCGTCTTTACAGTGTCACTTCCCCTGTGGCCACCGCTGTGGTTGCCTGCAGGAGAAACTGCGTGGCCGCTGAGCACCCTGGCAAAGAGCACGGCGAAGATGGCAAGAGACAGAGTGGCACCCTCACTGAAGTCACAGTCCCTTTGGGTCAGGTAGCCAGAAGCGGCCCCCAGCTGCACCTAATTTTAAGAGAGCCATTTCTGTCCTTAAAAGGGGGCAGGGGTGGTTAGGGGGAAGAAAAGTATGTTGAGCAAAATCCCTGGCACTTCCTGCACAGATGAAGCTATTCGTGAATGAAGACGCAAATGGGGAGGAAGAAACCAATTCTAAGGGTGACAATGACCCTGATGGAGTGTGCCACCTTTGATGCAGAGGAGTGGGGACACTGAGGCAGCCCCGGACAGAGCAAATATTGACAGGCCCTAAGAATGGGGAATCAGAGCCACTTTGCCGGTGGAAAGAGGACTCATTCGTACCTCACTGGTGGGATTAATGTAACATTTCTGGGAAGTGTTTGGCAATGTGTCGACAAAGTCTTAAACCTAAAGGAGTCATCAGAAAGATGAGCAGAGGAATCCATGCATTATAATAGTAAAAGAATGGAAAAACCAACATCAGTAATGGGAATATGAATAATAAAGTAATATAGCCAAAAAATGGACCATCATGCAGCCACTAGAATAGAGGGTAAAAATTTTTAAGGAGATGAGGAAAACACTTTGTAAGTGAAAAAAGCAGAACATAAGTCTGTAGATACAACACAGCCCTGTAACTACTTCCTACAATAATTATCACGCACGCTATAGATTATCTCAACTGTTGGTACATAATGCACAGAAAAGTAAGATTTAACATATGGCTGTCTAGTTAATACTAGTAGAAGTCTCTGGGGTATGCAAGTTTCTTTATATTTTTCTGTATTTTTATAATAAGGAGACATTACTTTCATAATCGGAAAAGTCAACATATTTCAATGCAGAATCCAAACGTATCGTGCCTGTCAAACAGTCTGGTTTTACTGCCCAGAGACGATCAGTGAGCATATGTCCCATGCTCCTAGGCTGTGAGACCATGAGGAATAGAGAGGAAGAGAGAAACAAGACCTGACACCCAGACTGAGACACTGAGAGGACCAGGAATGTCTGAGGCAGGAAGAGTTCAAGAGAAAATGATAACCAACCTAGTTCTCGCTTTCCACACTGCAGGGGCAAGTCTCCTCTTTTCAGTGTCAGGTAATAAAACAGGAGAGAAAATTCATAGCTTCTCACAGTTTCTAGTCGGCCACTCTGAAAGTGGAATTTATCCATGGAAAAGAGTAAAATTACCTACCCAGAGACACGATCGGGTCAGCAGACATCAACACCATCGCCCCACTTCTGCCAGAGAGAGCGATACGCCCAGTCTTCAGTTAAAGGCACCAGGACAATAAAACAGGTAAACTCCTAACAGGCTAGCCACACACCTAACTTCAAACAGAGAACACTTTAGTGTCCCATCCTATATACATACAAAATGAGGACACTGGCCTAGAAGACCTAGAACCCTTCCAATTTTTAAATCCTGTGATTGCAAGACGTAAATTAAAGTCTGACGTATTAAGTCATCTTGTCCTAGAAGAGCAGCTAATCAAGTCTTTCAAAGGGTAGTCAGTTTCCTGCAAAAACACAAGGACTGTAGTGGAACAGGGTGGAGTCGGAGACAGGCGACTGGCACTTACAACCTACCTTGTCCTCACTCTGCTATGATGCTGCGCCATCTCTGCAAGTACAACTTACTTTCGAGCGCAGCTGCACCTGACCACCTGAGCTTATAGATTTCCGGGCCTGCACTCCAGCTTCTGATGGGCAGGGGGAAGCAGGCCACATGGTGGGGTCAGAGGTGAAACCAATGCCTTGGGAGTGCAAGTCCCACCTCCACCAACAGGCCCGTGAACTCTGAGACCTCAGCGTCAGGCCCCCTGGACCAGGGTCTCTCCCTGACTCTTCCCCAACGCACCCCGCTGCAGGGTACTCCCTGAAACACTCATTCTCAATACATAACCCAATCACAGCCTCTGTTTTAGCACCGACATTCATGCAGGTTTTGCATCCCCCTCTGTATGTCTATATACTTCTAATTTAAATAATGGTTTAAATATAAAGTAATCTACTGGTGTGGAGGAGAGACAGTTCCATGTCCTGACTGTTGCAGAACCCTCAGCTAGATCCTGCTAGATCCAGCTAGAACAGAGACTGCCTAAAACAGGCCCTTGTCCTGTGATGGGCAAGCAAGCGAGGCGTTTTTCCCTCCTCTGGGGCAGGTCACACCCCCACATCCCTATCCATCCTGCCCCACCCTGTAGAACCCTTCAGTGCCTGCCACGTGGAGTGGAGCATACTTCTGTCATCTTGCCACCGCCCACAATGTGCCTCGTACGTACATTCCCGTAAACTCTTGCTTGATAGTGCTGGTCAGCCTCATTCTCCGATCTCTCCCCCAGGGGAAATTTTACAGAAACAACTAGTACCTTAAATCGCCTAAGTCTACACTCCCCCCATCTCTGAGCAAAACTGATGCTCCAGGAAGACACTCCAGGCTTCTCCTGCGTAACATCAGTCAGCTCAACCAGTCTACCACGTAAACCCCTGGAGAGCTCACTCACTAGTATGAGATGCTTGGTTCTTAAGAATCACAACATTCTCTCCGTTGTAACTTTTTATAATAAAATGAAATAATGTGCATGCAAGTGCCTGGCTCTTACCAGATGGTCAAAGGATCGAAGCTCCACCTGAACCTAACGGACGCGTTTCCTTTGTCAGATGAAACTGGCTGTGAACACATGCAGCAGACTGCCCTGAGCTGCACAGCACACCATAAATATCGTACGGAGCACGGTCCTGCTGACGTGGCCCTTAATCTCTAGAGTTTCTCGTTGAGAAAAATGAGGTGTGGAGGAGACCAGAGATGCAGCAAGTGAAATATACAAAACAGCCAAAAGACTCACTGAAAACAACTTCTCAAGGAAGACTGACTAGGTAGGGATGTGCAGTGACAAACTGCCTAAGGGCCTAAGAGATATAAATTCACCCTCCAGCTGAGCACCAAGAAGCAGCCTAGTAAACAATGAAAACACTGTAACTAAGCAGGATTCCTTCGTAGCTCAGAGGCAAATAAACTGCGGAGTTGCTATTGTACAATCTGCTGAGTTCTGGGGCTGGGGTCCCTGTTGCCTCTTACAGAAGAATTATATTGATCTCATCCCCCACTGCCTCATTTTACCCTCTGTATCCTAGTCTTCTGGCTGCCATATTCTTCAGGATACAGATGGAACATATAACTAACTAAATATAGACTTGAGGGCAAAGAATTGGATAAAGGAAAGTAAATATTGGCCTTTCTAAAAACAATGCCTTTTGTACTTGATGAGGGCTTAACTCAGAATAAATAATGCTGTTTGGATTCAGTTCAACAAATATTTGTTGAGTGCTGACTGTAGCAAATCCTCATGCTGGGGACTGTGGAGAATGTATAGAACACTGTCCTTGCCAAGGTGAGTTTACAATCTGGTGGGAGAGACAGAATACGCATATAGATAACCAGTGAAGGGTAGAATGTGATGAGGGCAAAGAGAGAGGTACAAAGACCTGTGTTGCAGAAAAGTCAGGAGAGACCATTCCCAGGCCAAACGCATGTCTTCTCAAGGCACGAGTTCCCTGCACTTGTTAGTCCCTGCATGGCTGGGTAAGAAACCAAACACCATTATTCCCCTTGTTGCCCATCCACACCATTATTCCCCTCTCCCTATGTTCCCATAGCCCTTTGCTGTGAACTCTGATCACTGTACGAGAATTAGGGGGTCGTATGTGTAGAACACACCAGCATCTGCTGGGCACTCAGCAGAGGCAGGTGTTTCTGCTCTCGCCTACAAGGTCCCAGAGGCCTGCTCTCATCTTCATATCCCAGAGCCTAGCAGAGCACCTGGCACGAGAACAGCTTACCTGGACACAGCCCTGGAAACACTGAGCTCCTCCCTTCTCGCCCAGGGCTTCAGGAGCTGCCAGGATTTCCTTACACTGCTGCCCCCCTCCCAATTCCTCCAGGGGCTGAGAAACATGTTGGACCCTCTCCCTCCTGCCCTGCCAGGTCTCTTAGACACCAACTAACCAAACCCTCAGGGTCGGTCATCAAATCAGCAGAATCCAACTTTCTGTACAGGGCCGGGAGCTTCTCATCAGGAAGATCTGGCCAGTTTTGGCGGGAGTCTCCTGATCCCGCAAGAACATTACTCAGCCCCTCTTTCTCAGGCTGTCCGTTAACCTTTTCCTTCCAGAAATCTTAGGCCAGCTTCTCTTCCAGCGCAACGAGAAGGTAAGTCTCAGAGACCAGCACCCAGGGGTTTGGGAGAGTGGCTGAGAGCCCTCTGGCTGTCTTGGAGGCTGGCAAGGATCAAGAGATTGAATTCCACACCCATCTGGAGAGTTGGTTCCACTTGCTGAAAGTAATTTTTTAATAAGCTACAGTTAAAAGTCTTTAGAGATGCTCTAAGCCTGACCCCTTCGTTCTCCAGAGGAGGAAATGGAGGCATGGGGACATGAACCGACTGAGGGAATCACTTGGCTGGAAAGAAGGGCCTCAGACCCTCAGGAGCTGACTGCACATCCACTGGATGACTCATGTGTTCAAGGAGAATTAGTTATATCCTTTTCCACGCTACATCAATATAGGAAGCAAAATTCATAAAATCAGTGGAAATACAGGCCTCTGATTTTATGGATGCTTGAATAGGGCTATGAAATTTCAGTGGAGCTTACAGCTTCATCTGTTTCCACCAGATGCTTAAGATTCTTGTAACAAACATTCACAAGGCCCACATTCTTACCCCACTCAATTGGTAAAGCACCCCTCTTAAAGAACAGAAAGCCCTCGGCTAGTGGCAACCTGCTTCCTTGGCTAGTGGCAGCAAACGCTGGCTTCATCGCAAAGCCAAGCGGAGGCCACTGAAGCCTGGAGAACACAGGCGGAGAGTTGAGAGCACAAACCTCCAGAAGCCTGAGCCCCAGGGGCAGTTGCTGACGGCCTGGGGCACATCTCTTCCTAACCGCAACATGCACCTTTCAACCTAAGGACCAGAATTCCAGTCTCGTTGGGGACAGGGAGGAAGAGCTGGGAGAATTCCAGCAGCAACAGTTAATGTGTGGGCTTCCAACCCTGCCTTTTCTGAAAGCCCAAACAAGACTGTATCTAGCTCCTTTCTTAGGACCAAGTCTGGTGTTTCAATTTTTTTTTTTTTTTTTTTTAAACTGGGAGGACAATTTGAGATATTGGAGAGTTCTTCCTTCAAAGTATTCCAAGGGCATACAAAATGTCTAAACCTCAGCTCAGGAAACACAAATTTCTGGCACTGAGGCCAAGTTCCACTAGCGTACAGTGAGAAAAGGCCAATGCTGCCCTAGGCTGACCTTGTGTGAATTTGGTAACCGCACCGCAAGCATCCTTGTGAAGAGGAAGACATCTGCACCATTTATCCCATTTTGTTCCCTCTCTGAGCGCATCACAAGATACTGGTTTTTAAACCACATGCTCGCTCCATAAATTCAAATGCACCTGCCTGCAGGACCATCTGTTGATCAGCTGTTGTGCTGACTGGGCATTCTGGGACAGACAAGAGGAAGGAATGCACACCTTCTGCCTACAGTTTAGGGGTGGGGCCGACGTGTCAATGACCAGGTGCAGACCGTAAAGCCCAAGGAAGTACGACTACTACACACTCATATGCCAAGTGCCTGACAGAAGTTAGGACGGACTAACACTTTTCCTGCACGGTCTCACTCGTGCCTCACACGCTGGCTGCCGAGATCAGTATTTGTGTCCCCATATTAGGACAACACCACTGAGGCTCAGGGAGGTGTAAGTGCCTCCAAATCGGCAAGGGACAGAATCTGAGGAAACTAAAGCGGCAGAGGCTATGGGGTACCAGAGGGGAGCGGGTGGCAGGCGCAGTGCATCGGGGCGGAGCCTCGCCGCCTGCCTCCCAGAGCACATCCTTTCCTGCTGCGGACTGAGCACTGAGCAAGGTCCCCGCATGCCACCGCACGACCGACAAGGCAAAGGCGTCTGCTTCCACGGGCTGCCCCCATTATCAGGACCGTGGTTCTCCTGTGCCTGTGGGCAAAGCCTGAGAATTCAGTTGCCTGCAAGGTCCACACTTTTCTACCTTCATTCCTTTATTTTATAAAGCAGTCAGTGCTGCACTAGAATCTCCAATTTAAGTACAAAAAAGCTAAAATGCCTTGAGCAATTTTCCACACCCCACACCCCTCAAAATACAGGTTCCCATGCGCACCATGAGCAGGTGAGTTCCGGCACTTGAATGGTCATCTGTGCAACACTGCTGAGCTCCTGCTGCAACAACTTTCACTTCCCCTGCCCAGAAAGAGGCCTGAACAGCCTACCCACCACTCCTCAAACTGAATAAACAGCGTGTACATCAGGAGACCAGCAAAGGGTAGAGAAAACACCAGGAACAACAAATGAATGTAAATGGTTCTAAACTTGAAGTAAGATAGTCAGATGGCAAATGTGCAGGAGATCCTCCTATGATGATCCCGACATTGAAAAGCAAAGCATGAACTTAATGCCTCTCTCCACCGCACATTCTCCAGCCCTGGGACTTGAAAATGGTCCTGCAGTAGAGAGTCAGAGAGGACGATGGCCTATTTCTTCAGGATCTTTCTTTCCCAAGTCATCTCGACTTAAGTCCTTTAGACACTGGCACATCAGTGACTAAAGGGCTCCACCCCCCGCACCCTCCCCCAAAACAGTCTTCGCCATTACAGGCTACGGTTTAGGCAGCAGGGGACCATGCCCCCAGATGCATCAAGGAGCTCTGTCTTTCTGAGCAGGTGTGACAAGTGATTCTCCCTGCCCTCTGCTTGCAGTGGAATTTGTCCTTGGGCTTGAGGCTATGGCACCACTGGAAGAGATGGTGACACCTGCGGCCCTGTGCTTGTCTGTCTCCCAACAGCTCTGCTCAGTAAGTCACTCATCCCATCTGTCCCTTGCCGACTGATGCTGCTGTCCCCTGAGCAGCCACGTGGGCCTCAGGGTGGTGGGGCTCCGGCCCAGTCTTCCTTGGCAGCA